>CM049861.1:27563198-27800698 GCA_027422415.1 Schizothorax lantsangensis | reverse complement strand
TCAGTTCAGTCCAGTCCAGTCCAGTTCAGTCCAGTCCAGTCCAGTTCAGTTCAGTCCAGTCCAGTTCAGTCCAGTCCAGTCCAGTCAGTCCAGTCCAGTCCAGTTCAGTCCAGTTCAGTTCAGTCCAGTCAGTTCAGTTAGTTCAGTCCAGTCCAGTCAGTCCAGTCCAGTATTTTGTAGTCCAGTTATCCAATTGTTTATGTCGTGTAAATAAACTGCACATGGGTTCTTTAGACTCGCCTTCAGAGGACGTTTATAACATCCACCTATAAAATATAATTTGGGAATATTATCTGAAATTTGTTCCAGCAATTTGTTGCTAGATTCTCCATTGATATTGTGTTTGTTCTTGAACAAACCAGAAAGCATATAGAAAATGTTATAAAGATCTTAAAAAATAAATACAAAATGTTGAGTGCCTAAATGACACTCAGTGAAATGACACTAAATGTTTATTGCATGTTATATTCAAGTTCAGTTCAATTACTCTTTGATCAGCAGTTCAGTTGTCTGGCTTAGTAATCAGAAATAAATCAAAAGTGTGTTTACATTTTATAAAATATCATAATTCACATCATTGTTCTTAGTTCAAATTGGCAGTGCATTATAATAAAGATTAAATTCGGTTTCTTTAAATCTGTAAAGAATTAATATCTTAACATACAGACAGAAATGCACTTTTTCCTGTGAATAGTTATCATCCAGTGGCCCTGAAAAAATATCAATTAGTCAGTTCACGAGGTTGAAAATGATTGGTTAAATCAGTGGTTCCCAAACTTTTTCTGCCGGGCCCCCCTTTTGCAGAATAAAAAAATGTAAGGCCCCCCCACCCCCACACATACACACAAACACACTTCCAGGAGGATTTATTTGAAACATTGTAATTCATTAATGGTAATTAACGCAAATTCAGTGTGTGACAACTTACTGAAAAAAACTAAATAAGGAACTATTCACTTTTAGAGTAGAAGCATTAAAAGTAAAGCATGCAGCTTCAACATTTATTTATTATTATTATTTTTAACTGTGTAACAGTATTCATTGTTTTCAACAGATTTTCTCAAACTTGCCTCTGCACAAAAATGAACATTTTTGAACTGCAGGATTTAGACTTATTCTTACTAGTCCCACAGTCTTTTCAGTGATTGTGGTGGGCTTGCTTTGTGCTGCAGATCCTCTCAAATCAGGGATGCAGCTGTGAGACTGCCACTCTTAGCTCATTTTCAATGTCCAGCTTTGATCTGTATTTTGTCTTGATTGAAGCAACTGCAGAAAACGCTATCTCACATAGGTAGGAAGTGGCAAAAGGAAGGAGTATAGCCAGGGCTCTCCTGCCTAGCAATGGGTAGTCCTTTTCCACTCCAATCCAAAATGCAGCCAATGCCTTGGACTTAAACTGAAGCCTCATTGTTGAATCAGAGGTGACATCAATGAACTGTTCCTGTTCTGCTGTGCTGAAGTCAGCGGGTGGTCTTGCACTGAAGGGGTCTCGAATCCAATCATATTTTGCAGGATCTTGCACTGGGAAATACCTCTGGAAATGTTTTTGTAAGGCAGAGATATGAGTTGTCATGCATGGGATCACTGAGTTCTGCAGCTTGTTGACCTCAGTGAATGATTTCAAGCTCTCAAATGAGTCTATATTCCCTTCTTTCACTCTCTGCTCCCACATTTCCAGTTTTCTTGTGAATGATGTGATTTTATCTGCCAGCTGGGGAAGGTGGGTGTTGGTGCCCTGCATCTGTAAATTTAGTTAATTTAGTTTCTGAAACATATCGCTCAGGTATGCAAGTTTCATCAGAAAGTTGTTATTGTGGAACTTAGAGAGAGAGAGAGAGAGTGCGTGCTGAATACTGCCGGGCGGCGCGACAGATATTTTCGGCTCATTGAACCATTTTTCTCTTTTGAAATTTCAGTGCATCCCTATAAATATCAGCTGACTGTATGTTCACTGCCTTGCCGCGCCCCCCTTATCATAACTCCGCACCCCCCTAGGGGTCGCGCCCCCCAGTTTGGGAACCACTGCCATACGCTTTGAGAGCAGAACGCAACTGAAGAAAGACAAAGTATGCGGATGCTGGTAGACAAAATTTGGTTCTTAATGTCTGAAATGAACAGAGGCCCTGGTTATCATATATATCACCGCACGTGTTTACACCTAAAGAAGACCAAAAGGGTTGGACAAATGGACGATTTCCGCATACAAAATTAAAATTGTGCCATAAAGGTGTTCTGTTACAAAATTTGAAGGGTCCACCTATCCGACGTTCAACCGTTTTCCAGATTTTAATAGAGTTAGCCACAACCAGACCAAATTTATAATTATCCCCTTTTTTTCCTGTGCCAGTAAATAAAATATCTTGAAATCTATTTGGTTTAACCTTGTCAGCTTCAATCACCCTCCATGAAACTGTAGATTGAGGATCAACCCAATTATGAAGGGCCTTAAGCTGGAACGACCAACAATACAATTCAAAATTTGGTACAGCCAGTCCTCCTGCGCTATTAGGATGTTGTAATGTGGTAAGTTTAATTCTGGGGCATTTATCATTCCAGATAAACTTAGAAATTATGGAGTTGATCTCCTTAAAGTAACCTGGAGGGGGAGAAAGTGGTAGCATAGAGAAAAAAAATTAACAGTGGAGATTCTTCCTTGGAGAGAGGCTTTAAGATTCTTCCGTCTTTGAATGTCATTTTTGACCTTAACTAAAATATTATTAAAATTGTCTCTGGCAATCTTATGAATGTTTTTATATATGGTAATGCCCAAATAGATGAAAGATTCCTTAATAGGGATAAATGAGGGAATAGTAGAATTAACCTTAGAGGTGCTGTATGTAGGATTTTGACTCTACTAAAGCATAAAAATACCATAATATGCTTGCAGATATTTAAGAAACATGCTAAGTTAACATACTTGTTTATCTGAAAAACAATGCTACAGTCAGTTATTCTCCTTTGAATATGTGCGGTCCGGCCCGGAATGTCTGTGTTTGTTATGGTTTGTGAAACCCGCCCACTGCCAGTTTACCCAATTGTATTTCGGCACACCGGGTTGCCAGTTGGTGGAAAACACAGCGTATTTAATTTCATTCATCATCATATGCGCTCGTTCCTGTTGGTGTCGTTAATCTGGCATCCTGTGTGTGCATCAAGTCTGAGGAGGAGGGGCTGGTGAAAAAATCGTCTCCAATATTTTGAATTTGGACTGCAATACCTAGTTCAACCGCTGGGCGTCAATCCTACATACAGCACCTTTAACATTGTTAATTGGCATTAAAGCAGATTTGCTCCAATTTATTTTATATCCTGATAAGCTACTAAAATTATCAAATTCCTTAATTATACTAGAGACTGAAACATCAAAGTGGTCTAAATATAGAATAATATCATCAGCGTATAATGAAATACTATGATTATGGTCATGAATCTTAATCGATACTTCAGATTTCCTGATGGCTTGTGCTAAGGGTTCAAGAGATAGACAAAACAATAAGGGGGAAAGCGGACATCCCTACCTCGTTCCCCGCTGTAAAGAGAATGAGGGGGAAATAATATTACCAGTTATGACTGATGCTGCAGGTGAGTGGTATAATGTCTTAATCATAGAGATGAAGTGTTCACCGAAGCCGAAACATTGCAGAACTGCCCACATATAATTCCACTCTAGCCTGTCAAAGGCTTTTTCTGCATCCAGTGAGAAAACCGCACAAGGACTTGGATGAGAATCTGCAAAGTCAAGAATATGAAGGAGTCGATGCATATTGTCAGATGCATTGCGCCCCTTGATGAAACCAGTTTGGTCCTCCTTGATCAGACTGTGAATTACCTTCTCCAAACGAGAAGCAAAAACTTTAGCATAGATTTTTACATCACATGGGATAAGCGAAATCGGTCTGTAGCTGGAACAATCTAATGGATCTTTCCCTTTTTTAAGAAGTAATGATATCAATGAAGTTTTTTGATCTCTATGAAATATCCCATGTTCAATTGCAAAATTAAATGAATTAAGCATAAGTATCCCTACCAAATCCCAAATTTCTAAATATAATTCAGGGGGGAGACCATCTAGACCCGGCGATTTGCCCTTTTGAAGGCTTTTTAGAGAGACGTGAAGTTCCTCCAAACTTAATGGGGCCTCCAAAGATTCTTTATCCATCTGTGAGATCCGAGGCAGTTCCAATTTATCTAAATACTGCTTACAAATTGGTTCATCAAAATCTGTTTCGGCTTTATACAGATTTGTGTAAAAACCTTTAAATATGTCATTAATTGCCACAGGGTTCGTGGTGACCTGATCATCCGATGATTTTATTGCGCTAATATATGCCTTAGACTCGCATTCTTTCAACCTAAGGGCCAATAAATGACTAGGTCTCTCTGATTCAAAATAATATTTTTGCCTAGTCCTATGTAAAATAAATTCTGCCTTTGAGTGTGAAAGTAAATCATATTCTTCTTTTAAAGAGGACAGCTGTGTAGCCTGTTGCTCAGTAAAATGTTGTTTTTGTATGTTTTGTAATGATTGGATTTTATTTTCTAATTGTGTAAACTGGTGAGTTCTCGCTTTGGCAAGAGTAGAAGAGAAAGATATACAGAAACCTCGTATAGCACACTTAGTCGTTTCCCACAGTATTTGAGGATCCACATCAGAGGGCATATTAATTTCAAGAAATTCCTTAATATATTCTTTTAGAGAAGTAATGAAAGTCTGATTACTTAATAATGATATGTTAAAGCGCCATCTAGGGGACTTGGCTTTAACATCGGAAAGAGGAACACTGCACAACACTGCAGAATGATCAGATAATAACATTGGTAATATAGAGATGGAGGAATTAGATGAAATTAAAGATGGGCTGAGAAATATGTAGTCTATCCTAGAGAAAGTCTTGTGTCTATTAGAAAAAAAAGTGAAGTCCTTAGCTTTAGTATTCTGAATTCTCCAAAGATCTATTAAGTTGAGCTCAGTGATAAATTTATTCAGTAATTTAGAGGATGGATTGGCTGTTGTATCAGATTGAGATTTATCTAAAGCAGGATTTATGACAGCATTAAAATCACCACCCACCACTAGAGGCAATCAATCTCCTCAAGTAGAGTTTTGGAAATCTGTGTAAGGAATGCACCGTCTGTCTCATTCGGACCATAAATAGAGACCAATGCTAACCTATTATTATATATTTTGCATCGGATAAAAACAAATCTTCCCTTCTCATCACTACCAAGGTGTTCAATTGTTAAATTTAACTTCCTGTTAACAAGGATAAGCACCCCCTTAGTTTTATTAAGAGCGCAGGAAAAGGCTGCTAACTTATAATACTTATTCTGGAAACGTGCCACGTCAGATTGTTTTAAATGTGTCTCTTGTGTTAGGGCACAGGAAATAGATTTACGGTGTAAATATTCTAACACACGGGTTCGTTTAACAGCAGAATTTAAACCATTCACATTCAGTGATAAAATATTTAGAGTATGCATTGAATATTCGTAATCCCAAGATCGTATTCAATAAATGAAAAAAAGCAGAAGCACTTCCATTCTGTTAGTAACATGTAAACGTTGATGTGCATTTTAGATACCAAACCTCCTAGATGAAAAATCCTTTTAGCAATAGGGTAAGAGAAATATAAATGGCTGTTGTAAAAAATAAAAACAACACGAAAGCATGAACAACCGACAACCATAAACAAGAAACTACTCGGACCGCACATTACCGAGAACATAGATCTGATTGAGCAACACAAAAAATAGTGATGGTTCGTGACCGATCCACTCCAACAAAAAAAAAAAAATTCATCAATTAAACCTACTCTCCATTAGTCCCCTCCAAAAAAAGGGGTGTCAGTCTTACCAGCAAAGAGATCGTTGTACCGGATAGATAGGGACAATATCCCAGTAGTAGAGAGGAGAGAAGAAAAAGCAAAAAACGGGTTTAGCAAACGTCCATGTCCATCCTGCCATCATCCCCTACTGGGCAGCTAGGACCGCCTCCATCCTGGCCATCAAGCCCCTCCCACCGGGCCGGAGAGATAGTGGTTGCCGTCTTCCCGCTGCCCTCCTGCAGAGCCGCGGCATACGTCTTCTGCTGAGACAGGGAGCTGATAAAATCCTCCGCTCTCTGAGGGGAATCAAAGCTTTTCTGCTCCCCTTTGTGCCGTAGTTTAATTACCGCCGGATAGATGAGAAAGGGCTGGAGACCAAGCGCTGTCATCTTCAAAACCGGATTAAATGCCTTTCTCCTGATTGTCGTGGCTGGACTAAAGTCAAGAAAAAATAGTAGTGTGACATTGTCCTGTGCGCATTTCACCGGATAAGCCTGCCGAGCACCTTTTAGGATATCTGATCTGTCATGCCATCTTAGTACACGGAAGATGAGAGTGTTAAATGGATTATTATTAAATGGATGCCACCTTATTGGGACAATAAAGCCCTCCCTACACCTACCCTAACCCTACCCGATACTTTATTTTCAACTTTTTGATTATTTCCTTCAATTTTATTAAAAAATAAATGCTTTTCTGATGTGATTTGGAATTTGAAAAGGGAGAAAAAACAAGTCCGCCAGAAGGCAGATTCGAACCCTGGTCGATCGCTTCAAAAGATGTAGGATAAGACAAACACTTTTCCATCTGCGCCACTGGAGCTGATGATTATAGTCGTCCTTTGTAATCTTGACTAGCTCAATCTCACGTTGGTGGGCGGAGTTACTGTGCGTTCACACCGCCGCCGGTGAGAGCGTCAAAATTCACTCTGGCCGCCCTGCCAACGACGCTGTAGAAAGATTCGTTGACACTCTGACGATCGAAGGCTTGGTGTTGTATTTAAAGGAGCCGCAAAGGAAACAAGCATGTTGCTGACCACAAGTAGGTATAAGTTAACCTCATGAAATTTTATTTGTGAAAGTAAGAAATTGATCGATGGAAAGAACTTAACAATTATAGTTACATGTTTGCTAATGAAATAAACCAATAAAAGCCATTTGTGTGGTGTGTTTTTGTGTTCATGGTTAAGTGCTAAGTTAGTCTAATTTCAACATGCAGTTTATAGGAGACGTTTACTAGCCTTGGTCTTTAATTAACATTAACGTTAATTTGTGCGCAGCCTACATTCCAAACTGTCCTGGTTGAAGTGTAGCCTTAATGTAATTGGTCAAATCTATGTTGTTTTGAGGAAATTAATAGCATTCCCGCTGAAAAACAAAGCGTTCTAGCGCTAAAATGCTTGGGAACTAATGTGGTTGGAACCAAAGTTTACAGGACTGCGTTCTCTGGAATCCTCTCAAGCGGAGGACTTCTACATTCCGATTGGTTGCCGACGAACCGCGTCATAGCTCATTACCATAAAGTTGACCTGATTTCAACTCTCCTCGACGCCACCGCCCAAGACGCGCCGCGCTCACATTGAAAATAAATGACTTCTCGCGTTAAAGAAAAAAAGAAGATAAAAAATAATAAAATAAAAACAATTCTCTGCATTTAACCCATCCTTTTTTTTTTTTTTTTTTATAAAAACATTTATTTATCATTCAATTCAATACATAGGTTACAACATCACTCAAAAAAGGGCAAAAAAAGGAGAAATCTCTTCACATGCACATCATTCAACATGTTCAAAAATTGGAGAATGAACAGAACATTACCATTTCTTAAGTGTTTCTATCAAAGAGAAAATGTTTCTATCTCTTAGCACATAGTCTCTGATTGAAACAAAGCTTGAAGTAATCACTGTTCCCGCTGGTATATCATATCCTTTAAAGCAAGAAATATTTCTTGCTTTCCATATCCCTTCTTTGATAACATTTATAACTGTCCACCATCTAATCCATTCCTCAGAGTCTATATTATTCAGCTCTCCATACAGAACATCTATTTCACTTGGGAATCTGTATAAGTCAGTTAACCATTCGTGTACAGAAAACCATACCTCCTTAGCATATTTACAAGACCAGAATAAATGGCTGATGGACTCATCTTCTCCACATTTAGATTTTGGACATTTTAAACTCTTTGAACAATTCCTTTTTTCCAAAAACACTCGAGTAGGTAGACTTTGATGCACTACTTGCCAAGCAATGTCTTTATGTAAATTAAATAAAAACACATTGCTTACATTCTTCCATACTTGAATACAATCAGATTCAATAAGCTTTCCGGCAGGAAATAACCTCTGTAATTCTGGGCATAGCATTTTTTGCACCATCACTCGATTTATTTTCTCAATATGAATGTCTGAAAGATAACACCTTTTCGTATATATTTGGTCTAATTTCAGCATGAGGTTTATTTTGTGGACGTCTAATCTTCCAAGCATTGGCTACCTGTTGGCCTACCCAGAGCTTAGCAAAGCAATGCCACAAAATTTCTTGATTCTCACTTAAACAAGCTTTCAGGATAGGAGTCAGAAACATCGATTCTAATTTAGTACTTATTTCTGGAACTGCTAGCCCCCCTTTTTCCACTGGTTTATACATTATCTCTCTTCTCATTCTTTCATGTTTGGAACCCCAAAGAAAACCAAACAATACTTTTTTAATAGATCTTATAAAATTGACTCGTGCCGGCAAAGTAGCGGCTAGGAATGTAAGGGAAGCCAAAATTTCGGCATTTATCACCAGTACTTTCCCTCTCAAAGTAAGATCTCGATCCTCCCACTGTTTTACTTTCCATTTAATCTTATCAAGTCTCTGATCCCAATTCCTCTTCTCCATATTATTACCAATCAAAAGCCCTAAAATCTTAATAGATTCTACCTGATCTTTAAAGCCTAATTTTAATTTAGGTTCTTTCCAAAAGGAATACAAAATTTCTGTCTTTTTTCTATTAATTTTCGCGCCGGTAGCTAAAGTAAATTTTCCACAGATTTGCAAAGTTTCCTTAATAGAATTGTTATCAATAAGGAAGAGGGTAAGATCATCCATATAAAGTGAGACCTTAGCCTCCCTACCTGAACTACCTGGAATCGGAAACCCTTTAATTTCTGGGTTTTGCCTAAGCGCACAAGCTAATGGCTCCACCGCTAAAATAAATAGCAATGGAGACAAGCTACACCCTTGTCGTACGCCCGAGCAAATCTCAAAGGAGTCTGACAAATAGTTATTTACCAATACTTTACTTTGACAATCTGTATAAAGGAGCTTAATCCATGAGCATATAGATGGACCAAAGCCTAAATGTTCACATAATCTATGCAAATAGCAATGATCTATACTGTCAAAGGCTTTTTCAATATCTAGTCCTAAAATCGCCAAAGACAGTTTACGGTCATGTGCAAACAAATAAATATCTCTGGCTAATGCCAAATTATCTTGTAAGGAACGCCCCTTAATGCCACATGTTTGATCGCTACCAATAAACTTAGGCATAATAGGCTGAATCTTAAAAAAAGAGCTTTAGACAATATTTTAGCATCTACCCCTAACAAAGTCAAGGGGTGCCAATTTTTTAGATCTTGTTTGTCTCCTTTTTTAAACATCAATGAGATGACTCCTTCTCTTAGAGAAGATGGGCGTTTTCCTATGCGTAGACTCTCCATGAACATCGTTAGCAAAGGCTCTTTTAAATCTTCCCAAAAGGTTATATAAAATTCCTTAGGTAGACCATCCGCTCCTGGGCATTTATTATTACTCATGCTCCTTACTGCTTGAGTTAAGTCATCTACGCAGAGGTTAATCTCATCCATTCTAAAATCTCCTCGAATATTATTTCCAACCTCAGAAAGAAAGAACATCATATCCTCTTCTTCAATATCTTTTGATCTATACAGGTTTTTATAGAAAGAATGAACATGGGATACTATATTATGAGTTCCTGTTATTATTTGGTCATCTTGGGTTTTTAAAGAGTCCAAACTTGAGGATCCAATAAGTTTCCTAAAGAAATATCTAGTGCATTTTTCATTAGATTCCATATGCTGAACTCTACTCCTTATAATATAGCTCTTACTCTTATGAGCCATTATTTTAGTCATCTCTTTCTGAAGTTTTGCAATATCTTCGACTACATCAAATCCAAAGTGAGCCATAGAATATAAGATTTGTAAATCTTTTTGACATTTTTTAAACTGGATATTACTTTTGGACATAGCCTTCTTACGTTCCTGTATAAAAAACCTTCTTATTCTAATTTTAAGATCTTCCCACCAATCTCCTACAGAACTATACAATTCTTGCAGATATTTCCAATGATTCAATTTTTCTCTTAACTTTGATACCACTGTAGAATCTTTTAACAAATTTATATTTAATTTCCATAACCCAGGTCCTCTCATACTACTTCCATTTATCTTTACTACACAATCTACTTTAACATGATCGGAAAAGAACACCGGTTTCAAAGAAGATTCCACTACCTCAATTGTAGATGAGGAGAATACAAAATCAATACGAGAAAAGGAAGAACCATTAGGCCAAGTAAAACTTGGAATATTAGGGTTCTGCACTCTAAAAATAACTATAAGTTTAAAGTCCTTAATAATATTCATAAGATCTATTGAACTAGAATCAAGTTTTATTGTTGCTATTGATTTCCTATCTTCTTTAGCTATTATACAATTAAAATCACCCCCCATAATTACTTCCCGCCCACAAATTAATATTGAGGCTATTTCTTTCAAAATTTCTTTCCGCTCTTGTAAATCTGGAGGGCAATATACGTTAATTATACGAAAAGCTATACCATTTAATTTCACATCCACATACAAAAGTCTCCCATTAACAACGTCCTGAACCTGTTGAATCTCAAAATGCCAACCTCTAAAGAGAATGACTACCCCAGACGACTTATTCTTATTGTCACCTGACCATATAGAATGACCACATTTCCATCTATCTTGAAAGGGTCTATAATTAGACTTATAAGGTATATTGCATTCTTGGAGGAGGGCGATGTCATGACCCTCGCTATGTAGAAAAGAAAACACAGAAGAACATTTCACTAAGTCAACTAAACCTCTAGTATTAATAGATGTAACAGATAGACGAGACATCTATAAAAGAAAGAGTTTACGTAGGAGAAACAAGATTACTTTTCAATCTTTTCCTTTTCTTTTCTTTCTTAGCTCGAGGAGATAGTTCTTTCTGTGAAACAGATTCTTTCGTTTGAGTGGTAGCTGAAAACATATTAATTTCATCAGAGTCCAAAAAAGGTTCGGAATTAGATGCCCAGTCAGTCACTTCTTCCTGTTCCTGCATAGAGGGTACTATGG
Organism: Schizothorax lantsangensis; assembly: GCA_027422415.1. NCBI lineage: Eukaryota > Metazoa > Chordata > Actinopteri > Cypriniformes > Cyprinidae > Schizothorax > Schizothorax lantsangensis. Next base: position 27,789,493 of record CM049861.1, on the reverse strand, counting down.
AGCTCTGGCAGACCTGATTATCATCTAGAAGAGAGTCTGATGTTGATGATCTTCCAGACAGCAGAGACAAAGACAAAGGGAAAGCTTCGGCTACCTCCAAGAGGATATTCCTTTTCTGGAGTTGATATTATGACACCTATCCCTCCTTCAAGTGAATGAACTTCTCATCTCTGTATCTTTTCCCCTGCTTTCTCATCATTAAGTGTTAACAAGGAAACAACAATTCTTAAAAGAGGCAACAACTCTTCTTTCGACAAAGTCGATATAGAGACTTCAGCTACTCTTCGCGACTGCGGTGAGGGATTTATACTAGACATTGCCGAAGGAACCATACCATCTTGGACAAAAAACTGCTGATTCCCAGTAGATCCAAGATCTCCAGTAGTACTCCCCAAATCTTCAAGGTCCACTATATTTTCCATTTCTCCCTGATTCTGTTGTTTAATTTTATTAGAGTAGGCCTGGGGACAATCACGAAACCTGTGGCTTTCTGCTCCACAATGGTTGCATTTCTTTGGTAACTGACAATCTTTGGAGGCATGTTCTTTGCTTTTACAATGTCTACAAATTTCCAGTTCACAGTTGGCAGCTATATGATCCAAGGAGTCACATTTCCTGCATTCTTTTGGTTGTCCATTATAAAAAACATAGCCCCTAATTGGCCCTAATTGGATTAATGAGGGAAGGTGGTGGTAATTACCCTCAGTGTCTTTCTTCAAACGCACTTGAAACTTAGATGCTACAGTTTTTATCCCATCCTCATCTCTCATCAAAGAGGGGTTCAAAACAGTGCAATGCATAGACAACCACGTAGCAATATCTTCTACTTTGATCCTTTCAGAATATATCAGAACAGTTACAGTTCTAATGTCTCTTTCAGACAAAGGAGTCAACTGGATTTTCTGAAGACAGGGAGTCACAGTTTTCTTGAAATTGAATCTTTCCACACAAAGCTCATAAGCAGAAAAGGTGGTGAAAACCACTTCAAAAACTTTCCTACCAGGCAAAGCGAAGATATAGTCCAGTTGCAAGGGTTGAAATCTAAGTACTGTCTGTAAGATTTTCCTGCTGAAATTCAGACGGTCCATCTCCAATCCTTCCAGACACTCAAACCGGACTGTATTCCTTCGCACCAAAGAGGCCGACATGTTGTTCGGTTGTATGTTCTAAACCAGAACAAACGTTAAGGACTGCGAGACTCGAACCATAAGCCTCGTGCTGGGTGAACCGCCTTCTTGATCATGGTGTCTCCACTGCCAGGTAAGCATTCCGATTGGTTGCCGCCGAACCGCGTCATAGCTCAAGGCCATAAAGTTGACCTGATTTCAACTCTCCTCGACGCCCTCACCGCCCAAGACGCGCCGCGCTCACATTGAAAATAAATGACTTCTCGCGTCAAAGAAAAAACAAGATAAAAAATAATAAAATAAAAAAATAAAAAAAGTTCTCTGCATTTAACCCATCCTAAGTGAACACACCCGGAGCAGTGGGCAGCCATGCTACGGCGCCCGGGGAGCAGTTGGGGGTTCAGTGTCTTGCTCAAGGACACCTCAGTCGTGGTATTGAGGGTGAAGAGCGCGCTGTACATTCACTCCCTCCACCTACAATCCCTGCCGGACCGGAGATTCGAACCCACAACCTTTGGATTACAAGTCTGACTCTCTAACCATTAGGCCACGACTTCCCCTGATGAAAATGTTCAGTAACAAAGTTTTCCCCCTTTAACAATAATTGAGAAGCACATCATAACTATAACTAAACTATTTTAAATAAAATGAAAAAAAATGCAGTGGTTGAAAGAATTTAGTCATTTAAATTTTGATTTCCTAGAATTCCTGATAACATAAAACATAAGACAAAAATCTTAAAGACAAAAAAATACACTTAAATAAACACGGATATTTTCCAGATTTATTTCACATGGATTTATTTACAGTACGTTACTTTTATGTAGAATTATTATTTTACTCCATTCTGTCTTCAAGCCTCAGCTGCTTATTTACACTGTGTTAAAATAGCAGGATTTTCTGCTATTTATACTACTTATTGCAAATATTGGCAATTATCTGCACCTCAGTATTGCAATACATTATAAAACAGTATGCAATAATAACTTATTGAGTGAGTGTAAATTTGAATTTAAATTATTAAATGGATGCCACCTTATTGGGACAATAAAGCCTTCCCTACACCTACCCTAACCCTACCCGATACTTTATTTTCAACTTTTTGATTATTTCCTTCATTTTTATTAAAAAATAAATGCTTTTCTGATGTGATTTGAAATTGGAAAAGGGAGAGAAAAAACAGTCCGCCAGAAGGCAGATTCGAACCCTGGTCGATCGCTTCAAAAGATGTAGGCTAAGATAAACACTTTACCACTGGAGCTGACGATTATAGTCGTCCTTTGTAATCTTGACTAGCTCAATCTCACGTTGGTGGGCGGAGTTACTGTGCGTTCACACCGCCGCCGGCGAGAGCGTCAAAATTCACTCTGGCCGCCCTGCCAACGACGCTGTAGAAAGATTCGTTGACACTCTGACGATCGAAGGCTTGGTGTGGTATTTAAAGGAGCCGCAAAGGAAACAAGCATGTTGCTGACCACAAGTAGGTATAAGTTAACCTCATGAAATTTTATTTGTGAAAGTAAGAAATTGATCGATGGAAAGAACTTAACAATTATAGTTACATGTTTGCTAATGAAATAAACCAATAAAAGCCATTTGTGTGGTGTGTTTTTGTGTTCATGGTTAAGTGCTAAGTTAGTCTAATTTCAACATGCAGTTTATAGGAGACGTTTACTAGCCTTGGTCTTTAATTAACATTAACGTTAATTTGTGCGCAGCCTACATTCCAAACTGTCCTGGTTGAAGTGTAGCCTTAATGTAATTGGTCAAATCTATGTTGTTTTGAGGAAATTAATAGCATTCCCGCTGAAAAACAAAGCGTTCTAGCGCTAAAATGCTTGGGAACTAATGTGGTTGGAACCAAAGTTTACAGGACTGCGTTCTCTGGAATCCTCTCAAGCGGAGGACTTCTACATTCCGACTGGTTGCCGAAGAACCGCGTCATAGCTCATTACCATAAAGTTGACCTGATTTCAACTCTCCTCGACGCCCTCACCGCCCAAGACGCGCCGCGCTCACATTGAAAATAAATGACTTCTCGCGTCAAAGAAAAAAAGAAGATAAAAAATAATAAAATAAAAAAAATTCTCTGCATTTAACCCATCCTAAGTGAACACACCCGGAGCAGTGGGCAGCCATGCTACGGCGCCCGGGGAGCAGTTGGGGGTTCGGTGTCTTGCTCAAGAACACCTCAGTCGTGGTATCGAGGGTGAAGAGCGCGCTGTACATTCACTCCCTCCGCCTACAATCCCTGCTGGACCGGAGATTCGAACCCACAACCTTTGGATTACAAGCCTGATTCTCTAACCATTAGGCCACGACTTCCCCTGATGAAAATGTTCAGTAACAAAGTTTTCCCCCTTTAACAATAATTGAGAAGCACATCATAACTATAATTAAACTATTTTAAATAAAATGAAAAAAAAATGCAGTGGTTGAAAGAATTTAGTCATTTAAATTTTGATTTCCCAGATTTCCTGATAACATAAAACATAAGACAAAAATCTTAAAGACAAAAAAATACACTTAAATACACATGGATATTTTCCAGATTTATTTCACATAGATTTGTTTACAGTACGTTACTTTTATGTAGAATTATTATTTTACTCCATTCTGTCTTCAAGCCTCAGCTGCTTATTTACACTGTGTTAAAATAGCAGGATTTTCTGCTATTTATACTACTTATTGCAAATATTGGCAATTATCTGCACCTCAGTATTGCAATACATTATAAAACAGTATGCAATAATAACTTATTGAGTGAGTGTAAATTTGAATTTAAATTATTAAATGGATGCCACCTTATTGGGACAATAAAGCCCTCCCTACACCTACCCTAACCCTACCCGATACTTTATTTTCAACTTTTTGATTATTTCCTTCATTTTTATTAAAAAATAAATGCTTTTCTGATGTGATTTGAAATTTGAAAAGGGAGAGAAAAAACAGTCCGCCAGAAGGCAGATTCGAACCCTGGTCGATCGCTTCAAAAGATGTAGGTTAAGATAAACACTTTACCATCTGCGCCACTGGAGCTGACGATTATAGTCGTCCTTTGTAATCTTGACTAGCTCAATCTCACGTTGGTGGGCGGAGTTACTGTGCGTTCACACCGCCGCCGGCGAGAGCGTCAAAATTCACTCTGGCCGCCCTGCCAACGACGCTGTAGAAAGATTCGTTGACACTCTGACGATCGAAGGCTTGGTGTTGTATTTAAAGGAGCCGCAAAGGAAACAAGCATGTTGCTGACCACAAGTAGGTATAAGTTAACCTCATGAAATTTTATTTGTGAAAGTAAGAAATTGATCGATGGAAAGAACTTAACAATTATAGTTACATGTTTGCTAATGAAATAAACCAATAAAAGCCATTTGTGTGGTGTGTTTTTGTGTTCATGGTTAAGTGCTAAGTTAGTCTAATTTCAACATGCAGTTTATAGGAGACGTTTACTAGCCTTGGTCTTTAATTAACATTAACGTTAATTTGTGCGCAGCCTACATTCCAAACTGTCCTGGTTGAAGTGTAGCCTTAATGTAATTGGTCAAATCTATGTTGTTTTGAGGAAATTAATAGCATTCCCGCTGAAAAACAAAGCGTTCTAGCGCTAAAATGCTTGGGAACTAATGTGGTTGGAACCAAAGTTTACAGGACTGCGTTCTCTGGAATCCTCTCAAGCGGAGGACTTCTACATTCCGATTGGTTGCCGAAGAACCGCGTCATAGCTCATTACCATAAAGTTGACCTGATTTCAACTCTCCTCGACGCCCTCACCGCCAAAGACGCGCCGCGCTCACATTGAAAATAAATGACTTCTCGCGTCAAATAAAAAAAGAAGATAAAAAATAATAAAAAAAAAAAAATTCTCTGCATTTAACCCATCCTAAGTGAAACACCCGGAGCAGCGGGCAGCCATGCTACGGCGCCCGGGGAGCAGTTGGGGGTTCGGTGTCTTGCTCAAGAACACCTCAGTCATGGTATTGAGGGTGAAGAGCGTGCTGTACATTCACTCCCTCCGCCTACAATCCCTGCTGGACCGGAGATTCGAACCCACAACCTTTGGATTACAAGCCTGACTCTCTAACCATTAGGCCACGACTTCCCCTGATGAAAATGTTCAGTAACAAAGTTTTCCCCCTTTAACAATAATTGAGAAGCACATCATAACTATAATTAAACTATTTTAAATGAAATGAAAAAAAATGCAGTGGTTGAAAGAATTTAGTCATTTAAATTTTGATTTCCCAGAATTCCTGATAACATAAAACATAAGACAAAAATCTTAAAGACAAAAAAATACACTTAAATACACATGGATATTTTCCAGATTTATTTCACATAGATTTGTTTACAGTATGTTACTTTTATGTAGAATTATTATTTTACTCCATTCTGTCTTCAAGCCTCAGCTGCTTATTTACACTGTGTTAAAATAGCAGGATTTTCTGCTATTTATACTACTTATTGCAAATATTGGCAATTATCTGCACCTCAGTATTGCAATACATTATAAAACAGTATGCAATAATAACTTATTGAGTGAGTGTAAATTTGAATTTAAATTATTAAATGGATGCCACCTTATTGGGACAATAAAGCCCTCCCTACACCTACCCTAACCCTACCCGATACTTTATTTTCAACTTTTTGATTATTTCCTTCATTTTATTAAAAAATAAATGCTTTTCTGATGTGATTTGAAATTTGAAAAGGGAGAGAAAAAACAGTCCGCCAGAAGGCAGATTCGAACCCTGGTCGATCGCTTCAAAAGATGTAGGATAAGACAAACACTTTACCATCTGCGCCACTGGAGCTGACGATTATAGTCGTCCTTTGTAATCTTGACTAGCTCAATCTCACGTTGGTGGGCGGAGTTACTGTGCGTTCACACCGCCGCCGGCGAGAGCGTCAAAATTCACTCTGGCCGCCCTGCCAACGACGCTGTAGAAAGATTCGTTGACACTCTGACGATCGAAGGCTTGGTGTTGTATTTAAAGGAGCCGCAAAGGAAACAAGCATGTTGCTGACCACAAGTAGGTATAAGTTAACCTCATGAAATTTTATTTGTGAAAGTAAGAAATTGATCGATGGAAAGAACTTAACAATTATAGTTACATGTTTGCTAATGAAATAAACCAATAAAAGCCATTTGTGTGGTGTGTTTTTGTGTTCATGGTTAAGTGCTAAGTTAGTCTAATTTCAACATGCAGTTTATAGGAGACGTTTACTAGCCTTGGTCTTTAATTAACATTAACGTTAATTTGTGCGCAGCCTACATTCCAAACTGTCCTGGTTGAAGTGTAGCCTTAATGTAATTGGTCAAATCTATGTTGTTTTGAGGAAATTAATAGCATTCCCGCTGAAAAACAAAGCGTTCTAGCGCTAAAATGCTTGGGAGACTAATGTGGTTGGAACCAAAGTTTACAGGACTGCGTTCTCTGGAATCCTCTCAAGCGGAGGACTTCTACATTCCGATTGGTTGCCGAAGAACCGCGTCATAGCTCATTACCATAAAGTTGACCTGATTTCAACTCTCCTCGACGCCCTCACCGCCAAAGACGCGCCGCGCTCACATTGAAAATAAATGACTTCTCGCGTCAAATAAAAAAAGAAGATAAAAAATAATAAAAAAAAAAAAATTCTCTGCATTTAACCCATCCTAAGTGAAACACCCGGAGCAGCGGGCAGCCATGCTACGGCGCCCGGGGAGCAGTTGGGGGTTCGGTGTCTTGCTCAAGAACACCTCAGTCATGGTATTGAGGGTGAAGAGCGTGCTGTACATTCACTCCCTCCGCCTACAATCCCTGCTGGACCGGAGATTCGAACCCACAACCTTTGGATTACAAGCCTGACTCTCTAACCATTAGGCCACGACTTCCCCTGATGAAAATGTTCAGTAACAAAGTTTTCCCCCTTTAACAATAATTGAGAAGCACATCATAACTATAATTAAACTATTTTAAATGAAATGAAAAAAAATGCAGTGGTTGAAAGAATTTAGTCATTTAAATTTTGATTTCCCAGAATTCCTGATAACATAAAACATAAGACAAAAATCTTAAAGACAAAAAAATACACTTAAATACACATGGATATTTTCCAGATTTATTTCACATAGATTTGTTTACAGTATGTTACTTTTATGTAGAATTATTATTTTACTCCATTCTGTCTTCAAGCCTCAGCTGCTTATTTACACTGTGTTAAAATAGCAGGATTTTCTGCTATTTATACTACTTATTGCAAATATTGGCAATTATCTGCACCTCAGTATTGCAATACATTATAAAACAGTATGCAATAATAACTTATTGAGTGAGTGTAAATTTGAATTTAAATTATTAAATGGATGCCACCTTATTGGGACAATAAAGCCCTCCCTACACCTACCCTAACCCTACCCGATACTTTATTTTCAACTTTTTGATTATTTCCTTCATTTTATTAAAAAATAAATGCTTTTCTGATGTGATTTGAAATTTGAAAAGGGAGAGAAAAAACAGTCCGCCAGAAGGCAGATTCGAACCCTGGTCGATCGCTTCAAAAGATGTAGGATAAGACAAACACTTTACCATCTGCGCCACTGGAGCTGACGATTATAGTCGTCCTTTGTAATCTTGACTAGCTCAATCTCACGTTGGTGGGCGGAGTTACTGTGCGTTCACACCGCCGCCGGCGAGAGCGTCAAAATTCACTCTGGCCGCCCTGCCAACGACGCTGTAGAAAGATTCGTTGACACTCTGACGATCGAAGGCTTGGTGTTGTATTTAAAGGAGCCGCAAAGGAAACAAGCATGTTGCTGACCACAAGTAGGTATAAGTTAACCTCATGAAATTTTATTTGTGAAAGTAAGAAATTGATCGATGGAAAGAACTTAACAATTATAGTTACATGTTTGCTAATGAAATAAACCAATAAAAGCCATTTGTGTGGTGTGTTTTTGTGTTCATGGTTAAGTGCTAAGTTAGTCTAATTTCAACATGCAGTTTATAGGAGACGTTTACTAGCCTTGGTCTTTAATTAACATTAACGTTAATTTGTGCGCAGCCTACATTCCAAACTGTCCTGGTTGAAGTGTAGCCTTAATGTAATTGGTCAAATCTATGTTGTTTTGAGGAAATTAATAGCATTCCCGCTGAAAAACAAAGCGTTCTAGCGCTAAAATGCTTGGGAGACTAATGTGGTTGGAACCAAAGTTTACAGGACTGCGTTCTCTGGAATCCTCTCAAGCGGAGGACTTCTACATTCCGATTGGTTGCCGAAGAACCGCGTCATAGCTCATTACCATAAAGTTGACCTGATTTCAACTCTCCTCGACGCCCTCACCGCCAAAGACGCGCCGCGCTCACATTGAAAATAAATGACTTCTCGCGTCAAACAAAAAAAAGAAGATAAAAAATAATAAAAAAAAAAAAATTCTCTGCATTTAACCCATCCTAAGTGAAACACCCGGAGCAGTGGGCAGCCATGCTACGGCGCCCGGGGAGCAGTTGGGGGTTCGGTGTCTTGCTCAAGGACACCTCAGTCGTGGTATCGAGGGTGAAGAGCGCGCTGTACATTCACTCCCTCCGCCTACAATCCCTGCTGGACCGGAGATTCGAACCCACAACCTTTGGATTACAAGCCTGACTCTCTAACCATTAGGCCACGACTTCCCCTGATGAAAATGTTCAGTAACAAAGTTTTCCCCCTTTAACAATAATTGAGAAGCACATCATAACTATAATTAAACTATTTTAAATGAAATGAAAAAAAATGCAGTGGTTGAAAGAATTTTGTCATTTAAATTTTGATTTCCCAGATTTCCTGATAACATAAAACATAAGACAAAAATCTTAAAGACAAAAAAATACACTTAAATACACATGGATATTTTCCAGATTTATTTCACATAGATTTGTTTACAGTACGTTACTTTTATGTAGAATTATTATTTTACTCCATTCTGTCTTCAAGCCTCAGCTGCTTATTTACACTGTGTTAAAATAGCAGGATTTTCTGCTATTTATACTACTTATTGCAAATATTGGCAATTATCTGCACCTCAGTATTGCAATACATTATAAAACAGTATGCAATAATAACTTATTGAGTGAGTGTAAATTTGAATTTAAATTATTAAATGGATGCCACCTTATTGGGACAATAAAGCCCTCCCTACACCTACCCTAACCCTACCCGATACTTTGCTTTCAACTTTTTGATTATTTCCTTCATTTTTATTAAAAAATAAATGCTTTTCTGATGTGATTTGAAATTTGAAAAGGGAGAGAAAAAACAGTCCGCCAGAAGGCAGATTCAAACCCTGGTCGATCGCTTCAAAGGATGTAGGATAAGACAAACACTTTACCATCTGCGCCACTGGAGCTGACGATTATAGTCGTCCTTTGTAATCTTGACTAGCTCAATCTCACGTTGGTGGGCGGAGTTACTGTGCGTTCACACCGCCGCCGGCGAGAGCGTCAAAATTCACTCTGGCCGCCCTGCCAACGACGCTGTAGAAAGATTCGTTGACACTCTGACGATCGAAGGCTTGGTGTTGTATTTAAAGGAGCCGCAAAGGAAACAAGCATGTTGCTGACCACAAGTAGGTATAAGTTAACCTCATGAAATTTTATTTGTGAAAGTAAGAAATTGATCGATGGAAAGAACTTAACAATTATAGTTACATGTTTGCTAATGAAATAAACCAATAAAAGCCATTTGTGTGGTGTGTTTTTGTGTTCATGGTTAAGTGCTAAGTTAGTCTAATTTCAACATGCAGTTTATAGGAGACGTTTACTAGCCTTGGTCTTTAATTAACATTAACGTTAATTTGTGCGCAGCCTACATTCCAAACTGTCCTGGTTGAAGTGTAGCCTTAATGTAATTGGTCAAATCTATGTTGTTTTGAGGAAATTAATAGCATTCCCGCTGAAAAACAAAGCGTTCTAGCGCTAAAATGCTTGGGAACTAATGTGGTTGGAACCAAAGTTTACAGGACTGCGTTCTCTGGAATCCTCTCAAGCGGAGGACTTCTACATTCCGATTGGTTGCCGAAGAACCGCGTCATAGCTCATTACCATAAAGTTGACCTGATTTCAACTCTCCTCGACGCCCTCACCGCCCAAGACGCGCCGCGCTCACATTGAAAATAAATGACTTCTCGCGTCAAAGAAAAAAAGAAGATAAAAAATAATAAAATAAAAAAAATTCTCTGCATTTAACCCATCCTAAGTGAACACACCCGGAGCAGTGGGCAGCCATGCTACGGCGCCCGGGGAGCAGTTGGGGGTTCGGTGCCTTGCTCAAGGACACCTCAGTCATGGTATTGAGGGTGAAGAGCGCGCTGTACATTCACTCCCTCCGCCTACAACCCCTGCTAGACCGGAGATTCGAACCCACAACCTTTGGATTACAAGCCTGACTCTCTAACCATTAGGCCACGACTTCCCCTGATGAAAATGTTCAGTAACAAAGTTTTCCCCCTTTAACAATAATTGAGAAGCACATCATAACTATAATTAAACTATTTTAAATGAAATGAAAAAAAATGCAGTGGTTGAAAGAATTTAGTCATTTAAATTTTGATTTCCCAGAATTCCTGATAACATAAAACATAAGACAAAAATCTTAAAGACAAAAAAATACACTTAAATACACATGGATATTTTCCAGATTTATTTCACATAGATTTGTTTACAGTACGTTACTTTTATGTAGAATTATTATTTTACTCCATTCTGTCTTCAAGCCTCAGCTGCTTATTTACACTGTGTTAAAATAGCAGGATTTTCTGCTATTTATACTACTTATTGCAAATATTGGCAATTATCTGCACCTCAGTATTGCAATACATTATAAAACAGTATGCAATAATAACTTATTGAGTGAGTGTAAATTTGAATTTAAATTATTAAATGGATGCCACCTTATTGGGACAATAAAGCCCTCCCTACACCTACCCTAACCCTACCCGATACTTTATTTTCAACTTTTTGATTATTTCCTACATTTTTATTAAAAAATAAATGCTTTTCTGATGTGATTTGAAATTTGAAAAGGGAGAGAAAAAACAGTCCGCCAGAAGGCAGATTCAAACCCTGGTCGATCGCTTCAAAAGATGTAGGCTAAGATAAACACTTTACCATCTGCGCCACTGGAGCTGACGATTATAGTCGTCCTTTGTAATCTTGACTAGCTCAATCTCACGTTGGTGGGTGAGTTACTGTGCGTTCACACCGCCGCCGGCGAGAGCGTCAAAATTCACTCTGGCCGCCCTGCCAACGACGCTGTAGAAAGATTCGTTGACACTCTGACGATCGAAGGCTTGGTGTTGTATTTAAAGGAGCCGCAAAGGAAACAAGCATGTTGCTGACCACAAGTAGGTATAAGTTAACCTCATGAAATTTTATTTGTGAAAGTAAGAAATTGATCGATGGAAAGAACTTAACAATTATAGTTACATGTTTGCTAATGAAATAAACCAATAAAAGCCATTTGTGTGGTGTGTTTTTGTGTTCATGGTTAAGTGCTAAGTTAGTCTAATTTCAACATGCAGTTTATAGGAGACGTTTACTAGCCTTGGTCTTTAATTAACATTAACGTTAATTTGTGCGCAGCCTACATTCCAAACTGTCCTGGTTGAAGTGTAGCCTTAATGTAATTGGTCAAATCTATGTTGTTTTGAGGAAATTAATAGCATTCCCGCTGAAAAACAAAGCGTTCTAGCGCTAAAATGCTTGGGAGACTAATGTGGTTGGAACCAAAGTTTACAGGACTGCGTTCTCTGGAATCCTCTCAAGCGGAGGACTTCTACATTCCGATTGGTTGCCGAAGAACCGCGTCATAGCTCATTACCATAAAGTTGACCTGATTTCAACTCTCCTCGACGCCCTCACCGCCCAAGACGCGCCGCGCTCACATTGAAAATAAATGACTTCTCGCGTCAAAGAAAAAAAGAAGATAAAAAATAATAAAATAAAAAAAATTCTCTGCATTTAACCCATCCTAAGTGAACACACCCGGAGCAGTGGGCAGCCATGCTACGGCGCCCGGGGAGCAGTTGGGGGTTTGGTGCCTTGCTCAAGGACACCTCAGTCGTGGTATCGAGGGTGAAGAGCGCGCTGTACATTCACTCCCTCCACCTACAATCCCTGCTGGACCGGAGATTCGAACCCACAACCTTTGGATTACAAGCCTGACTCTCTAACCATTAGGCCACGACTTCCCCTGATGAAAATGTTCAGTAACAAAGTTTTCCCCCTTTAACAATAATTGAGAAGCACATCATAACTATAATTAAACTATTTTAAATGAAATGAAAAAAAATGCAGTGGTTGATAGAATTTAGTCATTTAAATTTTGATTTCCCAGAATTCCTGATAACATAAAACATAAGACAAAAATCTTAAAGACAAAAAAATACACTTAAATACACATGGATATTTTCCAGATTTATTTCACATAGATTTGTTTACAGTACGTTACTTTTATGTAGAATTATTATTTTACTCCATTCTGTCTTCAAGCCTCAGCTGCTTATTTACACTGTGTTAAAATAGCAGGATTTTCTGCTATTTATACTACTTATTGCAAATATTGGCAATTATCTGCACCTCAGTATTGCAATACATTATAAAACAGTATGCAATAATAACTTATTGAGTGAGTGTAAATTTGAATTTAAATTATTAAATGGATGCCACCTTATTGGGACAATAAAGCCCTCCCTACACCTACCCTAACCCTACCCGATACTTTATTTTCAACTTTTTGATTATTTCCTTCATTTTATTAAAAAATAAATGCTTTTCTGATGTGATTTGAAATTTGAAAAGGGAGAGAAAAAACAGTCCGCCAGAAGGCAGATTCGAACCCTGGTCGATCGCTTCAAAAGATGTAGGATAAGACAAACACTTTACCATCTGCGCCACTGGAGCTGACGATTATAGTCGTCCTTTGTAATCTTGACTAGCTCAATCTCACGTTGGTGGGCGGAGTTACTGTGCGTTCACACCGCCGCCGGCGAGAGCGTCAAAATTCACTCTGGCCGCCCTGCCAACGACGCTGTAGAAAGATTCGTTGACACTCTGACGATCGAAGGCTTGGTGTTGTATTTAAAGGAGCCGCAAAGGAAACAAGCATGTTGCTGACCACAAGTAGGTATAAGTTAAGCTCATGAAATTTTATTTGTGAAAGTAAGAAATTGATCGATGGAAAGAACTTAACAATTATAGTTACATGTTTGCTAATGAAATAAACCAATAAAAGCCATTTGTGTGGTGTGTTTTTGTGTTCATGGTTAAGTGCTAAGTTAGTCTAATTTCAACATGCAGTTTATAGGAGACGTTTACTAGCCTTGGTCTTTAATTAACATTAACGTTAATTTGTGCGCAGCCTACATTCCAAACTGTCCTGGTTGAAGTGTAGCCTTAATGTAATTGGTCAAATCTATGTTGTTTTGAGGAAATTAATAGCATTCCCGCTGAAAAACAAAGCGTTCTAGCGCTAAAATGCTTGGGAACTAATGTGGTTGGAACCAAAGTTTACAGGACTGCGTTCTCTGGAATCCTCTCAAGCGGAGGACTTCTACATTCCGATTGGTTGCCGAAGAACCGCGTCATAGCTCATTACCATAAAGTTGACCTGATTTCAACTCTCCTCGACGCCCTCACCGCCCAAGACGCGCCGCGCTCACATTGAAAATAAATGACTTCTCGCGTCAAAGAAAAAAAGAAGATAAAAAATAATAAAATAAAAAAAGTTCTCTGCATTTAACCCATCCTAAGTGAACACACCCGGAGCAGTGGGCAGCCATGCTACGGCGCCCGGGGAGCAGTTGGGGGTTCGGTGCCTTGCTCAAGGACACCTCAGTCGTGGTATCGAGGGTGAAGAGCACGCTGTACATTCACTCTCTCCACCTACAACCCCTGCCGGACCGGAGATTCAAACCCACAACCTTTGGATTACAAGCCTGACTCTCTAACCATTAGGCCACGACTTCCCCTGATGAAAATGTTCAGTAACAAAGTTTTCCCCCTTTAACAATAATTGAGAAGCACATCATAACTATAATTAAACTATTTTAAATAAAATGAAAAAAAATGCAGTGGTTGAAAGAATTTAGTCATTTAAATTTTGATTTCCCAGAATTCCTGATAACATAAAACATAAGACAAAAATCTTAAAGACAAAAAAATACACTTAAATACACATGGATATTTTCCAGATTTATTTCACATAGGATTTGTTTACAGTACGTTACTTTTATGTAGAATTATTATTTTACTCCATTCTGTCTTCAAGCCTCAGCTGCTTATTTACACTGTGTTAAAATAGCAGGATTTTCTGCTATTTATACTACTTATTGCAAATATTGGCAATTATCTGCACCTCAGTATTGCAATACATTATAAAACAGTATGCAATAATAACTTATTGAGTGAGTGTAAATTTGAATTTAAATTATTAAATGGATGCCACCTTATTGGGACAATAAAGCCCTCCCTACACCTACCCTAACCCTACCCGATACTTTATTTTCAACTTTTTGATTATTTCCTTCATTTTTATTAAAAAATAAATGCTTTTCTGATGTGATTTGAAATTTGAAAAGGGAGAGAAAAAACAGTCCGCCAGAAGGCAGATTCGAACCCTGGTCGATCGCTTCAAAAGATGTAGGATAAGATAAACACTTTACCATCTGCGCCACTGGAGCTGACGATTATAGTCGTCCTTTGTAATCTTGACTAGCTCAATCTCACGTTGGTGGGCGGAGTTACTGTGCGTTCACACCGCCGCCGGCGAGAGCGTCAAAATTCACTCTGGCCGCCCTGCCAACGACGCTGTAGAAAGATTCGTTGACACTCTGACGATCGAAGGCTTGGTGTTGTATTTAAAGGAGCCGCAAAGGAAACAAGCATGTTGCTGACCACAAGTAGGTATAAGTTAACCTCATGAAATTTTATTTGTGAAAGTAAGAAATTGATCGATGGAAAGAACTTAACAATTATAGTTACATGTTTGCTAATGAAATAAACCAATAAAAGCCATTTGTGTGGTGTGTTTTTGTGTTCATGGTTAAGTGCTAAGTTAGTCTAATTTCAACATGCAGTTTATAGGAGACGTTTACTAGCCTTGGTCTTTAATTAACATTAACGTTAATTTGTGCGCAGCCTACATTCCAAACTGTCCTGGTTGAAGTGTAGCCTTAATGTA
The DNA here is from genome assembly GCA_027422415.1 of Schizothorax lantsangensis. NCBI lineage: Eukaryota > Metazoa > Chordata > Actinopteri > Cypriniformes > Cyprinidae > Schizothorax > Schizothorax lantsangensis. Next base: position 27,774,167 of record CM049861.1, on the reverse strand, counting down.
ATTGGTCAAATCTATGTTGTTTTGAGGAAATTAATAGCATTCCCGCTGAAAAACAAAGCGTTCTAGCGCTAAAATGCTTGGGAACTAATGTGGTTGGAACCAAAGTTTACAGGACTGCGTTCTCTGGAATCCTCTCAAGCGGAGGACTTCTACATTCCGATTGGTTGCCGAAGAACCGCGTCATAGCTCATTACCATAAAGTTGACCTGATTTCAACTCTCCTCGACGCCCTCACCGCCCAAGACGCGCCGCGCTCACATTGAAAATAAATGACTTCTCGCGTCAAAGAAAAAAAGAAGATAAAAAATAATAAAATAAAAAAAATTCTCTGCATTTAACCCATCCTAAGTGAACACACCCGGAGCAGTGGGCAGCCATGCTACGGCGCCCGGGGAGCAGTTGGGGGTTCGGTGCCTTGCTCAAGGACACCTCAGTCGTGGTATCGAGGGTGAAGAGCGCGCTGTACATTCACTCCCTCCGCCTACAATCCCTGCTGGACCGGAGATTCGAACCCACAACCTTTGGATTACAAGCCTGACTCTCTAACCATTAGGCCACGACTTCCCCTGATGAAAATGTTCAGTAACAAAGTTTTCCCCCTTTAACAATAATTGAGAAGCACATCATAACTATAATTAAACTATTTTAAATGAAATGAAAAAAAATGCAGTGGTTGAAAGAATTTAGTCATTTAAATTTTGATTTCCCAGAATTCCTGATAACATAAAACATAAGACAAAAATCTTAAAGACAAAAAAATACACTTAAATACACATGGATATTTTCCAGATTTATTTCACATAGATTTGTTTACAGTACGTTACTTTTATGTAGAATTATTATTTTACTCCATTCTGTCTTCAAGCCTCAGCTGCTTATTTACACTGTGTTAAAATAGCAGGATTTTCTGCTATTTATACTACTTATTGCAAATATTGGCAATTATCTGCACCTCAGTATTGCAATACATTATAAAACAGTATGCAATAATAACTTATTGAGTGAGTGTAAATTTGAATTTAAATTATTAAATGGATGCCACCTTATTGGGACAATAAAGCCCTCCCTACACCTACCCTAACCCTACCCGATACTTTATTTTCAACTTTTTGATTATTTCCTTCATTTTTATTAAAAAATAAATGCTTTTCTGATGTGATTTGAAATTTGAAAAGGGAGAGAAAAAACAGTCCGCCAGAAGGCAGATTCGAACCCTGGTCGATCGCTTCAAAAGATGTAGGCTAAGATAAACACTTTACCATCTGCGCCACTGGAGCTGACGATTATAGTCGTCCTTTGTAATCTTGACTAGCTCAATCTCACGTTGGTGGGCGGAGTTACTGTGCGTTCACACCGCCGCCGGCGAAGAGCGTCAAAATTCACTCTGGCCGCCCTGCCAACGACGCTGTAGAAAGATTCGTTGACACTCTGACGATCGAAGGCTTGGTGTTGTATTTAAAGGAGCCGCAAAGGAAACAAGCATGTTGCTGACCACAAGTAGGTATAAGTTAACCTCATGAAATTTTATTTGTGAAAGTAAGAAATTGATCGATGGAAAGAACTTAACAATTATAGTTACATGTTTGCTAATGAAATAAACCAATAAAAGCCATTTGTGTGGTGTGTTTTTGTGTTCATGGTTAAGTGCTAAGTTAGTCTAATTTCAACATGCAGTTTATAGGAGACGTTTACTAGCCTTGGTCTTTAATTAACATTAACGTTAATTTGTGCGCAGCCTACATTCCAAACTGTCCTGGTTGAAGTGTAGCCTTAATGTAATTGGTCAAATCTATGTTGTTTTGAGGAAATTAATAGCATTCCCGCTGAAAAACAAAGCGTTCTAGCGCTAAAATGCTTGGGAACTAATGTGGTTGGAACCAAAGTTTACAGGACTGCGTTCTCTGGAATCCTCTCAAGCGGAGGACTTCTACATTCCGATTGGTTGCCGAAGAACCGCGTCATAGCTCATTACCATAAAGTTGACCTGATTTCAACTCTCCTCGACGCCCTCACCGCCCAAGACGCGCCGCGCTCACATTGAAAATAAATGACTTCTCGCGTCAAAGAAAAAAAGAAGATAAAAAAATAATAAAATAAAAAAAATTCTCTGCATTTAACCCATCCTAAGTGAACACACCCGGAGCAGCGGGCAGCCATGCTACGGCGCCCGGGGAGCAGTTGGGGGTTCGGTGCCTTGCTCAAGGACACCTCAGTCGTGGTATCGAGGGTGAAGAGCGCGCTGTACATTCACTCCCTCCGCCTACAATCCCTGCTGGACCGGAGATTCGAACCCACAACCTTTGGATTACAAGCCTGACTCTCTAACCATTAGGCCACGACTTCCCCTGATGAAAATGTTCAGTAACAAAGTTTTCCCCCTTTAACAATAATTGAGAAGCACATCATAACTATAATTAAACTATTTTAAATGAAATGAAAAAAAATGCAGTGGTTGAAAGAATTTAGTCATTTAAATTTTGATTTCCCAGAATTCCTGATAACATAAAACATAAGACAAAAATCTTAAAGACAAAAAAATACACTTAAATACACATGGATATTTTCCAGATTTATTTCACATAGATTTGTTTACAGTACGTTACTTTTATGTAGAATTATTATTTTACTCCATTCTGTCTTCAAGCCTCAGCTGCTTATTTACACTGTGTTAAAATAGCAGGATTTTCTGCTATTTATACTACTTATTGCAAATATTGGCAATTATCTGCACCTCAGTATTGCAATACATTATAAAACAGTATGCAATAATAACTTATTGAGTGAGTGTAAATTTGAATTTAAATTATTAAATGGATGCCACCTTATTGGGACAATAAAGCCCTCCCTACACCTACCCTAACCCTACCCGATACTTTATTTTCAACTTTTTGATTATTTCCTTCATTTTTATTAAAAAATAAATGCTTTTCTGATGTGATTTGAAATTTGAAAAGGGAGAGAAAAAACAGTCCGCCAGAAGGCAGATTCGAACCCTGGTCGATCGCTTCAAAAGATGTAGGCTAAGACAAACACTTTACCATCTGCGCCACTGGAGCTGATGATTATAGTCGTCCTTTGTAATCTTGACTAGCTCAATCTCACGTTGGTGGGCGGAGTTACTGTGCGTTCACACCGCCGCCGGCGAGAGCGTCAAAATTCACTCTGGCCGCCCTGCCAACGACGCTGTAGAAAGATTCGTTGACACTCTGACGATCGAAGGCTTGGTGTTGTATTTAAAGGAGCCGCAAAGGAAACAAGCATGTTGCTGACCACAAGTAGGTATAAGTTAACCTCATGAAATTTTATTTGTGAAAGTAAGAAATTGATCGATGGAAAGAACTTAACAATTATAGTTACATGTTTGCTAATGAAATAAACCAATAAAAGCCATTTGTGTGGTGTGTTTTTGTGTTCATGGTTAAGTGCTAAGTTAGTCTAATTTCAACATGCAGTTTATAGGAGACGTTTACTAGCCTTGGTCTTTAATTAACATTAACGTTAATTTGTGCGCAGCCTACATTCCAAACTGTCCTGGTTGAAGTGTAGCCTTAATGTAATTGGTCAAATCTATGTTGTTTTGAGGAAATTAATAGCATTCCCGCTGAAAAACAAAGCGTTCTAGCGCTAAAATGCTTGGGAACTAATGTGGTTGGAACCAAAGTTTACAGGACTGCGTTCTCTGGAATCCTCTCAAGCGGAGGACTTCTACATTCCGATTGGTTGCCGAAGAACCGCGTCATAGCTCATTACCATAAAGTTGACCTGATTTCAACTCTCCTCGACGCCCTCACCGCCCAAGACGCGCCGCGCTCACATTGAAAATAAATGACTTCTCGCGTCAAAGAAAAAAAGAAGATAAAAAATAATAAAATAAAAAAAATTCTCTGCATTTAACCCATCCTAAGTGAAACACCCGGAGCAGCGGGCAGCCATGCTACGGCGCCCGGGGAGCAGTTGGGGGTTCGGTGTCTTGCTCAAGGACACCTCAGTCGTGGTATCGAGGGTGAAGAGCGCGCTGTACATTCACTCCCTCCGCCTACAACCCCTGCTGGACCGGAGATTCGAACCCACAACCTTTGGATTACAAGCCTGACTCTCTAACCATTAGGCCACGACTTCCCCTGATGAAAATGTTCAGTAACAAAGTTTTCCCCCTTTAACAATAATTGAGAAGCACATCATAACTATAATTAAACTATTTTAAATGAAATGAAAAAAAATGCAGTGGTTGAAATAATTTAGTCATTTAAATTTTGATTTCCCAGAATTCCTGATAACATAAAACATAAGACAAAAATCTTAAAGACAAAAAAATACACTTAAATACACATGGATATTTTCCAGATTTATTTCACATAGATTTGTTTACAGTACGTTACTTTTATGTAGAATTATTATTTTACTCCATTCTGTCTTCAAGCCTCAGCTGCTTATTTACACTGTGTTAAAATAGCAGGATTTTCTGCTATTTATACTACTTATTGCAAATATTGGCAATTATCTGCACCTCAGTATTGCAATACATTATAAAACAGTATGCAATAATAACTTATTGAGTGAGTGTAAATTTGAATTTAAATTATTAAATGGATGCCACCTTATTGGGACAATAAAGCCCTCCCTACACCTACCCTAACCCTACCCGATACTTTATTTTCAACTTTTTGATTATTTCCTTCATTTTTATTAAAAAATAAATGCTTTTCTGATGTGATTTGAAATTTGAAAAGGGAGAGAAAAAACAGTCCGCCAGAAGGCAGATTCGAACCCTGGTCGATCGCTTCAAAAGATGTAGGATAAGACAAACACTTTACCATCTGCGCCACTGGAGCTGACGATTATAGTCGTCCTTTGTAATCTTGACTAGCTCAATCTCACGTTGGTGGGCGGAGTTACTGTGCGTTCACACCGCCGCCGGCGAGAGCGTCAAAATTCACTCTGGCCGCCCTGCCAACGACGCTGTAGAAAGATTCGTTGACACTCTGACGATCGAAGGCTTGGTGTTGTATTTAAAGGAGCCGCAAAGGAAACAAGCATGTTGCTGACCACAAGTAGGTATAAGTTAACCTCATGAAATTTTATTTGTGAAAGTAAGAAATTGATCGATGGAAAGAACTTAACAATTATAGTTACATGTTTGCTAATGAAATAAACCAATAAAAGCCATTTGTGTGGTGTGTTTTTGTGTTCATGGTTAAGTGCTAAGTTAGTCTAATTTCAACATGCAGTTTATAGGAGACGTTTACTAGCCTTGGTCTTTAATTAACATTAACGTTAATTTGTGCGCAGCCTACATTCCAAACTGTCCTGGTTGAAGTGTAGCCTTAATGTAATTGGTCAAATCTATGTTGTTTTGAGGAAATTAATAGCATTCCCGCTGAAAAACAAAGCGTTCTAGCGCTAAAATGCTTGGGAACTAATGTGGTTGGAACCAAAGTTTACAGGACTGCGTTCTCTGGAATCCTCTCAAGCGGAGGACTTCTACATTCCGATTGGTTGCCGAAGAACCGCGTCATAGCTCATTACCATAAAGTTGACCTGATTTCAACTCTCCTCGACGCCCTCACCGCCCAAGACGCGCCGCGCTCACATTGAAAATAAATGACTTCTCGCGTCAAAGAAAAAAAGAAGATAAAAAATAATAAAATAAAAAAAATTCTCTGCATTTAACCCATCCTAAGTGAACACACCCGGAGCAGTGGGCAGCCATGCTACGGCGCCCGGGGAGCAGTTGGGGGTTCGGTGTCTTGCTCAAGGACACCTCAGTCGTGGTATCGAGGGTGAAGAGCGCGCTGTACATTCACTCCCTCCGCCTACAACCCCTGCTGGACCGGAGATTCGAACCCACAACCTTTGGATTACAAGCCTGACTCTCTAACCATTAGGCCACGACTTCCCCTGATGAAAATGTTCAGTAACAAAGTTTTCCCCCTTTAACAATAATTGAGAAGCACATCATAACTATAATTAAACTATTTTAAATGAAATGAAAAAAAATGCAGTGGTTGAAAGAATTTAGTCATTTAAATTTTGATTTCCCAGATTTCCTGATAACATAAAACATAAGACAAAAATCTTAAAGACAAAAAAATACACTTAAATACACATGGATATTTTCCAGATTTATTTCACATAGATTTGTTTACAGTACGTTACTTTTATGTAGAATTATTATTTTACTCCATTCTGTCTTCAAGCCTCAGCTGCTTATTTACACTGTGTTAAAATAGCAGGATTTTCTGCTATTTATACTACTTATTGCAAATATTGGCAATTATCTGCACCTCAGTATTGCAATACATTATAAAACAGTATGCAATAATAACTTATTGAGTGAGTGTAAATTTGAATTTAAATTATTAAATGGATGCCACCTTATTGGGACAATAAAGCCCTCCCTACACCTACCCTAACCCTACCAAGATGTCGATACAGCCGTTTGCGAGCTCCGAGAAAACTTTTTTCGTATTTTTGTTTGTTTTTTTTTGTTTTACGTGTTAGATGTTGTTAGTATAACTGTCTACGATAGAGACACGCTTTTAAACATCGGTTCTTACGTCGCGCAACGCAAACCGGACTTTGAGTTCCTGAACGCCGGTGGATTGTTTACAGACAATCAGAGCCCTTTGTCTGGAGCGCACGACCACGACGAAAGAAACGCAGCTGGAAAAGAGGAAGAGAGCTGGCGTTCTCGTCAGACTGAGACGCCGTGCCTTTCGACCTCCTCTCCCACCATTTTGCTGGCTAACGTTCAGTCACTGGATAACAAACTCTGTGAACTGCGTGCGCCATCTCATACCAACGAGAAACAAGCTGCGTTATTTGCCTCACAGAAACCTGGATGTCTGCAATGGTTCCAGACTCAGCCATCGAGCTTACGGGGTTCTCCGTACACCGCTCGGACAGAACGAAAGAGCTCAAAAAAGCAAAGGTGGGGGCGTTTGTTTCTACATCACAACTCGTGGTGTGATGAAAGGAATCTACACTCTATTAAATCCTTCTGCTCCCCTGATCTGGAATTTCATATGCTTCTGTGTAACCATTCTGGCTACCGAGGGAATTTACAGCGATCATAATCACGGCTGTTTACATCCCCCCTCAAGCCAACACAGACCAGGCACTCAGGGAACTACGGGAATATAAGTTAAACCGCGCACCCATGCAGCGTTTATTATTACGGGGGACTTTAATAAAGCCAACTTCAGAAAGCTCCAAAATACTTGCGTGGTGATCGTGTACTGGAATTGCTACTCCCCCTTCCGGGACGCTTACAAATCCCTCCCCCGCCCACCTTTCGGCAAATTGGATCACTTCTCCGTTCTGCTTCTGCCTGCTTATAGGCAGAAACTGAAACGAGAAGCCCCGCCCTCAGGACAGTTCAATGTGTCGGACCAATCGGACGCTATACTTCAGGACTGTTTTGATCACGTGGACTTGGACATGTTCCGGGCAGCATCTATGGTGACATAGAGGAGTACTCAGATTCTGTAACGTGTTTCATACGGACGTGTATAGAGGATGTAATTCCGACCAAAACAATAAGCATCTACCCCAACCAAAAACCATGGATTAACAGCGATTTCGATCAGCCTTGTCAGCGCGGACATCTGCCTTTAAATTCCGGAAACTGACGATCGGAAACAAGCCAGCTACGATCTCAGGAGATCCATCAAAGCTACAAAAACAAAGTTGAAGGAACAATTCAACAACAACAACCCAAGAAGCATGTGGCAGGGCATCAACAACATCACAGGCTTTAAAGGGAATAAACCAGCCACTGTGAACATTGTTCTACCGGATGAGCTGAATACCTTTTATGCTCGTTTCGAGGCTCAGCCCACACAGAGTGCGCTCCCACGGCTGCTGCAGAAGAGGTGAGTCCACTCTCCCTTTCTGTCGCGGATGTAACTCGATCCTTCAAACGGTTGAACATCCGAAAGCTGTGGGCCCGGATGGCATCCCAGCGTCAAAGCATGCGCTTACCATAAAGCCGGGTTGACCTGATTTCAACTCTCCTCGACGCCCTCACCGCCCAAGACGCGCCGCGCTCACATTGAAAATAAATGACTTCTCGCGTCAAAGAAAAAACCGAAGATAAAAAATACCCTGCATAAAATAAGAAAAAAATTCTCTGCATTTAACCCATCCTAAGTGAAGCTCCAGACTCTGGGACTGAACAGATCGGCAGCTGGATCCTGGACTTCCTGACAGGCAGAAGTCAGGTGGTCAGAATGGGCAACAACACTTCATCTCCCCTGATCCTCAACACTGGTGCCCCGCAGGGCTGCGTTCTCAGCCCACTCCTGTACTCCCTGTACACACACGACTGTACAGCTACACACAGCTCCAACGTCATCGTCAAATTTGCCGATGACACAACGGTGATAGGCCTGATCACCGACAATGATGAGACGGCCTACAAGAGGAGGTGAGTACCCTGACTAAATGGTGCCAGGAGAACCACCTCTCACTCAACATCACAAGACCAAGGAGCTTGGTGGATTTCAGGAGACAGAGCAGAGAACACACACCCATCTCCATCGACAAGACACCTGTGGAGAGGGTAACAAAGTTTTCCCCCTTTAACAATAATTGAAGAAGCACATCATAACTAGACGGCTAATTAATGAGCTATTTTAAATGTGGAAATGAAAAAAAATGCAGTGGTTTGAAATAATTTAGTCATTTAACTTTTGATTTCCCTCCAGGAATTCCTGATAACATAAAACATAAGACAAAAATCTTCTCTGCTGCCCTCAAAGACAAAAAAATACACTTAAATACACATGGATATTTTCCCTTTATTTCACATAGATTTGTTTACAGTACGTTACTTTTATGTAGAATTATTATTTTACTCCCATTCTGTCTTCAAGCCTCAGCTGCTTATTTACACTGTGTTAAAATAGCAGGATTTTCTGCTATTTATACTACTTATTGCAAATATTGGCAATTATCTGCACCTCAGTATTGCAATACATGTTTATAATAATGTAAAATGTGTACAGTATGCAATAATAACTTATTGAGTGAGTGTATGTGTAATTTGAATTTAAATTATTAAATGGATGCCACCTTATTGGGACAATAAAGCCCTCCCTACACCTACCCTAAAAGTGATTTGATTTGATTTGATTACCCGATACTTTATTTTCAACTTTTTGATTATTTCCTTCATTTTTATTAAAAAATAAATGCTTTTCTGATGTGATTTGAAATTTGAAAAGGGAGAGAAAAAACAGTCCGCCAGAAGGCAGATTCGAACCCTGGTCGATCGCTTCAAAAGATGTAGGATAAGACAAACACTTTACCATCTGCGCCACTGGAGCTGACGATTATAGTCGTCCTTTGTAATCTTGACTAGCTCAATCTCACGTTGGTGGGCGGAGTTACTGTGCGTTCACACCGCCGCCGCCGCGAGAGCGTCAAAATTCACTCTGGCCGCCCTGCCAACGACGCTGTAGAAAGATTCGTTGACACTCTGACGATCGAAGGCTTGGTGTTGTATTTAAAGGAGCCGCAAAGGAAACAAGCATGTTGCTGACCACAAGTAGGTATAAGTTAACCTCATGAAATTTTATTTGTGAAAGTAAGAAATTGATCGATGGAAAGAACTTAACAATTATAGTTACATGTTTGCTAATGAAATAAACCAATAAAAGCCATTTGTGTGGTGTGTTTTTGTGTTCATGGTTAAGTGCTAAGTTAGTCTAATTTCAACATGCAGTTTATAGGAGACGTTTACTAGCCTTGGTCTTTAATTAACATTAACGTTAATTTGTGCGCAGCCTACATTCCAAACTGTCCTGGTTGAAGTGTAGCCTTAATGTAATTGGTCAAATCTATGTTGTTTTGAGGAAATTAATAGCATTCCCGCTGAAAAACAAAGCGTTCTAGCGCTAAAATGCTTGGGAACTAATGTGGTTGGAACCAAAGTTTACAGGACTGCGTTCTCTGGAATCCTCTCAAGCGGAGGACTTCTACATTCCGATTGGTTGCCGAAGAACCGCGTCATAGCTCATTACCATAAAGTTGACCTGATTTCAACTCTCCTCGACGCCCTCACCGCCCAAGACGCGCCGCGCTCACATTGAAAATAAATGACTTCTCGCGTCAAAGAAAAAAAGAAGATAAAAAATAATAAAATAAAAAAAATTCTCTGCATTTAACCCATCCTAAGTGAACACACCCGGAGCAGTGGGCAGCCATGCTACGGCGCCCGGGGAGCAGTTGGGGGTTCGGTGCCTTGCTCAAGGACACCTCAGTCGTGGTATCGAGGGTGAAGAGCGCGCTGTACATTCACTCCCTCCACCTACAATCCCTGCTGGACCGGAGATTCGAACCCACAACCTTTGGATTACAAGCCTGACTCTCTAACCATTAGGCCACGACTTCCCCTGATGAAAATGTTCAGTAACAAAGTTTTCCCCCTTTAACAATAATTGAGAAGCACATCATAACTATAATTAAACTATTTTAAATGAAATGAAAAAAAATGCAGTGGTTGAAAGAATTTAGTCATTTAAATTTTGATTTCCCAGATTTCCTGATAACATAAAACATAAGACAAAAATCTTAAAGACAAAAAAATACACTTAAATACACATGGATATTTTCCAGATTTATTTCACATAGATTTGTTTACAGTACGTTACTTTTATGTAGAATTATTATTTTACTCCATTCTGTCTTCAAGCCTCAGCTGCTTATTTACACTGTGTTAAAATAGCAGGATTTTCTGCTATTTATACTACTTATTGCAAATATTGGCAATTATCTGCACCTCAGTATTGCAATACATTATAAAACAGTATGCAATAATAACTTATTGAGTGAGTGTAAATTTTTATTTAAATTATTAAATGGATGCCACCTTATTGGGACAATAAAGCCCTCCCTACACCTACCCTAACCCTACCCGATACTTTATTTTCAACTTTTTGATTATTTCCTTAATTTTTATAAAAAAATAAATCATTTTCTGATGTGATTTGAAATTTGAAAAGTGAGAAAAAACAGTCCGCCAGAAGGCAGATTCGAACCCTGGTCGATCGCTTCAAAAGATGTAGGATAAGACAAACACTTTACCATCTGCACCACTGGAGCTGACGATTATAGTCGTCCTTTGTAATCTTGACTAGCTCAATCTCACGTTGGTGGGTGAGTTACACACCGCCGCCGGCGAGTGTCGGCCGCCCTTCCACGTTGACACTCTGACGATCGAAGGCTTGGCGCCAAGCATGCCGGTGAAAGTAAGATTGATCGATGAGCGTCAAACGATTCAATGGTTGTGTATGGAGCCCTGCATGGTTAAGTGCAAGTTAGTCGACGCTAGTAGCCTGCTGAAAAGATAATCGTTGAACTGTCCTGGTTGAATGTAGCTCTGACCCGCTGAAAAACAAGATCGAAGGCGATTGAACTGGATTGTATTTAAAGCGGAGGAGGAACCGCCGCAAACTTCCTCGGAAACCGCGCTCAAGCTATGTTGCTGACCACAAGGGGTAAGGACACCTCACGTATCGAGGGTGAAGAGCGCGCTAACCGTTCGAACCCACAACCTTGGATTAACCTTAGGCATTCCAAACTGTCTGGTTGAAATTCAGCCTTTATCCCCCCCTTTAACAATTGTGAAATGAAAAAAAATGCAAAAATTTAGTCATGTTGAAGAAATTCCTGAAACATATAAGAATCGATGGCGTTCTAAAGAACTTTAACATATTATAGTTACATGAATTATTATTTACTCCATTCTGTCTTCAAGCCTTGCTTATTTACTCAAAATAGCTAATGAAGAAAGTATTGCAACCCTTATAAAAATTTAAATTATTAAATTGACCACCTTATTTACCCGATACTTTTTTTTTGTTTTCTCTTATTTCCTTCTCGGCTGTGTTTTTGAAATTTTTTTGAAAATTCAGATTCGATGGTCGAAGTGCTAAGCGCCAATTAGTCGTCCTAAATTTTGGTGGGTGAATTCAACCGCCGCCGGCGAGAGCGTCAAAATGTAGAACAGTTGACACTTAAGCAGCTTGGTGTTGTAGCCATGCTAAAGGAGCCGCACAAGTAGGTTAAGTTGGGGGTCATGAAATTTGCCTTGCTCTATCGAGGGTGAAGCGCGCTGTAATTCACTCCCTCCGCCTACAATTTCGAACCCACAACCTTACATGTCCTTTAAAAGCCATTAACCATTACATTTCCCCTGATAACGTTCAGTAACAGTTTATAGGAGACGTTTTCCTAGCCTTGGTCTTTATTTGGTGTAATGAAATGCTAGCCAGTAAAGAATTCTAGCGCTCAAAATTGGATTCCAGAATAACTGCGTTCTCTGGATATCCTCTCAAGCGGAAACTCCTGGTTGAATTAAAATTGACTTCCAAAAAAAGAAGATTAATGTTGTATTACGTTACTTTTATGGTCAAAACTCTATGGACAGCCATTCAGTTTTTCGCTGACACCTTGGTAAGGGTGAAGAGCGCGCTGTAGCAGGATTTTCTGACTCCCTCCGCTAATCCCTAACCGAGAGCCCATTCCACGCTCTCTAACCATGGCCACGACTATGATGCAAAGTAACAAAGTTAGCACATCATAACTATAATTAAACTATTTTAAATTGTTCTAGCGCTAAAATGGGACACTAAAGCCCTGGGATTTAACATAGATTTGTTTACAGGTCGGAACCAAAGCCTCAGATTACACTGTGTTAGGAGCTGAGTTACTTATTGCTCTGGAAATCCTATGCTCGATCAAGCGGGGGTACTTCTACCCGATATTCCGATTGGGATGCCGACGATTACGAAGAAGGCCGCTCAATCTTGACTAGTCATCTCAGGTGGGGGCTCATTACCATAAAGTTGACCTGATTTCAACTCTCCTCGACGCCCTCACCGCCCAAGACGCGCCGCACTCACATTGAAAATAAATGACTTCTCGCGTTAAAGAAAAAAAGAAGATAAAAAATACATTCCGATTGGTTGCCGCCGAACCGCGTCATAGCTCAAGGCCATAAAGTTGACCTGATTTCAACTCTCCTCGACGCCCTCACCGCCCAAGACGCGCCGCGCTCACATTGAAAATAAATGACTTCTCGCGTCAAAGAAAAAAGAAGATAAAAAATAATAAAATAAAAAAAGTTCTCTGCATTTAACCCATCCTAAGTGAACACACCCGGAGCAGTGGGCAGCCATGCTACGGCGCCCGGGGAGCAGTTGGGGGTTCGGTGCCTTGCTCAAGGACACCTCAGTCGTGGTATCGAGGGTGAAGAGCACGCTGTACATTCACTCCCTCTGCCTACAATCCCTGCCGGACCGGAGATTCGAACCCACAACCTTTGGATTACAAGTCTGACTCTCTAACCATTAGGCCACGACTTCCCCTGATGAAAATGTTCAGTAACAAAGTTTTCCCCCTTTAACAATAATTGAGAAGCACATCATAACTATAATTAAACTATTTTAAATAAAATGAAAAAAAATGCAGTGGTTGAAAGAATTTAGTCATTTAAATTTTGATTTCCCAGAATTCCTGATAACATAAAACATAAGACAAAAATCTTAAAGACAAAAAAATACACTTAAATACACATGGATATTTTCCAGATTTATTTCACATGGATTTATTTACAGTACGTTACTTTTATGTAGAATTATTATTTTACTCCATTCTGTCTTCAAGCCTCAGCTGCTTATTTACACTGTGTTAAAATAGCAGGATTTTCTGCTATTTATACTACTTATTGCAAATATTGGCAATTATCTGCACCTCAGTATTGCAATACATTATAAAACAGTATGCAATAATAACTTATTGAGTGAGTGTAAATTTGAATTTAAATTATTAAATGGATGCCACCTTATTGGGACAATAAAGCCCTCCCTACACCTACCCTAACCCTACCCGATACTTTATTTTCAACTTTTTGATTATTTCCTTCATTTTTATTAAAAAATAAATGCTTTTCTGATGTGATTTGAAATTTGAAAAGGGAGAGAAAAAACAGTCCGCCAGAAGGCAGATTCGGACCCTGGTCGATCGCTTCAAAAGACGTAGGATAAGACAAACACTTTACCATCTGCACCACTGGAGCTGACGATCATAGTCGTCCTTTGTAATCTTGACTAGCTCAATCTCACGTTGGTGGGCGGAGTTACTGTGCGTTCACACCGCCGCCGGCGAGAGCGTCAAAATTCACTCTGGCCGCCCTGCCAACGACGCTGTAGAAAGATTCGTTGACACTCTGACGATCGAAGGCTTGGTGTTGTATTTAAAGGAGCCGCAAAGGAAACAAGCATGTTGCTGACCACAAGTAGGTATAAGTTAACCTCATGAAATTTTATTTGTGAAAGTAAGAAATTGATCGATGGAAAGAACTTAACAATTATAGTTACATGTTTGCTAATGATATAAACCAATAAAAGCCATTTGTGTGGTGTGTTTTTGTGTTCATGGTTAAGTGCTAAGTTAGTCTAATTTCAACATGCAGTTTATAGGAGATGTTTACTAGCCTTGGTCTTTAATTAACATTAACGTTAATTTGTGCGCAGCCTACATTCCAAACTGTCCTGGTTGAAGTGTAGCCTTAATGTAATTGGTCAAATCTATGTTGTTTTGAGGAAATTAATAGCATTCCCGCTGAAAAACAAAGCGTTCTAGCGCTAAAATGCTTGGGAACTAATGTGGTTGGAACCAAAGTTTACAGGACTGCGTTCTCTGGAATCCTCTCAAGCGGAGGACTTCTACATTCCGATTGGTTGCCGAAGAACCGCGTCATAGCTCATTACCATAAAGTTGACCTGATTTCAACTCTCCTCGACGCCCTCACCGCCCAAGACGCGCCGCGCTCACATTGAAAATAAATGACTTCTCGCGTCAAAGAAAAAAAGAAGAAAAAAAATAATAAAATAAAAAAATTCTCTGCATTTAACCCATCCTAAGTGAACACACCGGAGCAGCGGGCAGCCATGCTACGGCGCCCGGGGAGCAGTTGGGGGTTCGGTGCCTTGCTCAAGGACACCTCAGTCGTGGTATCGAGGGTGAAGAGCGCGCTGTACATTCACTCCCTCCGCCTACAATCCCTGCTGGACCGGAGATTCGAACCCACAACCTTTGGATTACAAGCCTGACTCTCTAACCATTAGGCCACGACTTCCCCTGATGAAAATGTTCAGTAACAAAGTTTTCCCCCTTTAACAATAATTGAGAAGCACATCATAACTATAATTAAACTATTTTAAATAAAATGAAAAAAAATGCAGTGGTTGAAAGAATTTAGTCATTTAAATTTTGATTTCCCAGAATTCCTGATAACATAAAACATAAGACAAAAATCTTAAAGACAAAAAAATACACTTAAATACACATGGATATTTTCCAGATTTATTTCACATGGATTTATTTACAGTACGTTACTTTTATGTAGAATTATTATTTTACTCCATTCTGTCTTCAAGCCTCAGCTGCTTATGATCCCTAATCTGCATCCTATGAAAAACAAAATAGCTTAAACTCTCTCCTTCTAGTACTTTATTACTATGTTACAGCAGTTTGTCCTAGTGTCTAGTGAGGGGATTGGTAACGAAATCTGCTGAATTCGAGGGGCTCGGTGATTTCTCTACAAAAGGTATCTCTCCGGTTTAATCTCCTCAGCGGTGTGATACGGTTTACAGCGCGTGCCGTACGTTTAGACCAGCGTCGCTTTACGAGCAAAGCTAAATAATAATAATAATAATAAAAGTTTCGCGTGGTGGGTTTGGCTCGCGCGTGGCCTCCTGGGCCTGTCAGGAATCTCTCTCGTTTCGTTTACCACTTTACCTCAGTTTAGTGACGCTTTTTATTCAGTTTGTAACCCCAGCGGACAGCGTTTTGTCCCGTGATGAGCCCGTGTTAGCGGTTTGAGATGTGGCTATTATTATGATCTCGCGCCCGAGCGCCCCACGGAATAGCATTGAAAACAATCAAATGAATTTGTCTGCTCATCCACAGCCCTGACACGATGAATCAGACGAGCTGTTTGTTTGACCTGAGCTGTGGATGTGATTGATGAGAGAGTGATTGTAATGGCGCGGGATGATGGAGACTTTAGCACTGCAGCTAAACCGCATCAGCACCAACAACACACACACACTCACACTCACACATACACACACACACACACACACACACACACACTCACAACAAACAACAAACACACATCACAACAAACAACACACACACACACAACCTCACAATAAACAACACACACACACATCACAACAAACAACACACACACATCACAACAACACACACACAAACACACACACACATCACAACAAACACACACACACAACCTCACAATAAACAACACACACACATCACAACACACACACACACACACATAACAACAAACAACACACACACATCACAACAACACACGTTTTCCATAAATACAAATACAGTGTGCAGACATATTCATTTGATTGTTTTCAATGCTATTCCGTGGGGCGCTCGGGTGCGAAATCATCAGTATTGGGCTCGTTACTCAAATAATGTAATATATTACTCATTACTAGTTACTCCTTTCAAAAGTAATATTGTTACTTTACTTATTACTTTCTGGCAACAGTAATTAGTTACACTACTAGTTACATTACTTTTTCTTCACGCCCCACAGAATTTGTAACTGTGTATCTTCCACATAAATGTTACTAACAACATATTTCTGCCTCATCATTTGACCCAAATCCACATCGGATCGCAATCAGAAGTTATTACAAACACTCAATAGTGATTAACAGTGACATTCAAGTAGAAGTGCTGTATTAATCTCATTAATTATCATGAGTAGCTTGAAGCTAATTGTAATTTCTCTGTTTCCCATATACGATTATATTTCATTATGTATTTTATGAAATCACATAAGATTGTAAGAAACTGTTTAATTTTCCAAAAATATTTGTAGTTATAGTAATATGATGTGCTGATCAGAGGGATGTAATGCCAGAGTAAAGCCACAACTTACACAACAGTGTTCAGATCAACTTTTTTCTTTACAAAATCAATATAATGCAATATTTCTATCTGCAGAATGTAAGCTTTTCCATATTCCAAGCTTGCCTGCTGCACCTCATCACATGCATGTCGTGAAAATTATGAAAATAAATCTAGGAATTATTTGATTGTTGTATTTTAAATCAGCGGGGTCGAAGCATCAAAAGTAACTAAGCTGTTTTACGGATGGTAACTATAATATTATAACTGAAATCTTATTAGTAATTAGTTACACTACTAGTTACTGCAAAAAGTAATATTATTACAGTAACTAAGTTACAGTAACTAGTTACTGCCCAACACTGGAAATCATAATAATAGCCACATCTCAAACCGCTAAAACGGGCTCATCACGGGACAAAACGCTGTCCGCTGGGGTTACAAACTGAATAAAAAGCGTCACTAAACTGAGGTAAAGTGGTAAACGAAACGAGAGAGATTCCTGACAGGCCCAGGAGGCCATGCGCGAGCCAAACCCACCACGCGAAACTTTTATTATTATTTAGCTTTGCTCGTAAAGCGAACGCTGGTCTAAATGTAAACCGTATTTTGCAGTTTAATATTCACATAAACTAGTCTATATCGCAATTTGATTTAAGTGTACTGACCCGTTTTTTATTCATTCATCAAAAAATGACATATTCCGTGAAATCCCGCGTTATACAGTAAATTCCATTTATGACTGGATTCCATGCTTCCGTCCACGTTTTCTGCATTGCGGAAATCATAGGGCCCTACTAATGTAGCAAACGAGTATGATAAGCCTATTGAGAGAGTAAAAGACAGGGACAAGTGTTTATTTACTTTACAGCATTGCATCTCACACCTATGAGACAACGTGTGAAATCACCATTCAACAGACTCAAGCCACCACCGCACTGCCGTCTATTGGACTGCAGAAACGAACTTTCTGCTACGTTACTGACAAACTATGCTGATTTAGGAAATGTGATGTGACCGATGTGATAAGCATGAGTTCTGGTATAAACACAAGCACTGACTGTCTCGATCAGCTCCGGTGCGGTGCGCGTGCAGTGATGTGCAGATCAGATCTGACATCTGCTGTTAAAAATGAAGCATTCATTCATCATATCATCACACAAAACTAAGAATTAGGATCATTGCAATGTGACGATCAAATATAGGTGCGGGTGGGTGGGTGGATAATTTGAAGCAGCTCTGCTGTTTTAGAAGCATTTCATCTGCGTTATAATTTCTGTAAAAACTGTGCATATCGGCGGCATATTCGCCGATATCAATATTTACATTTAGTCATTTAGCAGACGCTTTAATCCAAAGCGATTTATAAATTAGGACAAAAAAACGATATATCTGCGACAGGCCGATATCGGCGATAATATCGCCCGATAAAATCGGCCAACCGATATTTTGGTCAGGTTTTCGATGACAGTCTGCAAAACCAGAAGGAAGGGCAAACAAAGAGGCTCAGATGACTCAAAGGTTGCAGTCTTTACTTGATCTTAGTCTTTAAATAGAAACAAGAGAGGAAGCCAAGATTCCACAAATAAACATAAAGAAGGGCAAATGGTAACAGAGAAACAGCACTAAACTCTTCTAGAACTCAGGTAGACTCAATCTGAACACAGTTTACAGAAACCAACAAACTTAAACAGGGCAAAACACAGGTGGAACAAATTAGCTTTAATGGTAACTAAAGAGATCACAGCACGCAATTGTAGTATTTCTTTATTTACTGCCCTGTTATCACTAAAGCTCTCTCTGATATGTTTTGTTTTATTGTTAGATGCTGCCTCAGAGGTTTTTCTAAACCTTTGTATTCAAATGCTACCTGTAGATCCTAGTGAAAAATAAATATACTGTATTTGAATTACATTTATTTCATGCTAAGTATACTACAAATACATTCACATATTTATGTAGCTACTTAATAAAAATACCCTGCAATTGTTATTTTAGTGTACTAAACTGGTATACTTTAAGTCTGCAAAATTGGAACAACTAATATTGTGCTTAATGCACTTTAATTGTGTGGAAGTAGTGTTTAAGTCAAATTAAAGACATACTGAAGTATATGTGATTGTGCTAAAGTGGAACTATTGCAAGTATACTTCAGGTACACTTTAAATATCTTGCATTTAAAGACCGATATTATTCAAAGATCATACAATACTCATCAATAGTGACATTAAAACACATTTTAGGCTTAATATTAAGAAATGTTGGGTTGTGCACAAGTAGTACTCCAAATAAAGTTTAATTATTATTTTTATATCGGTAAATCTCAAGCAATATGTCAGTAAATATGTTAATAGATTTGAACTATACTTAGTATGAAATAAATGTATTTTAAATATATTACTTTTTTTATTAGTTGAAGTCATTGCCTGATATTGCAGTGAGGCAACAAGGCAGCTTCTGTAGTTTTCAGATGCAGCAAAAGTGTGTCTGAATATCGCAATTAGCTGGTTCAGGTATGTTTGATTCGTGTTGGAGCTTAATTTTGCAGGACTGGCAACTTTGCCATGATATTAAAGCAGGCTCAGGCCCACTTACACACCTGGGCCAAATAAAGGAAATCCCTCATATAAGAAGACAAGCAATCAATTGCAAAGACTGTAGCTGTGTGTATCAGGACAGGCCCTTTGTGTGTGTCTATAGCCCTATTCACACAGGATTAGTATTATCTGAGGACCTCGTATGATTTAGAAATTACCCCCCACATCTGAATTTCATGTGATGCATTTGCATGGGATAAGTGAAGCCTGTGATTTTACTCGAATTTACTGACTTATGTCCTGGATATGATGTCAAGGCTTTGTGTAATATTATATATCATAAAGAGAAGAATGTTCCTTAGCATGCTGTTATACATGTCATCCATCTTCATCTAATCATTCTTTGTGCTTTTGCTCCTCCGATGGTTTTCAGTTTTCTCTTTCTGCAAATTGTATAGTTGTATGGTGTATAGCGATATGACTCAGCTCCCAAAATACTATCAAAACACTCCGACGCAGCCTCCATTCTTCACGAAAGATGGATAAAAAGGCGCTCAGGAAACAAAAACCTTGAAAAAATGATATACGACCCCACCAAATCACAGAGATGCTGATTTGTACGGGACTAACAGCCAACACTTTATTTTAAAGTGTCCTTGTTACACATTTTACATGTCCTTACTATTATAATAACAATAAATTATACCTATAGGCTAATTAACCCTAAACCAAACCCTAATCATAACCCTAAGTACATGTTAGTTATTTAATATTACTCAGTACTTAAATGTATAATTACACTGTAACAAGGACACCTTAAAATAAAGTGTAACTGACTAATATTATCACAGGCCCTCTGTGTTCGGCGAAATATGGAATTTGTACTACAAATTACAGACATGGCAGATTCCCACAGGATTAAGATCAAGATGACTAGAGGTCACCAGGTAATACTAGTCCTGTGATCTGCAGTCCAGAGAGAGTGAGCAGATATCAGTCTGCTGGAGGTGTAACAGTAATCCTCTCCCTGCTTTATTGAGGCTCCTGACACCTAAAAGACCAGCAGGACGGATCCAAGACTCCAGTACAGGGGACATGACAGAGGGATCCAGGCAGAGGAAAGACAGGAGACTCTGGGAGCCGGGGCCGAGCTGGAGACAGGGGTCAATGCACTGGATACCTCTGCCATGAGAAGCTAATGCAGCCAGGAACACAGTCTTGTGTCGTACTAAAGTGGTGCACAATGACTAATTAGTTCTTACTTATCAGTCATATACATTGGGAAATTCTGTACTGATCAGTGTTGGGCAGAAACTAGTTACTAGTAACTAGTTACAGTAATAATAGTACTTTTTGCAATAACTAGAAGTGTAACTAATTACAGTTATACTTTATTTTAAGGTGTCCTTGTTACAGTGTAATTATACATTAAGTACTGAGTAATATTAATTAACTACATGTACTTACTATATGGTTATTATGGTTAGGATTAGGGTTTGGTTTAGGGTTACTTGCATGTAATTATGCATAACTAATTGTTATTATAATAGTAAGTAAATGTAACATGTGTAACAAGGATACCTTAAAATAAAGGGTTACTGTAATTACTAATAAGTAATAATATTACAGCTACTGCATAAAACAGCTCGTTACTTAGTTATATTTGATGCCTCAACCCCTACTGATTTAAAGTCCAATAATTTTTAGATTTATTTTCATAATTTTCTTGCCTTGCACAGACACATGAAGTCACCAGTGCATCAGGCGTATGGAATATGAAAAAGCATACATTCAGCGGATGGATATTTTGCTTTACATTGCATTGATGTTGTGAGGAGAAAAGATTATCACTGATGTGTAAGTCGTGGCATTACTCTGGTATTACACGGCTTGCCCTCATCCCTCTGATCCTGATATAAATTGTATAAAATCTTTTAAGAGAATGAAATATTTTCTTATAAACTTATTTGATTTCTTTTGATAAAATACATCATGGAATATGCGCATATATAACAGAGAAATTATAGCTACAATTAACTTCAAGCTACACATGACAATTAATGAGATTAATACAACACTTTTACTTAAACGTTACTATTAATCATGTTTGTTATAACTTCTGACTGCGATCAAATATATTATTAGTAACATTTTGGAAGAGTTTTATGGGGAAGATATGCAACTTATGTGAGGCATGAAAGAAAAGTAGTGTAACTAATTACTGTTGCCAGAAATTAATAAGTAATGTAATAATATTACTTTTGAAAGGAGTAACTAGTAATGAGTAATATTGCATTTTTTGAGTAACGAGCCCAACACTGGTACTGATGTGCACATGCATGGATGACTGGAACAAAGTGATTTAAGGTTAAATGCCAAAATGGGGATCATTGAAGTTCTGATACCACATTATATTTTTTCTTTCATAATTGGTAATAGTGGTAACTTACTAAGTATCTTCCTGGACAATGATTAATATTAGAGTTTCTTGCACAAGCTATTTCCATCCCTGAGGCCGAGTGCATGAATGTGGTCTATATTTGACACCCGAGTGTTTGGTTCACCCGTTTACTGTGGAGTCAGCTGTGTGTGATGGACAGACTGTAATGTGAGATGAGATTTGAACACACTTCCTCACTTTGCACCTTATACCTTCCCAGACAACCTGCAGTCAAGCTAGTGAATCTCTTTACCAGTAGCCCAGTCTGAGAGCCTGTCCCCACTTCTCCATTTCTTTTACCGGGCAGAAGACATCCAGTCAAAGAGGAGGGCAAAACAGACTTGCAGTGCACTCTCTTTGAGAGGAGAAGAGTGCAACAACTTCCTTCAGTCTTGGTGTGTCAGCCCAGTGGATTTAATTGTCCTCTCCACACTAAGAGGATACACTGGTAAGACTCCAGGTTGTGAAACAGGTGCACTGCTGGGAACCATGCAAAGAAAGTGTTTTTCATAGCTTGAGAGGTGGCAAATTATTTGCTTTGACGGAGGGCATTGTTGTGTTCAGCCTATAGGTGGTTCTGCTGTCATTTTAGATATATATGTTGAATTGCTGCAAGAGGACCTTGTATTCCTGCTCATGTTTAGACATTACATGGCTGTGCCAAAAATATATCTGGCTTTAATGCTGATAGTGAAACATCTGCTCATAGCTGCTACACTTCACTCTTCTAAAAGCTATATATCCTAGATGATTTTTTTGAGAAAATACAATATTTGGAAAACTGTATAGTGATCCAGTTAGTTGCAGTACTAAAAAAACAAGTGTATTTGAATGCAGCCTTTGATGTAGAGTTACATATGTTGATCATATGCAGTTTAAGCAGGTGTTCTTGCTCTTATCTGTCTGTATGGGTTATGGAGTTGCTGTATATGGTTCTTTGGAGTTATTGATGTTTCATTTTACGTTGTGCAATCACATATTTGTTTTTGGATTATTTACAGCACCATTACATAGGTGATTTTCTAAATAGCGAGAGAAAAAAAAGTTATTAATGGATTTTTTCTTCTTCTATGACATCAGGCTGTAAATGCCTTTTTATTGTGACTTGAACCTTTATTTTTAAAGTATATATCACTATAGAATGACTATGCAATCACAAGGTGATTTGTGGGAACAAAATCAGAATACATATTATCAATATGACTTCAAACTGATACAGTAATGAGGAATATTTGTGATTATTTTTTAATAAAAACCTCTTAATATTGTATTATATGAGATGGCACTTTCCAGTCCAATGCAGGGTGAAAGATTTATTCTACACATGTGTTTCTAAATGCAACACACTGAAGGCACAACCAAATTAGCCCCGGGAGCTGCTCAGGTTTCGTTGAGTACAGGGTCAGACTCATTACATTGCTATGGATAAAGTCACCTAAAGTCAACAATCTGTTTACAAATCTTGCTCAAGAATAATGGTAACACTTTACAATAAGATTCATTAGTTAACATGTACTAATAATGAACTGCACTTATACAGTGTTTATTAATCTTTGTTAATGTTAATTTCAACATTTACTAATACATTATTAAAATCTTGTTAACATTAGTTAATGCGCTAACATGAACTAACAATGAACATCTGTATTTTTATTAACTAACGTTAGCGAAGATTAGTAAATACAGTAACAAATGTATTGCTCATGGTTAGTTCATGTTAGTTAATACATTAACTAATGTTTAACTAATGAACCTTATTGTAAAGTGCTACCAGAATAATTAACCCTTTAATCCCAAGTTTTTCCCAGACATGAAAATATCCAAATGATGTGTCATTAGTAACCCTTTGAAGTAATCAATACATTTTTTTTTTGCTTTTTTTTTTTGGAAAAGTGTGTGAAAAATTGTGATGGTCGGTCACAATTGTGACCGGTGGGATAAGGTGAGTACTGAATTAACATATTTCTGCAGTCATAAAAATTGTTATATATCTTAGCTCAGCTATTTTAAACTGTTTGACTTTGATCACATTCTAGGGTTACTATTATTCATTAAAAAAAAAACGTATGCAACATTAATAGGAACAAAAAACAGCCATCAACGCATTTCAAAATTGTTTCTTTTTGGTAAAATATAACATCAAATTTTTACATTAGTGCTACAGTATTACAACATCAATATTTTTTTTTTTTTGTAACATTTAAATTTTTTATTTAGTGCAGTATTTTGTCATTGCAACATTTTATTGTCATTTTCACTAACAACTGCAACTGGATTATATTGTACACCTAAATTCACCGTTATCCCAGCGGTCACTATTGTGACCATCAACATGTTTACTCACTCTGTGACCACACTCAACAAAACTGAATATATGTGAATTCATATATTAATACTAGACACCCTAAAGATAATGTGTACCAAAAATATTTATGTTAACATACTTTACTAGCCTTTTGTTCCAGAGCTTTGATGCAGTTATCATCTTCTCATGGTGCAAACAGGAAATAAACTGATCTGGTCATGTGACAATTTGCACTAATCATGTGAAACTGCACATATTTCATTGAGACCCTTTATTTTTTCCATATTTGCAGGAAGTCACTAAAACATCAGTCAGTAAGGTTTTTAGAGCTTTATAAATGAAAAGCTTTTTTATGGTCACTATTGTGGGATTAAATGGGTTAAAGCAGAAGAGTTTGGGAATGCAGAAAAGAGAGGATTTTTCTGAAACTTAAGATTCAGTGGAGCTCATTTCTGACTTTATTGTAACTCTTGCCCTCAGATTTTATTATAATGGTTGTGTATTAAAGGTGTGCGAGACTTCAAGAACAGATACGACAGATTTCACAACTACCACAAACTGTTATAAGTGCATTACGACAACATCTTACGTAAAACAAATGTGTGACCCTAGCTAAAGTCATTTTTTGTGATTTACTGTTTTCTACAAAAAAAAAATAATATATATATTTCATAAGGTAAAGAACATTCTGTGAAAATATAACCTTGATATCTTTAATACTGACACAGTAAGGCCATTTCAATTTTGAAATCATAGTGGAATTAATGGTTGAAATCAAACTGTAATGCTTGTTATCTCATAATTAGGTTTTGAGACTTTGGCTTTCACAGATAGGGTCACATTTATCATGAACATAATAAACCACTCATGCTCTTCTGTTGTCCTTAAAGAGACAGTTCACCCAAAAATGTAAATTCTGTCATCATTTACTCTCCTTCGAGTAGATCCAAACCTGTATGAATGTGTTTGTTATGCTGAACACAAAGGAAGATATTCTGAAGAAAGTTTGTAATCAGGCTGTTTCAAGGCACCATAGACTTCCATAGTAGGAGAAACAATACTATGATCCAGAACTGCTCTGTTTCCCTCATTCTTCAGAATATCTTCCTTTGTGTTCAGCAGAACAAACACATTCATACAGGTTTGGAACTACTTGAGGGTGAGTAAATGATGACAGAATTTACATTTTTGGGTGAACTATCCCTTTAAATCAGTATATCTGTTTTCTTGTATCTTCTAGTGCCTCCTACTGGGCTCACCAACACTCTTCTGAGATACTGGAAACATGGCACAGTAAGAGACACACCGTGCTTTCAAAGAAATAGTTGTATTATTTAAATTCGAAATGACATGTAAATGTGCCACTAAATAGTTCTTAACTATGGCATTTATTATAAATGTAATGAAATTAATTAAATAATGCAGTTGTGTTCTAACTCTTTTAGGATTCAGAAAAAAACCTCCACTATGTCCCTAACTATATCATCATGCTCCCGAGACACGTCCTCCTCCTCTTCATCATCCTCATCCTCGACTACAATACAGAGGCACTCCAGTTTAGTACAGCCTGTCTGCATCAGTCCTCAAATGGTAAGAACAAAAAATATATTCGTTTTTCACCAGGATCTGAAATGTTTTGCAGCATAAAATTGTGTCTTCAAATCACAAACCATTTTTTACAAAGTTACATGCATCCTCATGAACACACTCCACATTTCAGTTCATTCAATTTATGTTACTCAACTATTCTCCCTGTCATGTTGGAGCTAAAAGAAGTAGTATGTTGATCTGCCAGTCATGGGATTTTGATGTGGAGAACTCTGCTTATGTATGATCAGATGCATAATGAAATGATGCATTAAATAGTTAATGACCAACGAGGTCAGTTTTGCTGTTGTGCTATTCATGTCTTTATACAGGTGATAAAATTAAATCAATCCTTTTGATCAGGTTAGACACTGATTATTAATAACTCAAACCCCTTTCTTATCCTGGTCACTTACTCTCAGAAAAAAAAAGGTACAAAAGCTGTCACTGAGGCAGTATACCTTTTCAAAAGGTACTAAAATGTACCATTTAGGTATGAACGGGCAGTAGTGAAGTATTTTACTTTACTCAAGGACATTTAAAAAGTATCTGAGTGTTTTCGTTGGAAAACCTTACTTCACTATATTTCAAAGCATAATGTCATACTTTTTACTGCACTACATTTCATAAATACAAGTTGTTGTTTGTTTTAATACTTAAGAACATTAAAAATGTAGTGCTTTCTTGTACTCAAATACATCTTTGAATTACATTTGCTTGAGTAAAAGTAAGAAAGTAATAGATTTCTAATGTAATTAAGTACTAAATGATATTTAATATGAAACGTAGTGCAGTAAAAAGTACAATATTATGCTTTGGAATGTTGTGAAGTATATTTTTCTAAAGAAAAACACTGATAAAGTACTGACACTTGAAACGTACTTTTAAAGCAGAGTAAAAATACTTCACTACTGTCCGCCTCTGGGTATGAACATGAATACTTAGGTACAAATATGTGCCTTTAAGGTATTAAAATGCACCCTTTAGGGGTCCCAGTGGTAGCTTTTGTACCGTTTTTTTCTGAGAGTGTAATCAGCTCATTTGTGTCTTCATCTCACTGTGCAAGTATGAATTACAGTAGATGATTTTTCGTTTTTACCACATTCAAGCATTAAACTTGCATGATATGTAGGTATTTAAAAAATGATAAAGCAATCTCACACACATCCACCATTTTTACTAAACCAAGTTGTGTGCCGTGTGTGCTATGTGTATGTTACTTCCAGCCTAAACACACATTGTTGATCTGTGTTTTTGTTCAGGTTCAGAACACAAACCAGGGTTCAGGGAATGCTGGAGTGTCTCCAACATTTGTCAAGGTAAAGCAACAATAACATGCCGTATACCTTAAACTGAGTGGATGAGTGTCAGGTTGTTATTGGTGTGGTTGTGTCTTCTCAGTGTCTTCATGATGTGAGTACGGTGAAGGGGCAGCTGGTGGTCCTGGAGTGCAGGATCAGAGGAACGCCTCCGCTGCAGATCTCCTGGTTCAGAGAGAACGAGCAGATCATCGACTCGGCAGACTTCCGCATTCTTAGAAAGAGTGAGTGAGAGCTGGACTGATTACAGCATTACTTTACATGTCGTTTAAAGGAAAAGCTCACCCCAAAATTAAAATGTGGTCGATTACGGACTACGACTTCAGCACTATATTCCAAGTCATCTAAAGCCATACAATAGTTTTGTGTGAAGATCAAGTTTGAAGTTTGCGTTCAGAATTCAAAAAAAGATGCAAAAACTGATGTGTTGGTATCAGTGACATTTATGCATTTTTTTTAAATGGATACAAAATATGCAAAAATTACCAGCATATAGGTTCAAATTTTCAAGAAATTTAATTTTAACCACATTACAAGTTTCATTAGAAGCCAATGGGTAGCACTTTATTTTACAGTCCTGTTCCTCATGTACATACTATGTACTTATTATAGTAATTACAATAACTAGGTACTAACCCTGAACCTACCCCTAAACCTTACCCTACCCTATGTAGTTACTAGGCATTACCAGAACTTTCTTAGGTAGGTACACTGTAAGTACACGTAAGTGCACGAACTGTAAAATAAAGTGCAACCAGCCAATGAACTAAAACGGTTTCTTACTGTATTTTTTGCCTTTTTCAGAGGCAAGTTCAGCTTCTGTTCCTGGTGAGCAAACATTTATCTCAAAAGATGGTGCATGAAGGGATGGACTTACTAGACTTTTAACTCTTCTTTGTTTTATTGTAGAGGAATTGTGCACCCTTGTGATCACGGAGGCGTATCCAGAAGACTCTGGAATATTTAAATGCACAGCATTAAATCAGTTTGGAACAGTAACATGTAGTGCCATGCTTGATGTATATACAGGTAACTTTTATGCATGCTTACATGGCACAAATAAATCTAAATTAATGTCTGTATGTCTTATTTAAGTTAAGACAATAAGATTAAATAAGAGTTATTTCATTTTACATTACTTTTGTCATAAGACCTGTTATTTTATCAAATGATGCATAGCCTTTTCCCTGCCATTTGCGTGTTTAAATACATTAAATACATTATACATTAAATATTTCAGCTAATTTGATAATACTTTCCACCTCCAATAACATTTGTAATACAGAAACAGAAGGCAGCAGATTCCTACCAATTAACTAATCTTTATTTTTTTATCTAGAATTTTTGCTGTCTCCATTTTGCAAACAAATACTAGAGTAAGGGAAAGAAAAATAATAGAATATTTAATAATATGATGTTGTTCTTTGGAGACCTAGAGGAGGTGTTGGGAGAGGAGGATGAGCCTTCCTCTCTAAGCTCAGCTGGACTAGAGCCGGATGACCAGCCCTTGTTACTACAGGACACACTAATTCCTCCTCCAGAATGGCCTGACAGTTCTGAGGAAGAGACTGCCGCCCCTGTAGCACGGTAGGGCATTTT
Organism: Schizothorax lantsangensis; assembly: GCA_027422415.1. Classification (NCBI taxonomy): domain Eukaryota; kingdom Metazoa; phylum Chordata; class Actinopteri; order Cypriniformes; family Cyprinidae; genus Schizothorax; species Schizothorax lantsangensis. The sequence goes on along the minus strand of CM049861.1, from coordinate 27,745,418 downwards.
TCAGTATTTCGGGCATTGCCAAAATGTTAAGATGTGCAAGTCAACATGCAGTCCAAAGATCAGAGTTAAAATCTATAGGATGAAATTCACAGAAAGCTCACAAACACACAGTATAGTAATGCTACAAAGACATCGACAAAAAAGATATGAAGACGTCCAGGTGCAGATTATGATTTTGCTGGTGCCTTGCTGTCAGACAGAAAGTACAGGAAGCCAAAAAGGCCTGAAGAAAAAAGTGAGCTAACTAAGCTGCATGAGTGCACAGCTGCACTTCTGATGCAGAGAAAAAGAAATAAAGCAGATGCAGAGGGCAGAAGCTAAATGTGTTGAGAAAGCCATTTGATTACATTCTAGTGAACAATGAATAACTGCAGTGTAAGTGATTGTTTCATTATCATTTCATAGAAGCAGAATAATGCGAGTCAAATAAATCACTGTTAGACTACTTGAATGCTTCCTTACAAAAGAGCTCAATAAAATTTCATCATGTTGTTACATTTTAAAGGAGAGTGGCTTGATCAAGTGGAAACAACAGATTATTTGTGCAGCACAGTGACAATCGTTTTGTGTTGTTTTGTTTGTGTAATGGATGTTTATGACTAAAACAGTATTAAATGTTATCAATATTAAATCATTTAAAGAAACGTTTAAGTATGTTCATTTGATTATATCATATTAGCTATATGAACATTTTATTTGTAAATTAACTTTGTTGTTTTGAATATATTTACATGTATTAATGAATACTGTAACAACTGCAATGTTAGTTAATTGGATAACAGGTACAGGTTCATCAAAAGTGTTAGTGATCAAAAATTTAAAGTCAAACGTAAATCAACTCAAATTAAATTATGGAACAGATTTAAAACCATTGTGCTTGCACACAGGTGAATTGTGTTATATAATGACACTAAGACACTAAGAACAAACAACTAATAACAAGATATAAGGAAAAGAAAATAGGGCCCAATACAGGACCTTGAGGTACCCCACAGATAATGGGTGTAGATGAATAGGAGCTGTTCCCTATTCTAGCAGTTCTGTTCTGTCTGTGTGGCAGGAAGTGAACTACAGAAATACAGAGCCAATAAGTAATAAATGGGAACAGAGGATAATGATCACAACCAGGTAAACACAACTAATATGTGGGTAGACAGATACCTCTGGTAAACTTGGCAACCACTGGATGCTGTAGAAGATGAAAATATGTCACCTTTATTTATATAGCTCTTAATACAATACAGATTGTTTCAAAACAGCCTTACAGTGATAAACAATAAAACAGTGAATCAACAATGGGAACAGAATTTAATTATGCTGTAAAGCAGCTGTAAAATGACAATAGTAAACATGTACATTTAGTCAAATTTATATTATATTGACCTGGAGTTGTAGTGTCACTGACTGATTTGAGCTCATAAAAATAAGTTTAAAAAAGCTATTTCAGTCTGTTGAATAATCTTTGTGAAGATTCCTCTTTTCTTTTTGTAGTCAAAGTCAATAGCTTCAAGTAGGTTGCAAGCTGGACAATCTATTACTGTGACATGGTGATCCTTATAAATTACATGCATGTGCCCTCTATTCCCACATTTGACTTGAAGCAACCAAAACTATCATGTAGCTGATTGACAGTTGGCTGTTGAGGCATGCAACATTCACCTTACTCTTGACAACAAGAATAAATCAAGTTAACAGATTTATTCACTTTTGCTCAGATGATCTTATTATTCGGTGTCCATACATTGTCCGTGGGTTGAATGGGTGGTTCCTCAGGAATGGTGGGGGTGTGAGTCTGCTGCTCATGCCTCACATAGCTTTCTATAGATAAACAGCCCGACAGTATCTCATTGAGAGAACAGAGGCCAGAGAATCGCTCTACACCTTCAACCTTTCAAACCAACTTTACATACAGTTGATCTTACTGGCTAGCTAACTCATTTTAAAGAGCAGGTAAGCACAAGATTTGTAATCTTGATTATAATCTGTTACACTTTATTGCAATCAGAATGACCCGAAAACTGCTCTAGCAACTTGATCTGTTAAATCATTTTATTAATGCTTGATCAGTCATTTTGCCTTTTTATTCAATAGGTAAATTAAAATGTCCTCTCTGCTTTATAAAATCTAGATTCTGTAAATGTGACCCCTGTGGGTCATACAGTGTGACTCGCTGTCCATCACTGAAGCGTTTACACCCTTCACTCACTGCTGTGTGTTTGTGTTTGTATAGGATGCACTGCTGGCTTTTAAACTATTTATTATGTTAATCATCTGATCCTGATGTTATGATAAAGTATGTTTTTTTTATCCTGTAAAAGCCTCAAAATTGAATTTAAACCTGCAAATAATCTAATTTTTATGATTTTGACTGTAAACTCCTTTCTACAGACGGTCATATTTCAATATTTGCTCCATTGAAGCACAAGATGTCCTTTTAAATGTTCTCAAATCATGCTGGAGAACATGATCAGACGTGCATACAGCTCAAGTGCCGCTGTCATTAAAGTAAAAGAGGCATATCAGATATTAAGACACTCTCAAATTCATGTTCATATTCAAGTTGTTATGCTGATAGTTTAATTCTAGGGTATGGTGCTAACATTATACACAGTAACCACAATTTAACACTTTTTGACTGTAGCTGTTGATCTGTTTGCACAACTGTTAAAACATTTTGACCCATTCTTGTTATATTTCAAAACTATTTTGCTTGCATATTATTGTATATTTATGCCTTGCTTGAATATAAAATAATCCATATATATATATATATATATATATATATACCTGTTGGATGTTGAGCAGTGCTTTTACCACCACAAATATATACATTGTTATACGTTATTGAACTGTTACTGAAGTGAATGACATTTAGTGAGCTCGGCCTTTCTTCACAATGACCTCCAAACAGGGTAAGTGAGTGCCAGCGTGGCTGTAAATGAACTGCACCTGCCACGTCTGTCAGTCAGGCCTCGTGACACTTATTTTAGCCACATGGCTCTCACAGAAACACCAGCAGTATGCAGTTATGAACCCCTGCCATGCTCATTAAAGGGTAAAAAGGATTAGACTGTGTTTACAAATATATAAATGTGTACTTTGTAGTTTTCTTCAGGTTAAGTAAGTAATGATTTCAGAAATGTATGATGGCTCCTAGGTTGCTTGTGTGTGTGGTGCTATATGATCATTGGTCATTTACATAAGAGGCGTATGTAGACACAGACAAAGACGACCATACTCTAGTGAAGTAGAAAGATTAATGTATTAGTCTTCTACTGTGCTATTTAGCCTTGTTTCCCCTCCTTGAGGCATGGAGTTGCTGGGAGCAGCCATCAATCAAGCTTACAATAACATTGCTGTTTGTTTGAGCATGACACTGCAACACCGAGACCACCAATGGTGTGCGTTTGGGGCGGGCTAAGAGTTTGTACCTGTCTAAATCAGTCATTCAGTTTTGCATCCATAATGCAGAAACTTACTAATTCTGTCAGGATTTACTAAAGATACACTTTGAACAATTAGTGAGGCATGGACAGTTATTTTTTGCAGCTGACCTTGTTGTACACGCATTTGTAGGAGTTTCCCTCTCAAACGCAACATTTCTGTGAGGAGATTATTTAAATGAATCATGCAATGTGATTTACGTTTGTCAGTTTACTGGTATTTGCACCATTATTTAATGCCAAAAAGCTAGTCTTAACCCAGTTTGAGCTTTGCAAATGAATTTTGCACTGCTTTTGATAGATTGTGTTGGTCATTTAATGATCTGGCTGCGTCTGTGCTCTTTAATTTGCTCATTGTCAGTAAATCAGCTGCAAAACTTTCCACTCCCATTGGCCATTCTGGTCTCATGATATTTTAGTAAATTTGGCCCTTAACGTTTGTCATGCAATGTGTTACTTATTGGGCTTATATGGATTTCTTTGGTTCTGGTTAGTAATAGATAGATGTGCAGGTAAACTTACCTCACTCCTTTGGCCTAGTCTTTAGCATCCTCATTATTATCCCCACCTCCTTACCTGCAGAATTGATTGCATTTATGAGTTCAGTTTAAATGGAAGTGAATGGTAATTTCAAAGCATTCTCAGTTCTGAATGGTACACAACACTGATTGCTAGTAGGAGATCTTTACTGCTGTATTCAACTGTATGAGGCTTCCAATCAAGTGGGTTAAACTATACTTAACTTTTAACATTGCCTAAAACAGGGAGGTCCAGTCCTGCTGATGTAGAGCAGTAATCAAGTACACTCTTAAAAATAAAGGTTCTTTATTTGGCAATGGTTCCACGAAGAACCTTTACCATCAATGGAACCTTTCCATTCCACAAAAGGTTCTTTACAGTGGAAAAAGATTATTAAAATGGAATCACACTAACATAAAGTGGTTCTTTTAAGAACTGTTCACTGAAAGGTTCTTTGGGGAACCAAAACTGGTTCTTCTATTGCATCACTGTGAAAAAACCCTTTTGGGACCTTTATTTCTAAGAGTGTAATCAAGATATTCAAGATTGCAGGCAGGTATGGTGGGACAAATTGGAGCTAAACTATGCAGGACCAGGATTGGCCTAATATCTACATTCCTTTTGTTTGAATTCATTCACTTGACTGCAAATCATCAGTGTGAACTCCTTTTTTACACTACCTAGTCCAAGTTATATATATTTCTCCACCAGGGTGCCGGAGTCTCCTGTGGACACGGAGGGTAAACAGGCTCCTGCCAGCCAGCTGACTGAAGCTGCAGAGCTCTCCTCCGTGAGCAAACCTGATCCTCCAGCAACGGGGGATAAAAACAGTGTCCCACATCCATTCCTTCCCACCAGCAAGCTGAGTAAACCGGTGGAGCCCAGAGGCAGCGCCATGAACATGGCTGACCTGCCCACCTTCTCACCATCGCTGTACCCCCCCAGTGCCTTTAACTATGAGCGCCCTCGCCATTTCATCCAGTCCCTGCCCAGTTTCCATGCACCTGACAGTGAGATCAGCAAACCCAACAACCTCAGTCCCCCGGCTTCAACAGCTGCTCCGTTCCTGAGCCCTCCTCAGCCTGGACCCACTCGAACCTCCATGAGTTCAAGCATGACTTTGATTCCTAAACCACGGAGCTCTCCAAGCAACGAGAAACTATCATCAGCAGCTTTCCTCTCCTCTGTCCTGCCTTCCCTACCGAGCTCGCAGGCCAAATGCATGTCTATACCTCAGTCTCCATCTCCGCGGTACTCCCCCAGATCACCCAGCCCAACACCGAGAGCCCAGGAGCAGCCTCTGTCTCCTTCAAGCTGGTCGCTGGATCACGCTCCTGCACCTGTCCCACCCCGGATATCTCAAGATACTCCAAAAACATCTGCTCCACCTCCACAGCCCCCACCTGTGTCTCACATGAACTACACACCCAACACGTGAGTGTCTTATCGCTGCCATTAATCTTAAACACTGTAATGTATGGTTATATCCTCCTAGAGGAAAGAAAACTAAAAAATCAGACCTTTTTAATGTCTTAGTTGTTTATTCTAAAAAGCAATGAGATTTTTACTTAAGCTGAAGATCTTTTGAAATTTGAAAAATGACTAAAATCTCCAATGTTTTCAGAGCTTAAAAGGGAACAGTTCACCAAAAAAAATTAAAGCTTGCTGAAATTGTGCTCACCCTTGGGTCATCTGAGAGTTAGTTTCTTCATCAGATTTGTATAAATGTGTCACTGCATCAGTGTCTCAGCAATGGATGCTCTGCAGTGAATGGGTGCCGTCAGAATGAGAGTCCAAACAGCTGATAAAAACATCACAATAATACACAAGTAATTCACACCACTCCAGTCCATCAGTTAACATCTGGAGAAGACAAAAACTGAAACAAATCCATCATCAAGATGAGTCCATAATAGAGTCCATAATCCATAATAACTCTTCCTCCAGTGAAAAAGTGCATCTGCTGTTGTCTCTCACATCAAAATCCAGCCACATATTTGTTTAGAGCTGTTTTGGACTGTTTTGGCTTGTAAACGCTGCTTGATCTATGCAGATTTCTTGATTCAGACCAGGGGCCTGTACTATGAAGCCGGATTAGCTGGCTAGCCAGGTAAGTTTCAGTTTAGTTTGCACCAATCCTGGGTTTTAGGTACCATGAAAGTGGCTTGGCTTTTAGCTGCGTTCATTGCCATAGTAACTTACACTGCACAGCTAACCTGCTCCGGGGCAGGTTATGTTCTGAGTTAGAGATCTCAAACTGAAATTGGACCAATCAGATGTGAGCAAAGTGTCACATGTCTGACACAAAAAAATGTCACTCCCCCAGTCTCTCTTCCTACAAATTAAAGCTCACTATGAAGTACCTTAAAAAAAAAAAGTATATATATATATATATATACAACAAAATTGTCTGGCTTTAATGATAATTACAATTTACATATGATTTATATAATTATAATATGATTTATATTATTATTACTCCATTACACACAAGCACTTTTAGTTTAACAATTATTATAAAGCATTTATTTTAAAGTAATATTAATATACAGATCATATGTAATATAAATAAGTGGTAGAATCAATAGATAACACTTTAAAAATGGCTACATGTGACCTTACATGTTTGAGTCTCTATCACTATATATTATCAACTATATAAACTAACTTCACAAGTTTCACTTGTGACTGCACTGATAGAGCAAGATAATTTCCTTTATTTGTCCTCTTTCATGGACAAGTACTTCAGTGGAAATGTGTTTAAATTCCTCATATTCTTTAATCTCTTAACCTTTAACAAAATAGTTTTGAATCTCGCTGGCTCTCTCGCGAGAAGTGAGTCACACTTGCTCTGTGTTGTGATTGGCTGTTCACCAGTGATGTCACACTTGCTCTGTGTTGTGATTGGCTGTTCGCCACTGATGTCACACATTCATGTGCACGCGCTCCATTAACTCAGGATCAAGCCGGAGTTGACAGAGAAAGTTGATGATCAGCTTCATGGTACCAACAAAGCCAGACTGGAGTGGTTTGGTTTTGTCAACTCAAAACTTATCCTATAACTCTGAATTTGTTCATCTACCATCATGGTACAGGCCCCAGAACACTTTTTCACTGAAGGAAACGTTATTATGGGTTATAGACTCGTATTTTAGCAGGAAGCAACAGTTTGAAGATGAAAACATCTTAATGCTGGATTTGTTTCAGCTTTTGTCTTCTCCAGATGTTAACTGATGGACTGGAGTGGTGTAGATTACTTGTGGATTATTGTGATGTTTTTATCAGCTGTTTGGACTCTCATTCTGACGGCACCCATTCACTGCAGAGCATCCATTGCTGACACAGTGATGCAGAGACACATTTCTCCAAATCGGATGAAGAAACAAACACATCCTAATCTTGGCTGGCCTAAGGGCGAGCACATTTTCAGCAAATTTACATTTTTGAGTGAACTACTCCTTTAAAAGAGAAACAATTTTTTTTTCAAAACAAAATTTCCCATGGGCTTTTTTCAAAGCTTGCCAAAGCCGATCTTGAAGAAGACTGTTTCCCGACCAGTGTCTCGCACCACAGATGACGAGATTCAGGGCTCGAAAGATGCTCTCATACAAGACCTTGAAAAGAAGCTACGGAACAAAGCTCCTCAACAGAGGACCCTTCAGAAGATGTCTTACGAGGAGCGGATGGCGAGACGATTGTTGGGAGCCGATAACGCCGCCTCAGTATTTGATCTTGAAAATTCATTCAGTTCACAGCCTGCACAGGTATTGTCATTTTGAGTTATTGGATGTTTCATGCAACTGCAGAATACCTTCTCAAAGCTTGAGTCACTATGTTAGAGCTTGTTAAGAGGAAACACAATGTATTGATCATGCCATGTATGCAAACAAGCTAAAGTGTCCTACACAGAATGATTTTATATTAGTAACACTACAAGCAATGCTAAAACCCCATGTAATCAAGAGACAAGTGTCAGTTTATGCAGCTGTACTTTATTCCCATTTGTTACCATCAATCCATAGCTGCCAGGACTATTCAAAGCCAGACCAAACAGATAACAGTCTGTCCATAGGCCTAAAATAGCATCAGCAAAACCCATGTGCTCTGCAGCTATCCTATTCATCATGATGCTATTATTATAATACCACCACATGTGCACGTACACTAAGGCCTCAATTCCTTTAGTCTGTCTATCTATCATATTTTGTAATGTGATTCAAGCAAATGTTATGCACTGTTCTAACAGCCAGGCTCTCCAGAAGGTCTCCAGCCTGGAGGAATATGGTAAATGTCTCTTTGCATTAGGAGCATCAGTTTGGAGTTTGTCTCTGAAGCGCTTTCATCTTATTATTGTGCATGTACACCTAACACTTCTGACACATTTTAGAGTTAATTAGTGAATTATCATTACTGAATGCATCAAACACGGAGTGACACAATCTAAGGCAGACACTTTGTGCTTGTTGTGGGTGATCGTCTAATGCTCTGAGCCCTGCCTGTGTTGCTTTGTGTAAACTTTGATTATTGAGTTTGTTCCCATTCAGTTCATTTCCACCTTCTCTTGCACAGGTCCAGAAAGAGTCGTCCCGGAGGAGACGGTACAGAGGCCCCGACCACCCAAGAGAAGTGTTTTGCTCCTCGTTTTATACAAGTGCCGCAAGATCTTTCTGTTGAAGAGGGACGATTCTGCAGGATTGATTTTAAGGTAGTTATCATTTATTGATATAATAAAACACCCTGCATGCATTTGTTTTATATATTACTCCAACGCTTCTGGCCTTCTTAAGATGAAATATTAATGAAGCTGTCCTGGGAAGTATAACATACAAAAATAAACAGTCAACAAAATAAAAACACAGAATTTATAACCTGATGCAGAAAATAACATTATACCACAAACAGAGGTGGTTAACCCTCTACAGTACAGAATATGATATCAATGAGGAAAAAATTATTTGTGATGTTTTTCCTAATTAAAATTGGACAATATAACAATATCTATAAACATTTTCATTATTTTTTAATTTTTTTAAAGTTTGTTGCCTCAAGGCAACATTGTACCACAATGGAAAAATTTTAACATTTGACATTTTCATGCAGAAAAAAATAAATATATTTATTGAAAACATCAATTTTTTTAACCAAGCACTTGAACAAACAGAATTATCTAGTTTTTAATGTATTGCACATCTCATATTTAATAAAAAGTAACATTTCATATCCAGCTGTTGCTCTCAGGCAACATTGTACCATCGTGGATCACAAGTATAACTAAACCATCATATCAGTTATCATATCAAAACATTACAATCAGTGTTGTTTCAAAGTAAAAAAATTAAAATCATCATAACCTTATACTAATATGCACTTTATCCTTACAAACACGCACATACACACACAAGCACATGAATACAAAATCTCTTTCTTCACTAATGACACCTCATTGCTTGTGAAAGCTGAGGAAACAATTAAACTCTACAGAAAAATCATAATATGTGCAGATATAGTATGAGAATTACGATTCTTGCAAATGCATTACAAAATCATGCAAAAATTCTAATACATTTAGATAATTCTAACCCTTTTCCTTACAAATATCATATACTTGTATTCTAACCTAGTATGCCTGCATGGCCTCATGCGATTCCATTACGGTACAATGTTGCCTTGAGGCAACATGCAGTTTTTTGTAATTTCCTTTGATACATTTGATGAAATATTATGTAAAATTTTTGAAAATACTTCTTTACTTTCCAATGAAGGTGAATAAGATTTTTTGTAGGCAATTATATGTATGGAAATAGATGAAAAATGCACTTTTCATTGGACAAAATACGGAGTCATGTGACATGTGCACATGTCCTGAAAGTGGAAACAAAATGGACCCCTGTGGGTCATGTGACCACTTTTTTTTGTATATTAATTTATTAGTACTTGACTTCTACTTCCCTGAGACAGCATTGATCAATTAAATGAGTGTCTCATTTTATTTAAAAAAACAAAAATATGTTGTGTTGCCTGGAGGCAACACGGTACCATATAGGAGTCCAGAGTTTATGAACAATTTTGTACAGAAATACAGTTGTAGTAATATCTTTACAAACCAACATTTGAGCTTTTTTAAGTTTTGCTTTTCTTTCTTTCTTTCTTTTCTGCAGGTTGTAGGTTTGCCAACGCCAGATATTTCTTGGTATCTGGATGGGAAACTCATCCGACCCGATGATTACCATAAGATGCTGGTGTGTGAGAAAAGCGTGCACTCCTTCATCATTGAGATCGTGACTATTCATCATGCAGGTGTTTATGAATGTGTGGCAAAGAACCGTGCCGGAGAGAGCCACTTCTCCCTGCGTCTGGATGTGATGGGTGAGCAGTCTTCTGTTACCTGGATAACGTTAACAACAAAGTTTCCTTTTTGTTGTATTTATTTATTTATAAAAAAAAAAAATACAGTACCTCGTGAAAGTATTCATGCCTTTTTATTTTCCCCACATTTTGCAACCTTATGCTAAAATGGGAAAACTGCGTATTATATGCTCGCCAATGCAGCGAAAACTGCATTATCGTATCATATGCACGCGAAAACTGCAGTATTACGCAAATCGTACTACTCGTTTATATGCACGCGAAAACTGCGTATTATATGCTGCGTATTGCACGTGCTCGCCAACAAAACTTTGTACATCTGTTGCGAAAACAGCGCTGCGCCGCAGCGCTTTTGTATCATAGCAGCATATTTCATCCCGCAAACAATCATATGCAGCGAAAACTGCGTATTATATGCTCGCCAAAATTTTTTGTATCATATGCAGCGAAAACTGTGTATTATATGCTCGCCAACTAATTTTGTATCATATGCACGCGAAAACTGCGTATTATATGCACGCCAACAAATTTTGTATCATATGCAGCGAAAACTACACATTATATGCACGCCAACAAATTTTGTATCATATGCACGCGAAAACTATTATATGCACGCCAACAAATTTCATATCATATGCATGCGAAAACTGCACATTATATGCACGCCAACAAATTTTGTATCATATGCATGCGAAAACTGCACATTATATGCACGCCAACAAATTTTGTATCATATGCAGCGAAAACTGCACATTATATGCACGCCAACAAATTTTGTATCATATGCACGCGAAAACTGCGTATTATATGCTCGCCAACAAATTTCGTATCATATGCACGCGAAAACTGCACATTATATGCTCGCCAACAAATTTCGTATCATATGCACGCGAAAACTGCACATTATATGCACGCCAACAAATTTTGTATCATATGCACGCGAAAACTGCGTATTATATGCTCGCCAACAAATTTTGTATCATATGCAGCGAAAACTACACATTATATGCACGCCAACAAATTTTGTATCATATGCAGCGAAAACTGCGTATTATATGCACGCCAACAAATTTTGTATCATATGCACGCGAAAACTGCGTATTATATGCTCGCCAACAAATTTTGTATCATATGCACGCGAAAATGCGTATTATATGCTCGCCAACAAATTTTGTATCATATGCAGCGAAAACTGCGTATTATATGCTCGCCAACTAATTTTGTATCATATGCAGCGAAAACTTCGTATTATATGCTCGCCAACAAATTTTGTATCATATGCAGCGAAAACTTCGTATTATATGCACGCCAACAAATTTTGTATCATATGCAGCGAAAACTGCGTATTATATGCTCGCCAACAAATTTCATATCATATGTATGCGAAAATGTGTATTATATGCTCGCCAACTAATTTTGTATCATATGCACGTGAAAACTGCGTATTATAGCCTATGCTCGCCAACAAATTTTGTATTATATGCACGCGAAAACAATTATATGCACGCCAACAAATTTTGTATCATATGCAGCGAAAACTTCGTATTATATGCACGCCAACAATTTTTGTATCATATGCAGCGAAAATGCGTATTATATGCTCGCCAACAAATTTCGTATCATATGCAGCGAAAATGCGTATTATATGCTCGCCAACTAATTTCGTATCATATGCAGCGAAAACTGTATTATATGCTCGCCAACAAATTTTGTATCATATGCACGCGAAAACTGCGTATTATATGCTCGCCAACAAATTTTGTATTATATGCACGCGAAAACTTCGTATTATATGCACGCCAACAAATTTCGTTCGTATTATATGCAAATGTATCATATGCAGCGAAAACTTCGTATTATATGCACGCCAACAAATTTTGTATCATATGCAGCGAAAACTTCGTATTATATGCACGCCAACAAATTTTGTATCATATGCAGCGAAAACTTCGTATTATATGCACGCCAACAAATTTTGTATCATATGCAGCGAAAACTTTGTATTATATGCACGCCAACAAATTTTGTATCATATGCACGCGAAACCTGCGTATTATATGCACGGTAACAAATTTCATATCATATGCACGCGAAAGTCAATTTTTGTGTATCAATACCACGAGTTTTTGTTTTTATTTGGCGTACTATTTATACACATTTTCATGAGACCGGGCTGAGGTGAATGTGGTTGCTCTGTGTGTGTCCTCAGCTCAGGAGCAGCTCTGTCCTCCCTCGTTTGTGCTGAAGATGAGGAACTCGCGGGTTCTGGAGGGTGACGGCGTGCGGCTCGAGTGTAAGGTGACGGCGTCTCCAGCGCCGCAGATCTACTGGAAGAAAGACAAGGAGATGCTGCGCATCGACCCCAGGAGAACGAGGTCTGACATCCACCATGCACTGTGTACACTACTATATATTATGATATTACATTTGAATTTAGTCATTTAGCTGACGCTTTTATCCAAAGCTACTTACAAATGAGGACAATGGAAGTAATCAAAATCAACAAAAGAGCAATGATACACAAGAGCTATGACAAGTCTAAGTTAGCTTAACACAGTACATGTAGCAAGGTTTTTGTTAATTGTATAATAAATAAAAAGAAAACAAATACAAAACCCGATTCCAAAAAAGTTGGGACACTGTACAAATTGTGAATAAAAACAGAATGCAATGATGTGGAAGTTTCAAATTTCAATATTTTATTCAGAATACAACATAGATGACATATCAAACGTTTAAACTGAGAAAATGTATCATTTTAAGGGAAAAATAAGTTGATTTTAAATTTCATGGCATCAACACATCTCAAAAAAGTTGGGACAAGGCCATGTTTACCACTGTGTGGCATCCCCTCTTCTTTTTATAACAGTCTGCAAACGTCTGGGGACTGAGGAGACAAGTTGCTCAAGTTTAGGAATAGGAATGTTGTCCCATTCTTGTCTAATACAGGCTTCTAGTTGCTCAACTGTCTTAATCTTCCTCTTTATGATGGCCAAATGTTTTCTATGGGTGAAAGATCTGGACTGCAGGCTGGCCATTTCAGTACCCGGATCCTTCTTCTACGCAGCCATGATGTTGTAATTATGCAGTATGTGGTCTGGCATTGTCATGTTGGAAAATGCAAGGTTTCCCTGAAAGAGATCTGGATGGGAGCCATATGTTGTTCTAGATTGTATACCTTTCAGCATTGGTCTTCCCTGCCTTTCCAGATGTGTAAGCTGCCCATGCCACACGCATCATGCAACCCCATACCATCAGAGATGCAGGCTTCTGAACTGAGCGCTGTAACAACTTGGGTTGTCCTTGTCCTCTTTAGTCCGGATGACATGGCGTCCCAGTTTTCCAAAAAGAACTTCAAATTTTGATTCGTCTGACCACAGAACAGTTTTCCACTTTGCCACAGTCCATTTTAAATGAACTTCAAATTTTGCCTTGGCCCAGAGAAAACGCCTGCGCTTCTGGATCATGTTTAGATATGGCTTCTTTTTTGACCTATAGATTTTAGCCGGCAACGGCGAATGGCACGTGGATTGTGTTCACCGACAATGTTTTCTGGAAGTATTCCTGAGCCCATGTTGTGATTTCCATTACAGTGCATTCCTGTATGTGATGCAGTGCCGTCTAAGGGCCCGAAGATCACGGGCATCCAGTATGGTTTTCCGTTGACCCTTACGCACAGAGATTGTTCCAGATTCTCTGAATCTTTGGATGATATTATGCACTGTAGATGATGATAACTTCAAACTCTTTGCAATTTTTCTCTGAGAAACTCCTTTCTGATATTGCTCCACTATTTTTCGCCGCAGCATTGGGGGAATTGGTGATCCTCTTCCCATCTTGACTTCTGAGAGACACTGCCACTCTGAGAGGCTCTTTTTATACCCAATCATGTTGCCAATTGACCTAATAAGTTGCAAATTGGTCCTCCAGCTGTTCCTTATATGTACATTTAACTTTTCCGGCCTCTTATTGCTACCTGTCCCAACTTTTTTGGAATGTGTAGCTCTCATGAAATCCAAAATGAGCCAATATTTGGCATGACATTTCAAAATGTCTCACTTTCAACATTTGATATGTTATCTATATTCTATTGTGAATAAAATATAAGTTTATGAGATTTGTAAATTATTGCATTCCTTTTTTATTCACAATTTGTACAGTGTCCCAACTTTTTTGGAATCGGTTTGTAGATAGAATACAAAAAGAATAGAGAAGCTAGTAGTTTTTTTTATTTTATTTTTTTTGTAAAGAAAACAAGCAGTTAGTAAATGAATAGAGTGCAAGTCTAAAAGGGGCAAGTTTTTTATTTTTTTAAAGAATAGAATTAGAATAGAGAGAGCTAGAGTTAGAGGGTCAAATAAAGATGGAAGAGATGTGTTTTTAGACGATTCTTGAAGATGGTTAAGGACTCAGCTGCTCGGATTGAGTTGGTCAGGAGGGAACAGTTAATTTAAAAGTCTGTGAAAGTGATTTTGTGTCTCTTTGGGATGAACAATAATGCGTCGTTCACTTGCAGAACACAAGCTTCTAGAGGCACATAAGTCTGAAGTAATGAATTTAGGTAAAGTGGTGCAGAGCCAGAGGTGGTTCTGTAGGCAAACATTAATGCCTTGAATTTTATGCGAGCAGTTATTGGTAACGAGTGCAAATTGATGAACAGAGGTGTGATGAGCATTTATTTCGGCTCATTAAAGACTGATCTTGCAGCCGTGTTCTGGATTAATTGTAAAGGTTTGATAGAACTGGCTGGAAGACCTGCCAAGAGAGCATTGCAAATTACATATTATTCAAGATATAAAGATAAAATATGATACGCTTAAATTATTATTTTTGTTCCATTTTTGTGTTTTAAAGACAGTATAAGGAATAATTCACACAAAAGTGAAGACTCTGATATCATTCACTCTTTCTTCTGTGAAGCACAAAAGTGATTTTAGCTGTTTAAAGTTCTGAAGTTATTTTGTGCAATTCACAGCATTCACTAACAACACCACCACCGCTCTCAGATCTCATCTGTGTTCATATTCAATCAAATGTGAGCACATCTTAATGTCAGTAACATGTGAGAACCAATGCTGTGTGATGTTATAGACACTAAATCTGCTGAAACCTCTTTCAGAGATGAACAGCACTGTCCACATTCAGCTATGTTGTATAAAACAGTACCCAACATACAGCGGGTAAAATAAGTATTGAACACGTCACCATTTTTCTCAGTAAATATATTTCTGAAGCTGCAGTTGACATGAAATTTTCACCAGATGTCTGTAACAACCCAATAATCCATACATACAAATAAAACAAAACAAATAAGTTCAGAAATGAAGTTATGTGTAATAAAATGGACTGACAGGGGAAAAAAGTATTGAACACATGAGGTGCAAAAAGGAAAGCCAAGACACCAGCAGAAACTATCAGTAATTAAAGCAGTCCTGCTCCTCGTCAGTGGAAATTAATATTAGCTTCAGTCCAACACCTACAGTACCAGGATGATGAAGATGATCCCAAACACAGCCAAGCTAACTCTGGACTGGTTTCAGAGAAAGAGAATAAAGCTGCTAGAACGGCCAGACAATCACCTGACTTCAGTCCAATAGAAAATAAGAACTAAAGGTCAGAGTTCATAGAAGAGACTCACAGAGCCTTCAAGATTGAAGACTAAATCACAGCTGAGCAATGCATGTGATAGTTTCTCCTTCAGGAGACGTCTTGAAGCTGTAGTTACCAACTAATGCTTTTGTACTAAGTATTACATACATTTCAGTTCAATACTTTTTCCCTGTCGTTACACATAACTTCATTTCTGAACTTATTTTGTTTTGTTTGTATGTATGGATTGCTTGTGTTGTTACTGACATCTGGTGAAAATGTCATGTCAAATTTTCAATACTTATTTTACCAGCTTATTTGGCAAAGTAGCTTCCACAGAAAAAGTCATATTTTGGAATGACATGAGGAAAATTCATTCTATAATGGTTATTTCACAGATCTTCACACATTTTCTCTGTGAAATTGTGTGGTTCAGCCTCCAGAGCACTACAAACATGACAAACTCTAACACTGTTTCTGAAGAACTGAGCTTTAGAAAACACATTCTCATACATTTAAACTGCAGAAGTTTCCATGATTCTCCCTTGAGCTTTTTCAAAACAGATGCATAATTGTCTGAGACAGTCGATCTTCTCATCTGAGAGCTTCATTACTGTAGTCTCTGTGTGTTTGCTGTGTCAGTCTCTCTCAGGACGCTTCAGGAAAGCAGTGTCTGGTGATTGATCCAGTGATAAAGTCTGACGCGGGCTGGTACACGGTGTCTGCTATTAATGAAGCAGGCATGTCCATAAGCAACGCCAGGCTAGACGTGGCCAGTGAGTGCACTTACTGAGTTTACTTGTTTGTGAGTGAAGACTGTTTGCTTACTCTTCCTAACTTACGTTTAGATGCATTGACATTATAAAACGTCATATTTTTTATTCATAAAGTTAACCCTCTGGTGTTGTTTGGTCATTTTTGACTGAAAAAAAAAAAAAAAAAATTTTTTTTTTTTTTATTAATTTTTTTATTATTAGGAGTGCAAAACATACAACATACGGTAAACACAAAAACAGCAATAGAACAGCAATGAAAATAACAGCAATGACAATCTGAATAATAGTAGTAGTATTTAAGTATTATTAACATGCATAATAATAATAATACTAAAGATGGTGATGATAACAATATTCTGTGATGACGGCAACAGTAATATCAATAATAATAAAAGTAATAATAATAGTAACAATAGTAATAATAATAATGTAATAATGGC
The DNA here is from genome assembly GCA_027422415.1 of Schizothorax lantsangensis. Lineage (NCBI taxonomy): Eukaryota > Metazoa > Chordata > Actinopteri > Cypriniformes > Cyprinidae > Schizothorax > Schizothorax lantsangensis. The sequence goes on along the minus strand of CM049861.1, from coordinate 27,728,285 downwards.
ACATACCACACCTATCCTAGCTTCTGTGTCAGTGGTGTTTTTTTTAAGGTTAACAGACACAAACACACATGCAAAAAAAAAATATATATAATAAATTCACGATTCGAAAACGTTAAATGGTCTTAAAAGAAATTGGACCATTTTTTCACAGTCTATATTGTTTGCAGTCAGAAATGAGCGCTGTAGGAAATGAATAAGAAGTGAATTTCATCTAGTGGAAGTGTTTGTTACGACCGAACAAACAAAAACTGACCGAACGCTCATTTATTGAGATATCAGCCTCAAATTTGGAACACAACTTGTTTAGATTTACGGCTTTGATGTTCTTGCAGCTTTAGAGAAAAAACATGTTTTGGAAAATATATATTTCTTATAAAATTTTAAAATGGTGTTTTTGTGCATTTTTTCATAGTAATAAACTTCAACTTTTATTTATTTATTTAAACCAAAGCATTCAAGATTTATGACAGTTTAAGCTGGAAATTTCATTTTAAGGTCTGTACTTAAAAAGTGGTTAACAGGAAATAAATAAAAGATTATAACTCATCCATATTTCATTGAGGGGGGGGGGGCACCAGAGGGGTTAACGAGTATATGAATGTATAAGAGAAGTGTGTAGGAATGTGCTGTAAATGTATCTCTTTTTTTTTTTCATTTTTAATCACATTTTTACATAGCCCTGTTTGACAAATGCATGTGGGTCAAAGACGTTAAGACGTCTGCATCAAAAGAAATTTACAAAAGTGATTTTATATCCATAGAAAGCATTAAATGTAAGTAAAGTGTCGACTTTTAAGGTTTCAAATAAGGTTTTGGAGAATAAAATGTCAAAATTTGGTTGAAATAATGTTACATTGTCATTCAGTGTAACACAACATTTATGTAAAAATTCAAACAACATGCTTATTCTGACTTGTACATATTAAAACATATAAAAGAATAAGGGAGCAAATAAAATTGTATTGTTTTAAATGAGTAAATGAGACAAATGGGCAAAACCTAGGATAGTGGCAAATTTAAAAAAATTAAAATTACAACTAATTAGTATCTGGGGTGAAAGTAATTAGTCTCTTAATATGTCATAAATTGATTTTTGTTGTAAATATGCCTGACAAGATTGTTACACTGAATGATATTTTAGTGAGTCTTCTGTAAATCAGGAGAAAATGTATGATATTTATCTTTGGCTCAGGAAAACAAAAACAACATTGCAATTAAATTAAACAGAAAACTTTTTACATTTTTTGGGGGAAAAAAAACAATTTAAAGCAGTATTACACTTATTGTTGTTACTCTTTTTCGTCTTTGACCCATGTATAACAATGTAGAAATGATTTAAAATATCTTGATATGCATGTCATACAGGACACTTTTGTGACTAATGAACATGATATCAGCTCATCAGATATTGATTATTGTCTGTGTTGACTCATTTACTGCTTTCATCAGTCTCTTAAACGTGTTTCCTGCAGCTCGGCTGAGTAAGTCTGCTCCTCCTGTCAGGACACTGAAGACTCTTCCCATCTTGAGACGGAGCACCGAGTCTGTTCCTCATCACACCGCCCCGCTGTACGAGAGCGAGGAGCTGTAGATGCTATTCTGTAGTATAATGGGTCAGACACACGTCAGCCAGTGTTTGACTGGACGAGAGTTTATCATCCCAGCACAAGCTCCCAGTTTCATAAAGCTGCATAATGACACCCAATACAAGGGAAATAATGCATCTAATTATTGTGTTAGACTAACGCTTTGATTGCTGTATGCCTCTGAATACATGTGTGCAGTGCAGTCACTGATACACTACATTATGATCATATATATGTACTGAAAATGATATTTGTTGGAATTTTTGTTACTAGTACGAAGGATTTGGTCAAATGTATTGATTATCGTCCTCAACACAGATATCATTTGTGTTATATATGATGTGAGATGAACATTTGAGTAAAGATCTTTGTGAAAATACTATACATTTATCTGTGAGGTGTTTTTTCTCCTGCCATGACATACTTTCAAATGAGAAAACAGTTACTATTAAATACTATATATATATTTTAGTGCTGTCAAATGATTAATCGCATCCAAAAAAAGTTTTTTAATATATGTGCATTGTGTATATTTATTATGTACTGTATATATATAAATACACACATACAGCATATATATTGAAAATATTTACATGTGTATATTTATATTCGCATAATTTATATCATGCATAAATATATTTAATATATCATTTTTTTTCATATATATATATATATATGCATGTGTGTGTATTTGTATATACATAGTAAATGTACACAGAACACACATAACTTATGTAAACAAAAACTTATTTTGGATGTGATTAATCATTTGTCAGCTCTAATATATATATATATAATGTGTGACAACTGTCTAAACATTAATTTCATTCATTAATCTTCCTCAGGTCAGACTGTATAGAAGTTAGAAAGGCTCTTTTCCAAAAGATTTATTACAGAAACATTCTATAAACAAATTATGAAAAGGCCAAGAAAATATATTGTTAATCATAAGCACATTGGACATACACTATCACATGATCTCTGAGTCTCTTCGGTACAGATGCTGTCGTAGTACACAGCAGGGCTTTGATGAACACAATACTGTCAGGACAATAGAAACTTCCACATGTGACACTACACAGATACAGAGGTGCATCCACTCAGCAGTTATGAGTACTAGAGATATGACAAGGAATGAACAGATTCATGACTGAGATGATCTTCAGATCTCCACATCACTTTCTTTATCATTATCATGGTCACCATCATAAAACTCGTTCGCTGCTTCAGGCCTGTGATCAAACAGAAGACGGTCAGGACATTCAGGATATCTTCTGATCAACAGTAAAGTACAATAATGATACACAAAGAAGATAAATGTATCAAAAGTGATGGTAAAGACATTTATAATGTTACAAAATATTTTAAATATATGCTGTTATAATATATGCTGTAACTTTCTACTTCTAAGTTACTCTAAAAAAGTCATTAAGTACTAGTTAATAATTACATCTTCAACAGTGTACTGTACACATTACTCTCTCCAAAAAGTATTTAATTACTAATTACTTTCTAAATCCTATATCAACCTCGACAAGTTAATGATACGAGGATAGACATGAAACTTTTTATAATTCTTTCAAGTAACTACATAAATTATTCTGCTCACACTTTAGACTATAATTCTCACTATTAACTATGACTTTTGCCTCAGTATACTCCTAATTACTGCTTATTAAGACTTCGTAGAGTAGTTAAGTTTAAGAATTGGGTCTTCAGAATAAGACATTAACATGTGTTTTTTTTTTAAGTAATTATAAACAGCCAATATCTAGCAATATTCATGTTAATAACCAACTAGTTAATAGTGAGAATTGGACACTAAAGTGTTACTAATATTCTTATTAACTCAAAGTATTTAAAGTGAGAAGGGAACATAAAGCATGCATTTTAAGGTCATTTTAAGGCAGAAGAGACGTTCAGAGTAGGGCTGTGCGATTAATCGAAATCGTCATAAAATCACGATTTGAGCGTGCACGATTTCTAAATCGCTTTATAGCACGATTCTTCCCGCGCCCCCGACCTCCCGCAGTATGCTATCCGATTCAATCAGAATGCAGCGCGCCTAAATGGAGCGCGAGAACAGAACAGACCGGGCATAAAGACGTAACGCCAGGTTCACACATTCTCCGTCTGTGGTGCGTATGCGGTGTGTATTTTTTCAGCGCCCATGTTAACGGATCAGAGTGTTCACACTGCACACGGTTGCAGTCCGGCAGAGCGCTCCAGGAGCAGTGCGTCTGCAGCAGTCATGCAGCGATCGTTTCCGCACGGAGTCTATTCTTGCTTTGCTGCACGCGCTGAATTAAAGTGAGTGACAACGCATTGTTCGCGGTAAAAATAAACATGGATTGACACGGAAATGTAGTAAGTACACCATAAATTCATATAATTAAAGTCTACTGTTTCAGTCAACACATGGCTTTTTGGCTAGATTTTAAACAAGCAAAAGTGCACTTTTAGATAAACAAGGCAATATGATTGTAAAGAGCTTTGGGTGTACAGCAATACACAATAAAGCGCTATATAAATGCATCATTCATTCATTCATATGGCACTCGTTTGAGTTCATATTTATGGAGTTTAAATGTGAATATGTATATGAAAGATTGTATTACTGTACTTTGATAAAAGAGAATCACAATGCTGAAAAAGCATTTGCAGTAACAACATTTGGATTTGAAATCAAAATAATGGATAAATGTTGTGTTTGTGGTAAACCGCCGCAGATCAGGAGTGGACTGCAAACGCATCCTGTGCGAAAGCAAAATGAGTCCGTGCTGCTTCTTCACCGCATACACATACTGTATACGCAGTTACGCACTGCAGACGGAGTATGAACCTGGCGCAACAAATCTATTTCAACACCCGAGGCAGTGCCACAAAGAGCTCTATGACCAATGCATGGCAAAAAAAAACAAAAAAAACCCTGGACACGGGATTTATTTTTTATTTTTTTGCCTTATGTCTGTTCTAGAGACATTACAGCTTTTTGATAACGCTCTAATTGGTTTTCTTTTGGAAATACATTTCAAATTCACACTGAATGCATTTATGACTGTAAAGCATGTCTGTGTGTGTCAAAATCGTGATTAAAATCGAAATCGCAAAATTGATCAAAGAAATCGCGATTTCTTTTTTTGTCCATATCGCACAGCCCTAGTTCAGAGCAAGTGTTTAAACACTAGTGTTAGTTTGTGGTCACCTGGAGAAGTTGTCCTCTGACCCGCGCTCATCAGGGTCAGTCTCGTCTGGACGCTCGTAGCTCAGCAGATCAGAGGGAACGTCATGGATCTGAACGCTTGGTGCGTGATTCAACATCTTCAAGTTCTCAAACACTGTCTGACGAATCTGCTCCAGATACTAGAAACACAGGTAACACCACACCGGTTACTGCTGAAGACTGCACTGAACGCCTAACATTTACACCTGTTCTAACCTTCAGAGACACAACACACCGGTTACTGCTGAAGACTGCACTGAACGCCTAACATTTACACCTGTTCTAACCTTCAGAGACACAACACACCGGTTACTGCTAAAGACTGCACCGAACGCCTAACATTTACACCTGTTCTAACCTTCAGAGACACAACACACCGGTTACTGCTGAAGACTGCACTGAACGCCTAACATTTACACCTGTTCTAACCTTCAGAGACACACCACACCGGTTACTGCTGAAGACTGCACCGAAAGCCTAACATTTACACCTGTTCTAACCTTCAGAGACACACCACACCGGTTACTGCTGAAGACTGCACTGAAAGCCTAACATTTACACCTGTTCTAACCTTCAGAGACACAACACACCGGTTACTGCTGAAGACTGCACTGAACGCCTAACATTTACACCTGTTCTAACCTTCAGAGACACACCACACCGGTTACTGCTGAAGACTGCACTGAACGCCTAACATTTACACCTGTTCTAACCTTCAGAGACACACCACACCGGTTACTGCTGAAGACTGCACCGAACGCCTAACATTTACACCTGTTCTAACCTTCAGAGACACAACACACCGGTTACTGCTGAAGACTGCACCGAACGCCTAACATTTACACCTGTTCTAACCTTCAGAGACACAACACACCGGTTACTGCTGAAGACTGCACCGAACGCCTAACATTTACACCTGTTCTAACCTTCAGAGACACACCACACCGGTTACTGCTGAAGACTGCACCGAACGCCTAACATTTACACCTGTTCTAACCTTCAGAGACACAACACACCGGTTACTGCTGAAGACTGCACTGAACGCCTAACATTTACACCTGTTCTAACCTTCAGAGACACACCACACCGGTTACTGCTGAAGACTGCACTGAACGCCTAACATTTACACCTGTTCTAACCTTCAGAGACACAACACACCGGTTACTGCTGAAGACTGCACTGAACGCCTAACATTTACACCTGTTCTAACCTTCAGAGACACAACACACCGGTTACTGCTGAAGACTGCACCGAACGCCTAACATTTACACCTGTTCTAACCTTCAGAGACACAACACACCGGTTACTGCTGAAGACTGCACCGAACGCCTAACATTTACACCTGTTCTAACCTTCAGAGACACAACACACCGGTTACTGCTGAAGACTGCACTGAACGCCTAACATTTACACCTGTTCCAACCTTCAGAGACACAACACACCGGTTACTGCTGAAGACTGCACTGAACGCCTAACATTTACACCTGTCCTAACCTTCAGAGACACAACACACCGGTTACTGCTGAAGACTGCACTGAACGCCTAACATTTACACCTGTCCTAACCTTCAGAGACACACCACACCGGTTACTGCTGAAGACTGCACTGAACGCCTAACATTTACACCTGTTCTAACCTTCAGAGACACACCACACCGGTTACTGCTGAAGACTGCACTGAACGCCTAACATTTACACCTGTTCTAACCTTCAGAGACACACCACACCGGTTACTGCTGAAGACTGCACTGAACGCCTAACATTTACACCTATTCTAACCTTCAGAGACACCACACACCGGTTAGTGCTGAAGACTGCACTGAACGCCTAACATTTACACCTGTTCTAACCTTCAGAGACACAACACACCGGTTACTGCTGAAGACTGCACTGAACGCCTAACATTTACACCTGTTCTAACCTTCAGAGACACAACACACCGGTTACTGCTGAAGACTGCACTGAACGCCTAACATTTACACCTGTCCTAACCTTCAGAGACACACCACACCGGTTACTGCTGAAGACTGCACTGAACGCCTAACATTTACACCTGTTCTAACCTTCAGAGACACACCACACCGGTTACTGCTGAAGACTGCACTGAACGCCTAACATTTACACCTGTTCTAACCTTCAGAGACACAACACACCGGTTACTGCTGAAGACTGCACTGAACGCCTAACATTTACACCTGTTCTAACCTTCAGAGACACAACACACCGGTTACTGCTGAAGACTGCACCGAACGCCTAACATTTACACCTGTTCTAACCTTCAGAGACACACCACACCGGTTACTGCTGAAGACTGCACTGAACACCTAACATTTACACACTAGGGGTTGCACCGACTAACCGACTAGTCGACCTCAGTGCTCTGCCATGACGCTTTAAGCTTGACGTCAACTAGTCGCTGTTCCTATAGAGGGCGCAACAGGATAAGAAATACACATTTACGCTCCGTTTCCAAAAAGTTAAAATTACAAATTAATTCATACTCTGAAAGCTCCACAAGACATGTGTGATTATATTACTGGATGGGAGAATGCATGTTTTAAACAGCTTATTGTACAGGTAAGTTAATCACCATTCTAATCTAATGCACTGCTGCTCTGTAACACACACGCATAGTGTAACACACACATAGTGTAACACACACATAGTGTAACGCGCACACAGTGTAACGCACACACAGTGTAACGCACACAGTGTAACGCACACATAGTGTAACGCACACAGTGTAACGCACACACACAGTGTAACGCACACACATAGTGTAACGCACACAGTGTAACGCACACACATAGTGTAACGCACACACCATAGTGTAACACACACACATAGTGTAACGCACACAACATAGTGTAACGCACACACAGTGTAACGCGCACACATAGTGTAACGCGCACACATAGTGTAACGCACACAGTGTAACGCACACATAGTGTAACGCACACACATAGTGTAACGCACACACATAGTGTAACACACACACAGTGTAACGCGCACACATAGTGTAACGCGCACACATAGTGTAACGCACACAGTGTAACGCACACACAGTGTAACGCACACACATAGTGTAACGCACACAACATAGTGTAACGCACACACAGTGTAACGCGCACACATAGTGTAACGCGCACACATAGTGTAACGCACACAGTGTAACGCACACATAGTGTAACGCACACACATAGTGTAACGCACACAACATAGTGTAACGCACACACAGTGTAACGCGCACACATAGTGTAACGCGCACACATAGTGTAACGCACACAGTGTAACGCACACACAGTGTAACGCACACACATAGTGTAACGCACACACATAGTGTAACACACACATAGTGTAACGCACACAGTGTAACGCACACACAGTGTAACGCACACACAGTGTAACGCACACACATAGTGTAACACACAGTGTAACGCACACACATAGTGTAACGCACACACATAGTGTAACGCACACACAGTGTAAAGCACACACATAGTGTAACGCACACACATAGTGTAACGCGCACACAGTGTAACGCACACACATAGCGCACACAGTGTAACGCGCACATATAGTGTAACGCGCACACATAGTGTAACGCGCACACAGTGTAACACACACACACAGTGTAACACACACACACAGTGTAACACACACACACAGTGTAACACACACACAGTGTAACGCGCACACATAGGCTACAGACAGTAGCGCGTACATCACGCACAGATCGCGCGCACACAATCATTCAGCGCGGAAATGTATTGTCAACACTGTTCTGTGATTTCTCAATAAAATAGCTTAGAAACTGAAAAGTTCAAGCATATATTTCTTAATAACTAAATCACACAGCTTCACTACTAGTAGATAGATGCTGTCAGGTAGAATTAATTCACACACGCAATCGCTCTCACTAATGCATTCATATGAATATAATCTTTACTGTGCTACTTATCTGTATCTGATTTAGAACGAAATCTGTGAGAAATATAACGAGCCAAAGACGAAATAACTGATAAAAATAAGCTGTTATAGGTTCAATAGCCATGTGGGCAGTGCTGTGTCATATGCCATAGATGTGCACAAGATGTTTGTCACAGCTCCAGACTTATTTGTTCATTAATGACGTCATCAACATCTAGTCAACTTCAACTTGACTTTCATCACATAAAAGTCGACTTTAAAAAATCAGAAGTCGTTCAACCCCTATTACACATGTTCTAACCTTCAGAAATACAACACAGTATAGTATCCTTTAACTAATCGGAAGTGTTACACTTTGATACGGCTTTATTTTTCACTTTTTTGCATTATTATAATTGAATACAAAATGAAAAGTTCAATTAAAAATAATAATGCACATGGATTTGATATTGTGTTGACAGCAGTACTGGAGCTGATGAAGTAAACCTCAATGATCGGAGATCTCCAGAGAGCATCTTGTGCTGCATCTGAATCTCTAATTGATTTTTCATTATACAACGCTTCTTATTTTTGATTTTTCTCAACTTGTTTAAAAGAGGTTTTGAATGTGGTCTCGCTGTACTTGTACTGTCAATGTAAACACAGGTTTGTAGACACAGACGAAAAAACATATGTGAGGAAAATAACTCATACTTGTCTAGAATTTTGGTTTTCTATCCTTGTGCTGACATCTGGGTGAAGTGTGAAGTCTGGAGCAAAATATTCAAAGTATTCTGTGCAGAGGACAAATACAGAGAAGAGCAAACATTATCAACAGTGTAAACAAAGACATGAATAACTCTAGATGTCCTCTTCTCCTGTCTTACCACTATACGGTAGTTCATCACTAATGGGCTCATCAACTAGCAAAGATGTTTCATATGTCCTAGAAATCAAAGATATGATACATTAATGAAAAAAATCAAAGAGAAAAGTCAAAGATACAAGTGAATACTCGCATGTTAGTAGCATTTCCTGAAATCAAGCAGCAAAAACAGCTCAGAGACTGAAAGTCTTGACACATGACCTGATCAGAGACTCGGAGGAGAGATTGAGGAAAAGGAGGATAAATCGTAGGATAGTGAGTAACTACAATGCAAACATTTTTATTAATTAGTGACGCACCAATAGGGGTGTGTGATATTGAAAAAAAAATATCTCGATATTTTTGGGGATTTTTTAGATAACGATACTCAGACGATATTTTGCCGAGTGTGTTATTGTGCTGATATCGGTCTACCGTGGACAGCTGCAGTTTTTGATATTCTTCATATTCTGTGATCAGTTCACATCAGTGATAGAAATTAATCTGTTCATATAAGTTTAAATTGATTTTTACCTTTATGGGCAATTTTAACTTTAATAAATCCTTTTTTTTTCTAAAAGTGTGCATCTTTTGAGTCAAATTGTTACATTTAATCAGTCAATTAGAATAATAAGACATTTAGGCTGTTACCAAACAAATGAAACCAGTATCAACAAAATGAATATTTTCAGAAGTTGTATCTGAATGCATTTAGATGTATTTACACACTGTTTAATGCAGCTCAGAGGGACGTGGACTGCTTTAACCTGCACTTACAAATGCATAATGTTTTGATATTTTAAACATAAAACACTGAATACTGATATTTGAAATTATTTTAAAATAAAAAGGTACTTTGAATGTGAAATTAAAACCTCCAGCAGGTGGCAGCAAGTCACTGTTAACAAGTGAGTCATTGTGACTGAACCGAATCATTTAAACGATTGATTCATTCAGGAACAAAACACCATCAGAGTTGCTCAGAGACACAAAACAGTGCTGTAGCTGTTTGGAGTCATTTTTGTTGGCGAAATAGAGCAAAAACAGGCAATATGGTCTAAAACGTAAGTCTCTTAATATTAACTTATTGTTTAATGAACTGTTGTATAAATCAATATCACATTTGTAATCATGCTTACTTTTGAAGAAAAATCGGCACTCTTTGTGTGATATTAACTATATGAAATGAGATATATATATATATACACACGTGTGTATTTCACACACACACACACACACATATTGTTTGATACAACAAACAACAGTTGGTAATTATTCACTGCATTCACAAATGTATTGTAATCTCAATGTACCTTCTGCTAGAACTACATATACATATATTTTCTGCCCCATATCTTGAATTTTGTGATGATTCTTAGTGTATTTTATTAGACTGAATCATGCAGTGAAAGAACACACACACACTCTAGTCTAGACTTCATCACGTAATGTAAGCGTGCACTCCGTAGGTGTTTTGTTTGGTTTTTGCAAAATACTCGCTAATGTCAAATTGCACATCGTTAAAACAACAATTACGATATCATCGCAGACGATATATATCGCACACCCCTACACACCAACATTTTGGCCTCTGAAACGTTCAGCCGGTGTCTTTCTAACTGAGAGTAAGTGACTCTCACAAAGTATTAATGAGAATATGATCAGCTGTTGCAGGTGAATTCTGAAGAAGTCAGGAAAGTCTGATGCTGTGGGCATAAGCCGAGAGAAACCTTAAGAGCAGCTTTTTAAGCTACAATGCTGAAAGATATATGGCACGGCTCAATTTCAATTAGACATGTCTCTGATTTCAGGAAGAATTAGCATATTGAGATGCTGTTCCTCTCTGATTTATACTGCGGTAAAGGTTTTGTCTTATTGTAGTTTAAACAGCAAGCTGCTATAAAGTAACAAGTGATGCAAAGACCCAGGTTTAGCTGGATCTAATACAATGTGTATGAATTTCATTATGATGATTCAGACACTGCAACAAGGACGAGATGTTAAAGATTTATTTGGACTTGACAGCAAACCCAGAGCCTGTGTGTTAGTGATAGAAAGCACCTTTGCTCATACACAGAAGCAAAAAGACTTGGGTGAACAACAACAACAAAAAACGCTGTAATGGGGCAACAAACAAAACATAATACAGGGTTCCCACTCTTTCATGAACACCAGATTCAAGGACTTTCAAGGACTTTTTTAAGCACCATTTATTTTATATCAAGCACTCATCAAATTCACATGCCAGCATATGTAGTGTCATGAAAGACCTTACAGTACTAAACATTTCACTTACACTTAACCTTTACATTAAAAATTTCAGAGTAATGATGTTTTGAATGTGTAGGTTTCATAAATTTAGACCGTTTTGAGCAGTCGTGTTCAAAGAAATTTAATGAAATCCATTGAAGTCAATACTGGTAATTCTAAAATATTGATAAAATATGCATCAAACTGTTTTTTGCTGTAGTTCTTGTACAAGATTTAAATTTGAAAGAATTTCACAATTTTTAAATTAATAAAAAGTGGTTAAATGTTGTAATAACACTGTAAAACCTGTTAACATTAAAAATGTGCACATTCTCTCAATAGAGACGTTACTCATTAATAAATAAACTCAAGTCAAAATTATTTTGTAAATCACTTATTATTGTAAATCCCATTTTTTCATCTTTGACCTAGACTAGAGGAATGATGGTGCTTAAATATGCTGCAGTTCAAAACTTCAATATTTTTTAAAAAAAATATGTCATGAACATTTTAAACCTTGTACATGTGCAAATCTGCAAAAAAAATAAAATAAAAAAAATAGGACTTTCTATTTGCTTTTAAACTGTAAACACTTTTCACTTAGCTGTTTTTCTTATTTTTCAAGTTCTACATTTTCTCCTTAGCATCATGTCGCAGTAAGTTTTGGGAGTTCATTTTTATTATTCATTTTCTCCTATCCTGAAAAGTCTGTCTTGCAGAGATTTAATAAAAATGAGCTCCTAAAATGAGCTCCAGATTCTGGAAGATAAATTCTTCAAACAGTGGTACCAGAGGACGTGATGCTGGTCCTTAAAGAGTCACTCTCAACTTATCTGTCCATAAAGCCTATAAAAAAAAATAGTCTTCATGTATTTCACAACACTTCAGCATGTTATTCTTATTAAGTGAGGGTCATTTTTTTAGGATTTTTTACCCAAGCAAAGTCTCTGAGAACCTTGTAATTCTGGAGACTCCAGGTAGGTTGCAGTTCTGGAAAATGATGGCGCTGGAGCCTTATGGCTCGTATCCACTGAGCGGTACGTGCGCAAACACAAAAAAATATAACTGTGTATTTTATCATTTTAAATTTTCACACAGACAATAGCCGTTTCTCAATATGCGTTCTGTTCTTGTGGACTTGTGAAATGTCATTGCCCAAAAACCCGCGTAATTTTCAAAATATTACTGTTATTCTGTCTGTCATGAAATGTAGTTTTACGAGTTTTTCAGGCGAGAATGTAGTTGTTTAAAACTCAAATCTGCGGTTTATTTATAAAGACAGAGCCTATTTGAAAATTTGCTATGCCGATTTCGGAGCTCCAGGTGATCACCGGGCGCTCTGTGCTCATGTATCCGCCTCGAGCATCCTTAGCTCGGCTAGTCCTTCCGACATTTGCTGCTGGCTCTGATGTCTCTGTAGTGATTAAACATGAGATACGTTTGACTGAATTGTTTGCTTTTGTCTTTATTTCCTCTTATATAATCCTCTTATACTTTGTACTTATACTTTTATAATGGCTATTATTACATAAAAGAGGCGGAGTTGTGCTTATTGTCGCGCTTTATTGTTGATCACTACTTTCCGGCATACACCACGCCTATAAAGTAAAGGGTACTGTTGGCAGTGGAAACGCAAGCTGGATCAGGGTGTTCGGTCCCGAACCGTACCGTACTGTACTGTACTGACCCGTACTGCTCATGGTTCCTGATGGTTTACACCTAATTCTTCACATTGATTCTTAATTATTTTGCAGTTAACATGGGTCTTTTCTTCTCCACCTGTTTTTTTTTTTAACCCTGCTGACCCAATGAGCATTTCGCTGACCAATGGTCATGCCTTAACTTGGCAATATCTGTATTGCATTAGTATTTAATATTTCTCATGGGGATTTAGTAATTTTTGACTTTTCAGTTAAATCTCTTTTTTGGCTCATTTCATCTGTAAAAGAAAACCTGCCTAATAATTCTGCACACCTGAATATAAGGAGTTTTTCACTTCCAGCATTCATGGACAATTATATATCACTTATAAATTATTAAATACAAAATTAATAGTAGTTATTAAGATAGATGTGGTTTGGAATTAGTATAATGTACTTGGAAAAAAATATGATCAGAATATCAACGTGCCTAATAATTATTCACGCACTGTAAAGATGTGCTCACTTTACACAGAGTGAGCGTGATCGCAAAATCGAAAGTGAACTGCGAGCGCTCATTCAAATGTGATTTCAATACCCCACATATTGATAGCGTGAAAATTATATACAATACTAGAATGTTTGCTGGAGCGGGACACACACGTTGCGGGAGGTAATGGTCAGAAACTCAGAGGGAGCAGGCTTAAGAAAACTGTTCCGCGCAGGGCTCTAGGCTGCGCATCAACACACACGCTAAGTTTTTTTCGCGCTACCCCATCTCCACCCCAATCATTAGTGCCGTTTCATTCTGTCTTTGACAGCACATATAGGGCAATTTTTGAAATAGTGCCATAAACTAAATTGATTTCAAATTTAATTCAAGCACTTTCAAGGACCTATGTTTGTTTTCAAGTACTTTCCAGGCCTTGAATCCATATGTCTGAAATTCAAGTACTTTCAAGTACTTTCAAGAAGCGTGGGAACCCTGATAATATGATAGGTTTAAAGGTTACTTTATAACTATTATGTAAACTTTTCTGAAAAGAGCGGTGAATAGTGTACGTACCAACATCTGGCCACGTTTCGGACCGTGTATCCTCCTCCACCCAGAACAAGCAGCGGGATCTTGAAGCCCTTCACAAACTCCACACAATCTCTACAAACACAAGGAGTTTTAGTGGCAAGATTTCAACATACTGTGCCGTTTGAGAGAAGCGTTCTTACCCATGTCCTCGTATGCTGAGATTGAAGCATCCTAACCGATCACAGCCCAGAGAATCTGCTCCACACTGCATCACAGAGACCACAGAGATGAGCAACAACACAAACACACAAACACTGACCGAGAGAGCGTGATCTCACCTGCAGAACGATGCATGTGGGCTGATAGAAGTCCACCACCTGCTTGACGACCGGCTGAAACAGATGTCTGTAGCCTGAGAGCATCAAAACAAACAAGTCATGTTACTTTTCAGGTACATGTATCTTGAGTAGGGGTGCTCCGATTGATCGGGTACCGATCATTATCGGCCGATAATCGCGTTGGGATGTTTGATCGGCGGTCTCTAAAAAGGCCGATCTCAAAAAAACGTTCTCTAGCTGATGACGCTCGTGCCGTGAGAGGAATGCTTTTTACAGTTTATGGATTAAATGCATATGAAGGAACGAAAACAACAAACTCTTTACACCTCTCGGAAAGATACAGTGCAGAGTTCAAACAGACGATAGAAATTAATGAACATAGCCTACCTGAAACAGTTTTTGCAACATTTGAATTTTCCGGTGTATGCAAGCTCATGCAGAACACATTGCAGTGAAGTGAGCGAGTTTCTTCTCATTAATAATGCAGACCGAGCATTTTAATAATGAACCGTCGCTCTAAGACCCTCTCTGTTATTAAAACTCATGCGCACCTGCGCTTCAAAACACGCATCGCATGTTTTAAATCCCAGCCTTTGCGATTCGAAAATCGCACTGAGCAATATCGCAATTCGTAATTAATCTTTGTATATCATCCAGCCCTAGGAACTGTGTGTGTCATTTAGCTGCCGCCAAGTGGCTTTGTGCGACCCACTTTGTCCCACTCTGCGACCCACAGTTTGAAAACCCCTGTATTAGATGTATCAACTCACTCTGGTCATCTATACCGTCTCGCAGCGGCACATTCAGACAGTAGTAGTGTCCGCTCTCAGCTCCCATCTCATACATGTCACCTTCACATGAACACAACACAAACACCTACTGTTACTAACATAGAAAGCTAAAAGTGTGTTTTCATTAGCATGTAGCTTAAACTCTATAAATTACTTCTATCAGGCAGTATAAGAACAACATACCAGTTCCTGGGAAAAAGTAGTTCCCATATTTGTGGAAGGATACAGTCATGACTCGGTCTGTGAGGTAAAATGCTTCCTGAACACCATCACCATGATGAATATCAATGTCAATGTAGAGCACGCGTGGATGATACCTATCAGACAGAAATAAGCAAAGATCAGTTAAAGCTGACATGTCCTGCTAATTATGAAGCTGTGGAAGAGGTCATATTTAAAGTGTGTCATCACTGCTAGCATCACTAGGGTTGGGCGGTATATATCGAGTTTGTACGATATATCGATATATTCTTTATAAGCGATACGGTATGAAGCAACACCGTTAATATCGATATACAGTAGTTTGATACAAACGCATCTGAAAAAATATCTGGGAGGACACAGACTGAGCTGCTGCGGAGAAAGTGCACAATACACTTTGTTCTAAACATGTGACAAGCTTTATATGAAGGGCTTTAAAAACTGGTAAGATATAGTAGCTATAGTTTATAGTTTGAGATTAAAGCGGCTCGCCGTCAGATGCTCTGCGTGTGCCACGGACAGAGTTTAATGTGTTTGAGATGTGCTGTTTTCCTAAATGCAATCTGTAAATGTTAGAAAGCCATGGAAATATTTCCATTTTGTTGTCAGAAGTGCATGAGCTTCTGCTTTGAGATTCTCCGTTGAACTTCACAGACTTCATTCAGAACGAGCACCAAACAGACAGGAGCACAATGAAATTCTGACTAAAATATACATTTTGCTGAAATATTTGTAGTTGGACAATAAATGTGACATATGTAGAATTTTAAAACTAACAAGTAAGTGTATTTGTCTGATAGCACTAACTGTAAAGTGTAATGGGGTAGCTAATCAAAATAGCCCTTTTACTCAATTAGTCTGTGCTTTTCTATTATTTTCATTTTTAGTTTAGCAAATTTAACTTCTGCTTTATAAGCATTATTTTTGTTTTTAGATTGCAATGTTACAATGTTAGAATGTATGTGATTTTAACCCTTTTTTGCACATAATATATGCCTACATGCTTACATTCACTTTGTTTAATCCACACACAAAATACCGAGATATCAGAATCAGAATGAGCTTTATTGCCAGGTATGTTTACACATACGAGGAATTAGTTTTCATATATACCGTATACCACAAATCAGCCAAAAAATACTGAGATATTAATTTTTGCTCATATCACCCAGCCCTAGCATCACCAAGCAAAATTGCAAAAATACAATCACTGTTGTCGAACAAGTTTCAAACAATGCCAAAAACAGCCAAAAACATGCCCCCGAACTCGTGCATAATAACATTGTGCTCGTTGGTCGAGGCAATGTTATTATGTCTACCTTATTCTCTATAAAACAAACCGCTAGCAGCTCCATTTGATCCTCAGAAATTACCTTTTAATTGAGAGTATTTTTATTCATTCATTAGCCACTCCCACAATACTAGATAATTCCAAAACAGCTAAAAAGTTATTAAAGTTAAGTTTCCCATATACATTCATAAATGTTATCATATATTTCTATATCATTTTAAATGATGCATTTTATAAAAAGAGTGATGTCACTTCCTGTCCATCTCTCACTTACTTCAAAAGTTCAAGAATACTGATGACAATATCATTCACGTAGCAAAATCCAGACGCCTGAAAATAGAAAAAAAGAGTAATATAGAAGCTTTATAGGCACCTGATGTTGTTTTTCTTCATCTTTGTATTAATATGAGAAAATAAATGCTTACCTCAAACTTTTTTGCGTGATGTAAACCTCCAGCCCAGTTTATGGCAATGTCACATATCTATGCAATGAGCGTATGAATCATCAAAACAATTCACGAATTCATTCAGAGTTCAAAACTTTAACTATTGTTCAAGTTTTAGTTTCATTTTTATTTACAAATCTTATTTTTTTTTTAAGTTAAAAACAGTCTTTTCAGCGCCACATCTTACATTTCACATACCAAATGCATTATTTTCAGGAAGCCAAAATTAATTTTCATGTTCATAACTGTATGCTTTATGATTTTGTGCAAAGCATCTGCAAATGCGACATTTCCAGCATCTGACCTTGTGATTTAACTGAGTCGCTCCTTGCAAAGAGGCGCCCGTGTATCTCGAACAAAACTCAAACAGACCTGGAAAGACAGGACTGGGAACACAGAAAAGGGACCAATGATCAGAAAACTCTTGTTTAATTAAACATTTAAAAGCAGAACTACACTATACTGCCAAAAGTATTAGCACCCCCTTCTAATGAACAGGTTTGACTACTTTAGTCATTTCCATGAGTACAAATCTTAGTGTTAAAGCATATAATGATATTCTGTGTGCTTCTAAGTTTATAGCAAGAGTTTGGACAGGACTCTTTTCTATTCTAACATGACAATCATGGGTGTCAGAACCATTGTATGTGGTTCACTTTTGAAGACCAATGAAATTGGACCCACCCACTTTTACCGTCTCTAATTCAGTGAATATGTCTGTGCACTTTTCAGAGCGCCGTCAGTCAAATCCATTCCACATGACCTAATAGATTAAGCTCCATTTAGCTACAGCCTTTAATTCCACTGGTGGTTCCTCAAATCTATTGCACTCGGCTCATTCAGACTCCATATAACTCTATTCTGTGTTTTCACTAGTTACTCGTGTCTGCTGCACTCCTGCAACACAGCCAAGGAAACAGCATCTTAGTGTATCTGCTGCTCAGATACACCTAACCGATACTTTATTTAAACTTTTCAATTATTTCCTTCATTTTTATTGAAAACAAATGCGTTTCCGATGTAATATGAGATGTGAAAATGGAGAAGAACGATTTCGGCAAAAGGCAGACGCATCAAAAACACTACGCGCTTTACCACCTGCGCCACTGGAACTGTGTTTAAATAGCCGTCTTTTGTAATGTTGTGACGTTAGTGGTAATGTAAATAATCCCTGCCAACAAGGCGGCCTATTCCGTTCATTAAAAGGCACCAGACTACAGAAAATGGCATATAATCCAGTATTTTTTTTCTGGGGGAGGACCCACCCACATTTATTTTGCTTCCGACGCCCATGATGACAATGTCTCTGTGTATAAGGCAAGGTTCAAAAAGAAAATGATTGATTGAGTCAGTGTGGAAGAACTTGACTGGTCTGCATAAAACCAAGTCCTAATCCCAGTTTAACACCTCTGGTGTGACTGTAAATGCAGACCTTGAGCCAAAAACTCATCACAAACACCAATGACTTGTACATATGGGTTCAGTCATTTTAGACACTTACAAAACTGTTGCTACAGAGATGAAATACAATTATTAAATACATGAATTATGTTCCCATCGTTGTTGCCACAGATTTGGAAGTGCATTTTTTCTGTTCTAAAGAAGGGGGTGCCAATACTTTTGTCTATATAGTGTATGTACAAGTCATTGGTGTTTGGTGATGAGTTTTTGGCTCAAGGTCTGCATTTACAGTCACACCAGAGGTGTTAAACTGGGATTAGGACTTGGTTTTATGCAGACCAGTCAAGTTCTTCCACACTGACTCAATCAATCATTTTCTTTTTGAACCTTGTCTTATACACAGAGACATTGTCATGTTAGAATAGAAAAGAGTCCAAACTGTTGCTATAATATTAGAAGCACACAATTTCCTAGAATATCATTATATGCTTTAACATTAAGATTTGTACTCATAGAAATTACTAAAGTAGTCAAACCTGTTCATTAGAAGGGGTGCCAATACTTTTGGCAATATAGTGTATATATCTAACCAAAAAGTTTGCTGCTTACTTTCATTAGCATTCATTAACACAACACTTAAAATCTCGTGCCAATAATTTAATGAAGACAACAAAGATGATTTTGATAAATGTAAGGAAACTGACCAGTCGTCTCCTACGTTGAAGGCGTTGAGGCTCTTGGTGAAGCCCTGCATGTTGTTAGGACTGACCTTCTGCAGGAAGTCGATGTAATCCTCCGAGTGGAAGCGGCACATGTCGTGCTGAGACGCCTTGTACGGCTTGAACACCTGCACAGAGAGCTCTGCTCATCAGGACCTGCTGTCAATGACTTATCGCCAGATAAATGTGAATGGACTAAACAGACTCATACCATCATCTTCTTGTAGAGGCCATAATGCAGCACGAGACTGTGTGTGAGAGACAGCCGGTGAGGCTTCATCGGGTGTCCAGCACCTGCAGGAATAAACATCAAATCAAATAAATGTTCTGTCCCCAAATCTCACACTGATACCTGATGATGCTGCCTAGCTGTGGTGGTCTATTAGGATTTATCAAACCCTTTCATAAAGATCGTTCAGCTCTTAAATCTTACACGAGGTGCCTCTTTACGAACAATATGTGACACTGGACCACAAAACCAGTCATAAGAGTCCATTTCTGAAATTGAGATTTATACATCATCTGAAATATATCATTTATACATCATCATCTGAATAAATAATCTTTCCATCGATGTATGGTTTGTTATGATAGGACAATATTTGGCTGAGATACAACTATTTGTAAATCTGGAATCTGAGGGTGCAAAAAAAAATCTAAATATTGAGAAAATCATCTTTAAAGTTGTTCAAATGAAGTTCACAGCAATGCATATTACTAATCAAAAATGAAGCTGTCATACATTTACGGTAGAAAACTAACTAAATCTCTTCATGGAACATGATCTTAATATCCTAATGATTTTTGTCATAAAAGAAAAATGTATAATTTTGATCCATACAATGTATTGTTGTCTATTGCTACAAATATACCTGTGTTACTTATGACTGCTTTTGTGCTGCAGGGTCCATTTCCTACTAGACACAAAAGGGTTAAAACAGTATACTATGTACTAAGCACTGCACATCTTAACTTTAAAGTACAAACACAGTCGTCCAAGGCTACATATAACGTTACACTGTAACAGTAACCTGTTGAATTTAATTTTCTCTCCACTAACAACAAAATGAACCCAAACAACATTTTTATTTATATTTTAAAAATAGCATTTCCGAGAATGTTGACACATTTGAAGTGAAATCGACGGGTTAACGTTAGTTTTGAATGAGTCTGTCTCAGCAGCCGGTCATTTATCGACTGGTCGCACATATTTGTTCATGAAAATGATCATTTGTACTGTACAGTGCACAGATGTGCAGAGTCTGAAGCTATAGCCTGATGTCTGTGGTGTATAACTGTACACACTGATGATTAGCAGTGTACTCACTGATTAGCCGCATCTGCTAACACACACAGCTCACTCTTACCGTAGTGAAAGTTCCCCACGTCTGGGTCGTAGAAATACGCCGTTCGGCTCATCATTTTGTCGCAGAGTTTGAATAAAAACGGTTATTTCTGACACGATGAGAGAAAGATGTTTTCATTTATTTACTCTCTGCATCTTACTGTCGCCATTTTCATTACAGAACCGGAAGTACTCGCTTCCTCTTCTTCGTTGCTGCTGTGGAGAGATTACGCTGCACAGCGCCACCTGAAGACTACCACAGCAAATACACACTTCGATTTCGTAGTGTTTGTGAGAATAAAACAAATAAAAATAAATATTATAAATTAAAATAAATATTTTAAAAGGTTTAATTATTATTAATCACTTTAATTTATTTAACCAGGAGCTAAGGGTTTGACACGGTTAGTGATGTGTGTTATATTATATCTTATCCAAATATATCTTATATTTAGTACATTGAACTAGTCCTGGAAGAGCATCTGCTCTCTGCTCCGGGTCGCTCTTCAGGAAACTCTGATGAAAACAGCAGCATTCTGCTCAGAACCACAGATAGATGTCTGATTTAGTCTGAAAAGCTTTTAATTATTCTTTGTGTGGTTCAAAATGTATAACATGTTATTGTTGTATACATGTATTGTTGTTGTTGTTGTTGTTTTGAGGTGATCCCTGTGTTAAGCTAACTGAGACTCGTCACAGCACATTGCTCTTTTGTTGAGTTTGATTGCTCTATTGTCCTCAGTTGTAAATCGCTTTGGATAAAAACATCTGCTAATAGACTAAATATAAATGTAATCTCTGAGAATAATCATTTGCAGATGCCACTTGCTTTGATAATTTACCTAATGCTTCCATTTACATTAAAATGTAAAGACATATGTTGAAATGTGACTGAAGTGTTTCAACATCGAGCCAGTATTGATTTGCTACGGTCCTCAGGTTTGTCTGAAGTTTCTCTTGAGGACATATCAAGCCATGAGTTTGTCTTTCGGTCTGTGTGAGGTTTGCTGACACAGTTTGACTGACAGAGAACAAGCATGTGTGATATGAGTCTGAGACTGGAGGTGCTTGCTCGTGGAGTCGTGCTGTCGTTGTGAATATAAGCACTGCTGTGATCAGTGCTTTACAAACACTGCTTTGTGAAGCTTTGCAAATAATGTATTAGATTCAGGGCATGTATCAAACTGCCAAAGCGATTTCAATAAATGAAGCTTTAATATACTATAGTAATTTATAGTAAATACTAAACACTGCTGTTTTATTTTTAACCATTGTTTAAGTCCTCTATTAAAAACATTACCATCATTTTCTAATTTTAAATTAGTAGGTAAAGCATTCCAAAGTTTTGAGAAAACGGACTGACCAAAAGAGGTCTATACTTTGGAACAATACAGTCACCACTAATAGTGGCTCATGTATTCATGTATTTATGAGAGGTCTGGCGCCTACTTTCCTGTAGCTCAAATGGTAGAGCATGGCGCTAGCAGCGCCAAGATCGTGGGTTCGATTCCCAGGGAAAGCAAGAGCTGATCAAATGTAAAAAACTGTAACTTGAATGCAATGTAAGTCGCTTTGGATAAAAGCGCCTGCTAAATGCATAAATGTAAATGTACTGATTAATTCGGAAAACAGCAGTGATGCACGATTCTTCAAACACTTAAAAAACTATTTAAGATAATTAAAATCAATGAAGCTATCAAAACTAAGAAGGTTATGCTTTCGTAGCACATCAAAATGATGCCATCGCATAGGTTTCTTGTCCATAACTTGTATTGCCTGTTTGTATATTGAAACAATAGGCTTCAATGTAGTTGAAGAGGCTTGTGACCATGATATAACGCAATATGATAAATGTGAAAATATAATTGCATGCATGTATAGTTTTGCAGTCTGACACGACAGATCTCTTCTAATAATACGAAAACAATTTAGATTCGGTTTGACCTTATTCAACCTGACTATCAAATTTTAAATTCTTATCAAGAATGATGCCAAGACACTTGACTTCATTCACTACTTCAATTACTTCATTCTTGATCCGCACCTCAACTACATCCCTTGCAGGCCTATTTCATATGGAGAAGAACATGGAAACTGTTTTCTTAACATCAAGAGTTAAATGGGACAACTCAAGCCATCTAGATTATTCTGTAATGCCTGTGTCAGGTGCTCACCTGCCAGGCTAGATGTTTTAGTAGACACATGGACGACAGTGTTGACGGCAGTTGACACCCAGACAGCAATTTGGTAGGTCATTTTAACATTGTAAACAACAATGGGCCAAGTACAGACCCTTGCGGTACTCCCATGTTGTTAGCACACACAGGTGACTTCACTCCATTAACCCTAACACATTGCTGTCTCCCACCCAAATAAGACCCAAACCACAGTAAAGCTTCTGTTGACATTTTAAACTGATTTAATTTATTTAAGAAAATACTGTGATTAACAGTGTCAAAGGCCTTCTTTAGGTCCAGAAACACTGCCTTGACAACATTTCCTTTATCCAATGAGACTTGATGACAGAATTTAATGATGACAGATTAAATGATGACAGAATTTACATTGTAGGGGGAACAATCCCTTTAAAATCACCTTGTGTTTCACATAAGTCCTTTACATGCAGAATATGAATCTGTGCATTTACATGTAGAGTATGCATGTAGCAAATGATCAAAAATAAGTTATTTACATAAATATACAACACAATTTCTTTCAATTTTTCAGCACAAATACAGTAAAGTCTTTACTTTTTAATATCTACATTATATCTACGTTTTTAACATTTACAAAGTATTTCATAATTTGCAGTTCTAACTTAAAATGTCCATCTCAAAATTGTAAAGTATGAAATGTGTCATCAGGAAGAATTCATGCATGTGTGATTGGAATGATACTTGTGCACTTTGTTTGTTTAGGGATCTTTAAGAAATGTGTTATATTTCACAAATTTTAATACTTTTGACAAAAGGCCACTGGCAGAAAACATAGTGTCTAAAGAGAAAACTTCATCAAGACCCAATGACATGGTATGTATAAGCTCCCTGATTAGATTATGCAAAAGTCTTGGATAACTGATGATAATGTGCGCAACCAAAAAAAGTGGATGTTTTTCAGTCAGGCTTACATTTCCTCCTATGCTTTCAGCTCTCTTCAACTTCGTTACTGCATCTTGAATGTTCATCTTGAGTAGATCTACAATCATAAATTTAATTTTAAACTGCTTTGTGAGCAAAGTATCGCCTTCTGTTTCTGGCTCATGGCTTGATAATTTAATGCAAGTCAGAATCCATGCCAGATGTGACTTATATGAAACTATTGCCTTGTTAGCCTTTTCCAGATCAGCCAGGGCTTGAGTGATATGACCAATGTCTTTCTTCATAATAGTGGCCAGTGCACGATTATAGAGAGGAATAATCTCTCCAGATGTGCCATCCTCCAGAGCTTTTGTGTACATTTCAATGCTTTCTGCAAGGCATCCTTTCTCACGGAGATTGTTCCCAGACCTGATGTAATAGTAGACCATGGTGGATGGGGATTGCTTATTGAAAAGTTTCTGCTTTGCACTCAACAAATCCACTTTCAACTGTTTCTTCAACATCTCAAAGGGTTTTTCCTCACTGAAATGCATCAGGAGCCACAGACCCCAACACTCATGAAGAGAGGACACCATTACATCACGCTGGTCAGAGAAAACATCATCTTCATAAACGCCATCCAAAACGTCAAGGTAAATAGAAAAAAACTCTTCCTTATTCATGATTTCTGGAATGTCTTTTTCAAGAAACCCAGAGAGTCTGATGTTCACCAGAATATGTCTGGCGTCTTTTGCCTTTTCCAGATTGCTTTCCTGTGATGGGAATGAATTTATTGTTAGGAGGTCTATCAGAGCAGAAACCATTGCATCATAAGTCTGAGAGCTGTGATTTTCAAGGTAGTAATTAACAGTTTCCTCAAATAGAATCTCTTTGAGACTATGTGATTTCTGTATTAAACTATTCAGACGGCTGAGTAAGTCGGTGAGAGATGTGTTTTCACCCATCACTAGTTTGACTAAGTCAGAGAAATGACTGGCGCACATGATGAGTTGAGCAGATCCTGGACTCCCTTGGCGAGCAGTTCGTCCAAATGCTTGCTGTTCGACACGAACGTTCAGAGGTAAGAAGGTTTGCATCACAAACAGACCTCCTGCCTCATTTACACTTTCACAAACCTTTAGGTCTGTACCTCGACCTGCTAGATTAGTTGCAATGATGACATCCCCCGCTTGGACTATGTTATCAATTATTGTAGAGTTATCCATGTTGTTATTCACATAGAGTTTTAGTTTCTCTTTTGAGATGGTGTCTGCAAGGGCTGTGTAAAAGTTTACTGCCCGATTGATTGTTTCACAGATGACGAGAGCTGCTCGTGGACTTCGATAGACTGTGGAGGACACTTGATCCTGAACAACTTTACAGACCATCCGGATCCACTCGTTTTCTTCAGGTATCACTGTGCCTTCCAGTTCATAAAGTTTCCTACGTCTAAAGGAGGGAATCTTACACGTCTCAATGCCATTGTAGAGCTCCTTCAGCATGTCAAGCTCTGTTTGGTCACCCAAAGTTCCTGTGATCCCATAGACATGATTTGCATATTTATTGAATAAACCGACATGAAGTTTGTGATTAGACTCATGTTGGAGAGTTTAGTTTGGTGTTTCATCTCCAGGAACTGCTGAAGACCTTCCCCCCATTTCATGTTGTTTTGTACGACACCAGTGCATTTGTAATCAACAGGAGCAACTCCATCTCCATGAAGGACGTATTCATTACCCAGAGTCATTTTGGTGGCTTGCAGAGCATTTTCAATCCAAATTTGAAACTTGCCATTAATGAGGTCTCGAAGACCTGGGATATTAGATTCATTTTGTGCCTTTACTGATTCAGATTGATAAACCATTTTAATCCTTTTCCCCATTGATGCAACTACTGAGTTCTCCTCAAAGTGCACAACACGACATTTTCCATTTCCCAGAAGAAGAACTGATATTTCTTGTCTCTTATTTGTACCTGCAGGACTGATTTCATTCAGTCTCTTTAAAGTCCCATCAGGCCTTTCCTGGTATAATTTGAAGAAATACTCAGGGAAATTCCCAACAAACATGGTTAAAAATGCCACCTCTTGCACGACACTTGCATTATCTAGTTGTTTTAAAACATTTGTTGGGTTTTGCTTTGAATACTTTATAGGCATAATTCCTGCATCCACAGCTGTCTGCACAATACTGAGATGATCAATGTTTTTGTTTCCATGCATGATTTCAGACAGAACCTCAGAGAACAACTGAATGGGCCCTAAAATCTCTCCAGTGTCTAAACGCTTCAGCTGGTTGATGGCAAACCAAATTTCAGCCAGTAATCCATTCAAGGGTTCCATGAGAGGCATGTTACTATTCAAGTAAACCACTTCAAGACCTTTGTCCAGCATAAGCGAGTCCACCTCATCGACTATAACACACTGAAACTCTCTTTTAGGTCTTACATCTTTTCTGTGGAAGCGCTGTCTCAGAAAATCACCTGCAAAACTCTGTGTCGTACCATAGACCACCTGGCATTCATAGCACTTCTTCAGCTTTTTGTCTCTGGTTTTATTGGTGTTGACATTAACGGTTATATCTAGTTCCTTATAAAAGTCAAACCATTCTTCAGCATCTCTTTCAGCAAGTACAGGAGAACTGGAGATGATATCAGGGGTTTTTCCCATCATGGCCTGATATGCTGCAAACATTGCCACAATGCACGACTTTCCTTCTCCTGTTCCAACCTGAACCAGCTGACTTGATTTAGAAAGAACAAGAATGCACCAGCTCACCATCTGAGTCAGGCGAGGTGTTATTTTGTTCTTGCTCTTTTTTTGCACTGCTTTGCAGATCTTGAATAGCTTTTCCTTTATTCCTTTTAAAAGTGGTGCTGTAGAAGCTGATAGATAATTCGACACAGAGGACACAATATCTTTCACTTGTGCCATAATATCTTCATCAGTATTTCCTTGTTTACGAATTTCCTCCACAATCTCATCCAGTGTTTTCTCATCAGTGTTTTTGGCTATTTCATTAATTTTGGCCTCAACATGATCCACAATCTTATTACCATTTTGGAAAGTCAAATCCAACACTTGGATTTTATGAATCTCTACTTGATGAATGATTTTCATCATCCATGTGTGAAAATCATCATTCCTGCCATTAAATTGCTCCACAAGGGCTTTAAACAACTTAACAACATCATCTTTTTTCCATTGTCCATTCTTCAGCAGGGAAAGCAGTCTTGATGACAGCAGTTTTCCTGGTTCCTCCATTGTCAAAACTCTGTTAATTCAGTTCAAAAGTTATATATTAAATTTTTCTTAATGGTATAATAATCATATTTTTAAAGCTATACTATGTAACAGTGTTTTAAAGCTACCCTATGTCCCTCTAGCAGTTAATAAAAATGCACGGTTCCCACAGAAGAATATTGTTTTGGTTGTGTTTCAGGTCCTCGCCATGGATGATTTTGATTTGCGGCAACAGTGTACACATGGAAATCTAAACAAGATGCTGACTGAGCAGGTTCTATGCTGAATCTAATGCTGTTGTTTTGGCTTATTGGAAACACTGATGTTTTTTAAATAAATGGTGTAACAAAAGTTTACAAGTTGGTAACATTAGCGATTGTTAGTCTGATATGGTCAAACTTTATAATTAGCTACATGGCTATCTTGCAGTTCAAAAAAATCTCACCTGTTAAGTTACAAAAAGCATCCTTTAAAATTTTCTCGCCACCCCTAACAAGCCTAGCCAATGTTAAATTAATGCTAAATTAATTGGATCAATAATTACTTACCAGAAAGAATGCAGTGTGTTTCACTTCTACAGAATTAGAAATTAATAAAGGTGTCCTACAGGGATCTATTTTAGCACCAATTCTATTTTCAGTTAATATAAATGACCTAGGTCATGGGATAGCTGCAACTAAAATACATTTATATGCAGATGATATAATTATCTATACAGTAGCACAGTCCATGAATCAAGCCATGGAGCTATTATATAAGACTTTTTTTTATTTAAAATTCAATTTATATAAATCATTTTTAAAAAGTAAATATATGCTCTTTACACACAGTCGTACTAAAATAGATGTTCCAACTATTTTAACCTTTGAAGGGGACTGAAAGAGTTAATTGCTATAAATGCCTGGGCATATGGCTTGATGAAAGCTTAGGTTTTAATATTCATATATATCATATACTTCTTTAAAAAAGCTCAGGCCTAAATTGGGTTTTCTCAATGTTTTCCCATTGAAGCTAAAAAGAGAATGATCTAAAGTTGTTTCCTTTCAGTGCTAGATTATGGTGATGTCATTTATATGCATGCAAACCTATCTTTACTAAAAAAAAGTTGGATTGTATCATTCTGCAATACGATTGTGACGAGTGCCTCAACACGTACTCGTCATTGCACTTTATATGAATTGGTCGGTTGGTCCTCCTTGTATCAGAGGAGAAAAATGCATATGCTCGTGTTTATTGCTAATGTGCTATTAGGTAAATTGGCAAAACTGCCTTTTCCACTTGTGCTCATAGGCTATGGAATGAAATGCAGAGTAGTATGATGTTAGAAGCACTCCTATCTTTAAATATTCTTAGAAATCTCTTCAAAGCATATTTTATATGCATTTTATATTCATATGCGTGTAGTTTTTTTTTGTTTTGTTTTTTTAGAACTTTAGTTATATGAGTGCATGATAAGACTTCCAGATTTTTCATCTAACTTTCATTTTCATTCAACTCCAACATCAAACTCACGCCAGACCAACCGGTTTGTTTACTTCTCTTGGTTTATGCATATGACATGACATGCAAGGGGCGAATGACGTATATATGCAATTTTTACACTGCTTTAACAGGCATTTCAGGCATGATGAATTTTTATCAAAATGTTTTGCCAAATCTGTCTAGACTGCTCTAAAATAAAAATTATACTGTAGGCTTATCAAGGTATAAAGTTAGATAAGTATTGCACTCTCTCATTAATAATGTGCATACATTTATACAGTGTAGGTTTAAAGACCCAATTATTCTGATCCTCTGAATCAAGTGAGTAATAATGCATATGAACATTGTCTTATGGCATTCTGAGAAATTCCTCCATGCTTCAGCAGAGATGATTTTATAATGCTATTGTTTCTGCATTTAAGATAACACAAGTGAATACATTCTCCTATTGCAGTTATCAGATTATTACATAATATGTCATAACAATTAACAAAACTCTAAGGGAACAAAAATTCTGAGGTTCTTGTTCAAATAACAATATTTATTAAACTTTTTTTTTAACAAATTGTTTAAAACCAATTTTAAAATGTAAACTAATAAAATAATAACCTAATATATTCAATTAATAATTGGAAATTAGTATATTTGTGTAAGAGTCCACTCATTGCCTAAATGTTTAAGATTCAATTATTGGCAAAATTCAACCTGTGTTGATCAAGGAAGTAAATCGGTTACATAGAGACATTGGAACATTGATTTTGTTGCCGCTTTTGAGTATGTAAAGAATATGCGGAGTATGTAAAAAACGTATAATTGTAGCCTTGCTAGTGTTATTTTTAACCATTCTCCCTCAACAAATACCTGCCTAGTAGCTTTCTTGATGATTCCATTTTTAAAACGTGATACTTTTCTCAATGCAACATCTCTGTCTGTGGTTTAAAAATTCACATATACGCAAAATAAACTTATACTGAAATAACTTACATAAGAAATATATATATGAACATCATTCTAGTAACTACACCAATAGCCTACTCTACATAAAGTATATGTTTTGCTTGTTCTCAAAGTATTTTACTTAGAATTTTTATCTCTAAGAGAACAGTTTGTTTATAATACTCACACCATTTGAGATCATATTTTTGTGGAGTTGTCACAGCAAAGCTCTTCTTGATTCACATGTGTAAAGTCTCAAGGGAGTTGTGTTATATCTTGATAACAAGAGGAAGTCTCTCATGCTCTGGAATTTCCACGAATATTAATCGTCTTCAGTTTGTCACGTGACTTGAAGGAACATGAACTGCTGTGCTTTTATTTATTTCTTTTAGAAGACACTTAGGTACAAATGTGTAAAATCATGCACAGTTTAAAATTATGATTAAATTCAACATTAAATGTCTATATTCAGCAAACTGTTTGCTCACATACAAATACTTTATGTCATATCCTGATTATGTCAGCATATTCTTTCACTTTCAGTTTAGTGTTGGTAAGTACCGAAAATACCTAATGGTGTAACCAAATGTTTACAGTACTTGTGAGGTTTCTTTGTGTTTCAGGTGTGGTGGTGTGTTCCTTCACCGACTGGTTATTTACAATGTAGAATGTTTGTGTAATGCTAGGAGCTGAGCAAAGGCGAGATGAGGCGGTTCCACGTGCAAGCTGAGTTTGTTCAAATGAAAAGACTAACAAAACACAGGAAAAAGAGAGGATAGGAAACCATGAGCTGGGAAGAAGGAACACGAGCATCTACAGGCAGAGATGGGCACAAATACTTAGTATTTAATAAAAGTATTTTGTTACAAATTACAAATACTTGTTCATCAAATGTATTTAATTAAAATACAAAATACTGCTGTGAGAAATGTATTTAATTTCTGTATAAATACAGAAATTTATTTATAAATAAATTATAAATTTATGGAGCTGTGGTCAGTAACTTATTGCTCGTGCTCTTGCACACACTCCATAGTAGAGTGCGAATGAGCTGCAATGTCATCATGTCGACAGATGAGGTTCATTAAAATTACACTGTAATGACAGTTTCCCTTGGATTTTCCCAGCAAAACCGCCTCGATTCTGCAGGCTTCATCTCATTTTTTAAATTTCGTTACATGCTGTTCAGACATTGGCAATACAATCTGATTAATACTTGAAAATTATTTCATAAAGCCCCTTTAAAAATGTCTTTTTATCCATAGAAACAAGTAGCAAACTTTAGCTAGCAGGGTAACATCACTTGTCAGCTAGAAAGCAAAGTTTGATATAAGCTTTTTCTTCTGTCCTGTAATAACATTCAGTGAGCAATATCTGATAGCATATATTTTAGTGCATACTTAGCCAGTTTGCACTAAGCACCAAAACAGCTTCTTTCATTGTTTTTTTGTTTTGTTTTTTTTCCAGTTGGAACCGTGGACGAATTAAAGAGTTAGTTCGCCCAAAAATGGAACTTCTGTCATTAATTACTCACCCTCATGCAGGGGCGGACAGTAAGTACATTTACTTGAGTATTGTACTTAAGTACACTTTTTGAGTATCTGTACTTTACTTGAGTATTATTTTTTCTGGAAACTTATGACTTTAACTTCACTACATTTGAAAGACAATTACTGTACTTTTCACTCCACTACATTTCTATCAAGGTCCTGGAAGTAGAAAGTCATTACTGTAGCAGCTCTGAAAGTCAGTGAGTGATTTTTTTCTTCTCTAAAACTTGACTTTCTTGTTTTTTCAGTCAGTTTATCAGTAATCACTCTTGTAGGGCTACATTAAGTGATTTCACAGCATTTTTGAACACTGACCAGTTGAAAATGTGATATTTATTTACAACAATTCAATAATAAAAAGTTAATAATGTAGTATATATTAGACACAATATTGTCTGATTTTGCTAAATTGTGTACGTGAAAATATTACCTATAAAGCCACAGCAGAACTGTTATGCGTCTCCTAATAAAACACAACAGGTGTTGGACTTGAAGCAGCACTGCACAGACTGTTCTGTGTGTGACATCAAAGTACTGCGAGAGCGATGTTTACATTTTTGTTTTGACGTCAAATCTTGCTGTTTTGCGTTTTTGTTAAAGCAGTGTTGCTGTTGTAAAGTTATACAGCTACAGTTGTGTTGCTGGGTTTTAAAGCAGGTTTGATTTTTTTTCTTCTGTATCACTCTGTATTTACAGGATTTCACTGTCCACTCTGTTCAAATGAGGATGAATGGCTACACATAGATGTGTGTGCACACTGCCAGAGCTGTGAGATCTGTGTTAAATATATATTTTTTTCCACATAGGTTTTTAACTTTCTAAAAGCTCTTTATTCCAAAGATACTACAAGCTAGTCGGTGTATTCAGTAGGTGTAATGTATTGTAAGTTGCTTCAGAGGTATTGCAAGTTTGACATAGAACAATAATAAAACAGTGCATTGACATAAAAAAGGAAATTTACTTTTGGTACTTAAGTACTTTTAAAAGCAAGTACTTCTGTACTTTGACTTAAGTAAAAATCTGTCTTTACAACTTTCACTTGTAATGGAGTAATATTTGACCAGCAGTATCTGTACTTTCACTCAAGTAATGGAGTTGTGTATGCCGTCCGCCTCTGCCCTCATGTTGTTTCACACCCGTAAGATCTTTGTTCCTCTTCCGAACACAAATTAAGATCTTTTTAATTAAATCTGAGAGCTTTCTATTCCTCCATAGACAGCAACGCAACTTTCACATTCAAAGCCCAGAACAGTAGGAAAGACATCACTGAAGTACTCCATTTGACTCCAGTGGTTTAACCTCAATTTTATGAAGTGACACGAGTGCTTTGTTTGCACAAAAAACAACAACAACATAATTTACAACTTTATTAATGAAAATATTGATCTGCATTGTGCATTCATGAGGGCATCACAATGTATTTGTGTTGTTCACATGATAGAAGACTCACATCAACACAACACACATGAGTGAGTGTTCACTATTAAAGATGTTACCACATGATGCGCATGTTTAGATTACATTACGCTTAATCTGGTTTAACGCACTAGCACATTCAAAGACTAAATTCAGTATATCTACACCTTGATGATGCATGTTTTTGTGTCCTGGTCCGCTGCTGCGCTTCTCTGATAACGACCTGTTTTAAATGGCAAATGCTTTAGCGGTTCAGTACACTGACAACTTGTCACCAGACTTTGCATGCAATTGCTGTCATTCGTTCTCGAAATCGAAAGTGATTAAGACATTTCTCTGGAGCACAATGTTACAATAAAGACTATCCAGTTTAGCTCTTCTGACTCTAGAATGCCCGCGCTCACAACATCGACATCAAAGCTGCATTAAAGCTGTGAAAGACTTTGTGCACCAAAAAGGATTCGGTAGAGTTTTTGTTTGTTCGATTGTTTGTGGTTGTCATTTGATAAAAAGAAAAGTTAATCGTCAAAAGTTGGTAAGTTAAGATATATAGAAAGTACATTTTTCTCAAAAATGTAGCATATATCCTAATTTTTTCCTTTAATATATGTTTTCTCCTAGTTTTTTTTAGCGTTCATTTTCTTACTTCAAGACATGAATTTTGCTAGTATATTTTTTTTCTTTTCTTTTTTCTTTTTTTTTTACATTAGTGATGCTTTTTTTTAGGCCAGTGTTTGAACTGAGACATGTGCTGGCCTACATACATTTTATTGAGCTTACTGTTTCCCAGCCGCAAATATTTAGATCACCTCTCAAAAGAATAAAACAAAGGTATTTCTGAACAAAATGCAAGTTTTGGCTATTTGCAATCCATATTAAGCACCCGCGGCAATATTTCAATCATAAACAGTGCGACAAAACATTGTAAAAACACTTAAAGTGCAGGTAATATATTTAAGTGAAGTTATTAACGTAATTTCGGGAGGAGTACGCTTCCAATTAAGATTAGCCTCTTACCACTTCCGTTGTTAGTTCTTTCGGCATTTGTCCCCGTCCTGTCCCGTGAACAGCGTCCCAACAGCGTCCCAACTGTAATGTCAGTTCCTAACATTACTCATGCCAGGTAAACCACCTTCATCTGGAATCTTACGTTACCATTCTTAAAATACGCAAACTGTCAGTTGTTTGAGGCACGCTCGCCGCCCAAAATTATTTTCCCACAAACACAAACAGAATTGCTCACCAGATGCTTGTCTGTCGCTGCTCTGACCGATTCCCCTTCATATCTGAAAGCATTTTAATGGTCTGTTGCCTAAGCAGTATTCCTATGTGTGATCTTATTGAATATGTAACATTGTGTACGTGCATGCCCCAGCATTAATGCGCTACTACTCTACAGCGTACGGTAATATCATCAATCTGGGCGAATGATCCAATCCAATGCGCTCTAATTGTTAAACAGTTGCTGATTGGTCCCTACATATCGTTCCCTCTCACTCTATCCTAGATCAAGTTCTTTTCAAATGATGTTTTCAACCATCATTGCGATGCGACCGGATCCCAGTAGTCTCATCTCTAGACAACAGCAAGTTTTAGCACTCCGTTAACTTTCACAAGAACTATAAATCGCTTTATATTGTGCATATGCTCGTTTGAATTGAGATTATCTGCTTTAAATATCGACATGCGATTTACTATGCCTTACTAATGTTTCACAAGTTAAAATCAAACACATTGCACAAAGCATACTGTTTACATCTTCATAAGTGGCGCTGCAGTGCCCTGCTAACTCGAAACAGCCGCTGCAATGCCCTGCTCAACTAGATGCTGCCTCCGCAGCTCTGTGCTCAATCTGAGACTGCCGCTGCAATGCCCTGCTCATTTGACACCACTGTTGAAGTACCCTGCTCATTTGATTCCACCGCTGAAGTGCCCTGCGTAATTTGATACTGCTGCTGCAGTGCCTTTTTTGGGGGCTTCCGAATGTTCGAACAATCCTTGATTCCCTAAGAGGACATCACCCTTTTAAATTAGTAACTTCTCGCTCGCTGTCCGATTTGGCATGCATGTTTTGGGGGGCTATCGGAGCTCGCGTAGAATGGTCTCTCTGAGCCCTCCATTGCAGACATCAAGCCAAATCTGTTTACCATCAATGCTAAGATTATATGGGCACACGAACTCGTGAAAACGGTAATATTAAAAGATCAAATTCAGTATTAACCATATTAATGATGCATAGTTTAGCAGATGAGGCCGGAATATGAACGCAATCCGCTTAACGGTTCAGTGTTTTTCTTCTAATGGTTTTCTATGGGAAGCCATTTAACGTGAAACTTTGCACATTGTGTTTATATTCTTGCTTCATCCTCTTGCCTGTACAAAATATACATCATCAATAAGGTGTTTACTGAATTTTGCCTTTTAATATCTAAGTTTTACTACATTATTACTTGATGCAATCTGTGTAAAAATAACTGGCGGTCAGTGTAGCAAAGCTTGGTTTTGTCCTCCAGGTGGACGTTCCTATAAGAGTGTGACGTCACGTGAAAACTATCAATTGCTAAAATAATCAAATCGGAGCAGCGGAACTTTTGCCTCCACGTTCATAGACAAAATATTTATTCCTGCAGGGATTTCAGTCTGACTAAAAAGCGATATCAAATACGCACATTAGTCTATATAATGTTATTCAATAATAATGCATAATGATAATAATGATAATTCACCACATTCATTCCTGTTAAATCAGTTATGTTAATGGTAGAGACGGACTAATTAGTATGTTGCAGCAGGTGCACAATAAATTTGTGCACAATAAAACCATTGCTGGTGGGAGGGGCCCCATCTCGTTCTTTGCGGGGGGCCTCGCAGATGTGCGGTACGCCACTGAGTGCAGGATAAGACTTTTCTTGTATTCCCAGTTTTATGTGTTTTGTAATCTGTGTAATCTGTTTTTGTGAAATTTTGTGTGCTGCCATTTTTTCATTCTACTCCAACATCAAACTCACATCAGACCAACGAGTTAAAAGCACACTGAGCTGCGGAAGAGACACTTTCCGTGTGCGCGATTTGAGACAGATATAGGCTACTTTGTGCTTTGTATATCAAAATGTCATGTTTTCACTAAACACAGTCAGTTATGTCTTGAGTGCACATAAACAGTTTGAAAAGTAATCGAATGCTAGTCAGTGTATATTAGATCTGTGCATTCCGTGCCAGCATCCTACTGTATAAACCTGCTGCTGTCTGTCATCATCTGTTAATCAAACATAGAATTATTGACTGCTCTTCACTGAATATTGTTCATACATGTAACTTTGTTATGAATCAATTTATGTTTAATTTAGCTATATGGTGAAGTCTATGCATTGCTTTATTTTTACATTTGATTACTTTAATCAATTTCTGTATAGTGGGCTATTATAGGCTAAATTGTTTATTTTATTTGTATATTTTTTCCATTGTATTTGCCCTATTGTTTGTAATTTTCTTCCTTTCTTGTATTACTGACTTTTTAAACTCAGTTGTTTGTTGACAGTGAAACTGCTCTGAAAGAATAGGTTAAGGGGTTGGGGAGCATTTTGGGATTTTATGAATGCACAGACAGGCGCCCCCGCCCCCCACACAAAGTTTTGCTTATAGGGCCCCCAGAAGTCTAGGATTGGCACGGTCTATCCAGGTAAAGTTAGAAACGTATTGCACTCTCTCATTAATAATGTGCATAAATTTATACAGTGTAGCTTTAAAGACCAAATTATTCTGATCCTCTGAATCAAGTGAGTAATGCATATGAACATTGTCTTACGGCATTTTGAGAAGTTGCTCCATGCTTCAGCAGAGATGATTTTATAATGCCATTGTTTCTGCATTTAAAGTGCCCCTATTATGGGTTATGAAAGGTTTTGGGAGTCCCCAACAACAGGTTGACATGCATGCAAGGTCAAAAAACACTTTCATTGTCTTATAATATGCATTTATTTTTACCTTACTTGCTCAACGACTCCCAAACGATTCACTCAACGATTCATTTTTCCAAACCCCTCTTTGCATGATGCTAATCTGCGGTGATTGGTCGATTTCATTTCCATTTCATCATGCCTGTAATGCCTGATAAAGCAGCGTTTGAGTGCAGTGCAGTAACTCCTGGCAAAAAGAAAAAGAAAGTATGATATTGGTAA
The DNA here is from genome assembly GCA_027422415.1 of Schizothorax lantsangensis. Classification (NCBI taxonomy): domain Eukaryota; kingdom Metazoa; phylum Chordata; class Actinopteri; order Cypriniformes; family Cyprinidae; genus Schizothorax; species Schizothorax lantsangensis. The sequence goes on along the minus strand of CM049861.1, from coordinate 27,691,377 downwards.
CCAGGAGTTGATGGTGGCGCAGCCTAAAATGCTCTCTTCTGTAAAAACTTTTGAGTTCATCCTACCATACTGACCAGGCTCTAAGAATTCTGTGCCCTCTTGAGACAGTTTAATTGACCAGAAGTGGAGAACAGGCCTGAATCCATCATTCCCAGCCCTAGAGCTCTGGCAGGAGTCCAGTGGGAAACTGAACTGCAGTGACAACAGCTCAACCCAGCTAACGGCCCCGTAGGGTCACCTCTTTCTTCCTAACCCTGTATGGTCAGATGTGTTGCAGTGGGCACATGCATCATTTTTTTCATGACACCTTGGAGTCATAAGTACTTTGATGCACAAACAGAGATGGTTTTGGTGGCACAGCATGCAGGATGATGTCTGGGCATTCGTGTCTGCCTTTTCTGTGTGTGCCCAGATTAAAGAACATAGAGCCCACCCTCGAGGTCTGCTGCAACCATCGCCCATCCTGAGATGTTCTTGCATCTTCTTGAACTTTGTAACTGGGCTACCTAAATCACAAGGTAACACAGTCATCTTGATGCAGGTGGATCGATTCTCCAAGGCATGCCATCTTATATCTTTACCTAACATTCAAACCACAGCAAGTCATAAGTTTAAACTCCTAATGCAGCATGTCTTCAGGATGCATGAGTTTCCCCAGGACACGATCTCTGACCAGGGAGCGCAGTTCATCTCTCAATTTCGAAGGCTTTTGGTCAATTAATTGCGCATCTTCCCCACATTTCACATTTGAAGCCTGTTGTCTAATCTCCTCTGTACTGACGCTTTCCAATGAGCTTGAGCTGAACTGACCTAAAGACCTAATGTGATTGCAGTGATGCATTTTAATGGTAGGTTTATTTGAACAGTGAGAGACAGAATAACAACAAAAAAAACCAGAAAAACACATTTCAAGAAAGTTATAAATTGATTTGCATTTTAATGAGTCAAATAAGTATTTGATCCCCTATCAATCAGCAACATTTCTGGCTCCCAGGTGTCTTTTATACAGGTATTGAGCTGAGATTAGGAGCACTGTCTTAAAGGGAGTCTCAGCTTGTTACCTGTATAAAAGACATCTGTCCACAGAAGCAATCAATCAATCAGATTCCAAACTCTCCACCATGGCCAAGACCAAAGAGCTGTCCAAGGATGTCAGGGACAAGATTGTAGACCTACACAAGGCTGGGATGGGCTAAAAGACCATCGCCAAGCAGTTTGGTGAGAAGGTGACAACAGTTATTCGCAAATGGAAGAAACACAAAATAACTGTCAATCTCCCTCGGTCTGGGGCTCCATGCAAGATCTCACCTCGTGGAGTTTCAATGATCATGAGAACGGTGAGGAATCCACCCAGAACTACACGGGAGGATCTTGTCAATGATCTCAAGGCAGCTGGGACAACAGTCACCAAGAAAACAATTGGTAACACACTACGCCGTGAAGGACTGAAATCCTGCAGCTCCCGCAAGGTCCCCCTGCTCAAGAAAGCACATGTACAGGCCCGTCTGAAGTTTGCCAATGATTCAGAGGAGAACTGGGTGAAAGTGTTGTGGTCAGATGAGACCAAACTCCAGCTTTTTGGCATCAACTCAACTCGCCGTGTTTGGAGGAGGAGGAATGATGCCTATGACCCCAAGAACACCATCCCCACCGTCAATCATGGAGATGGAAACATTATGCTTTGGGGGTGTTTTTCTGCAAAGGGGACAGGACAACTGCACTGCATCAAAGGGACAATGGACGGGGCCATGTACCGTCAGAGCCAGGGCACTGAAGCCCGCCAGGGCATTGAAAATGGGTCGTGGATGGGTATTCCAGCATGACAATGACCCAAAACACACGGCCAAGGCAACAAAGGAGTGGCTCAAGAAGAAGCACATTAAGGTCCTGGAGTGGCCTAGCCAGTGTCCAGACCTTCATCCCATAGAAAATCTGTGAAGGGAGGTTCGAGTTGCCAAACGTCAGCCTCGAAACCTTAATGACTTGGAGAGGATCTGCAAAGAGGAGTGGGACAAAATCCCTCCTGAGATGTGTGCAAACCTGGTGGCCAACTACAAGAAACGTCTGACCTCTGTGATTGCCAACAAAGGTTTTGCCACCAAGTACTAAGTCATGTTTTGTGAAGGGGTCAAATACTTATTTCACTCATTAAAATGCAAATCAATTTATAACTTTTTTTAAATGCGTTTTTCTGGATTTTTTTGTTGTTATTCTGTCTCTCACTGTTAAAATAAACCTACCATTAAAATTATAGACTGATCGTTTCTTTGTCAGTGGGCAAACGTACAAAATCAGCAGGGGATCAAATTGTTTTTTTCCCCACTGTATATGCCGCTCTTTTGAGAAGGGTATAACTGCAGCCTGGAGATCTCCAAATGGGGGCGGGAACTCCAAAACGGGGTGGGAGCTCCAAAATAGGGCATGGCTTCCTCCCATTGACAGACAGGCACATGACACGAATGAGCAATTTTTTCTCCTACTCAACTTCAGCGCAAACTCCGCCCCACAGATGATTCTGAAGATTTTATTGGTTGTGTCAATCAATGTGTTAATTTCCTATACTATGCTACAAAATTGCTAACCCCTAACCCTACCCCACACCTGACCCTAACCTTAACCAGTGAATTTGGCTACAAGGCGGGATTGGCGCTGAATAGCATGGTAAACAATAGTTGCAGTTCAGGAGATAAGCAGTTAATAAGATTATGCGATATGATATCGTTCCGTAACTCCCCAACCGGACCTCACCGGACAATGGCACTTTTTTTTTTTTTTTGTTATCAACATTTTTTTCACACATAACATAACATAACATCCAACAAAATATAACAAAACAAAACAACAGACATATACTCAATAGCTCAAAGTCAAGTCAAAAGGGAGGGAGAGAGGGAAGGACAATAAAAACACAAAACAAGTCACTCCTTTATACAATCACGTACAGTATATCAAAAAGAAAACACTGCCAAGCATCAATGGTCGAAGGCCTGGCCCCACCGACTCAAGCCGTTGTACATTCACATGACACTATTTGCAGGAGGCTACGGATCCAATATGTTTTTCTACACATGTGTGGTGTAAACCAGTTCTGGATTATTGTCTTCTTCGCAGCTGTAAAACCAGCAAACAACATTCTCTTTTGCATTGAATTAATACAGAGACCAGAATCATCATTAAGAAGACACAAACTTGGGTTAACAGACCAATCAATTCGCAGTAATGATGACAAAACCAGGTTTACATGTGTCCATAGACTGATGACGACAGGACATTCCCAAAACATATGCAGAAAAGTGCCTGATGATGCAGTGTTACATATATGGCAGTTCAAATTTAACTGTAGTTTCATTTTAAATCTTTTGTAAGGAGTTATGTATGCTCTATGAATGACTTTGAAGTGAATAAGATGATGAGCCAGATTTCTAGATATTAAGCTGAGATTAGACCACACTCTCTCCCAGTCGACAGATAAATTAAGGTCAGATAATTCCCTATTCCAAATAGTTTTAATAGAAAGGGGTTTTGTAATGCAATCAATAATTTTAGTATATATTAAGGAAACAGATGGCCGACAAGCAGATGGTGCAATCCAGTCCCGCATAGGATGAGAGGAAATGGAAGAAGACCAAGGAACGCCATACGCTTTGAGAGCAGAACGCAACTGAAGAAAGACAAAATATGCGGAAGCTAGTAGACAAAATTTGGCCCTCAATGTCTGAAATGAACAGAGGCCCTGGTCATCATATATATCACCGCACGTGTTTACACCCAAAGAGGACCAAGAGGGTTGGACAAATGGACGATTTCCACATACAAAATTAAAATTGTGCCATAAAGGTGTACTGTGACAATGGCACCTTTTTAGTTACACCCAGCGTCACTACCCCTCCTACCCTGCGAATCATGAGCCCCGGGATGCCCCTGTTGCTTAAAACAAAGCGATAGAGTAAAATCTTTCCCCTGCGCTGCGCTGGGACGGCTCACGGAAGAGCTCGTGGGTGATTCTCATTTATATCATTAAGCAGAGGTTCAAACTCCGGTCTGAACACCACTGGTCACGAGCTTTGGGCTCTGCTCCCACGAAGAATATTGATTTATATAGCATATTTTATTTTAGATCAAATAGAATCAATGTTTAATTTATAAAGTTTTATTTTGAAATGTAAGTCAATAACTATTGGCTGAAGCCAGAGCCAATTGTGAAAGTCTTTGTGCGAATAGACCCCACCCCATTTTGGAGGTTCTGCCCAATTTTGGAGTTCATGCCCCATTTTGGAGATCTCCGGTCTGTAGTTATACCTATTGGGGGCAGCTCAGCGTCTGTGAACAGTAAATCCCTCCTTCTACACTTTGATTGGCTATTTCAAACATTTTGACATTGACGAGCGCTTTTGAGCCACTGCACTGAGCTGGAGCACGCTAAAATAATTAGAATTTTTGAATCAAGTGGGCCGCGCGGGCCATTCGTCAGGGCCGAATGGAAGGATATACGTACATTTACTACAATTCATTTTTTATATATTTACACAAAGGGCCAGCCCACATTGTACAGTGGCCCACCGGGAAACTCCCGGTGCTCCAGATGGCCAGTCTGCCACTGATTTACATAATATATATGTTTGTACTGTGTATATTTATTATGTAAACACACACATGCATGTATATTTAAGAAAAATATGATAAAATATTTATATATAATATCAATTATATGAATATAAATATATACATGGAAATACGTGGAAATATTTTCAAAATATATACTGTATGTGTGTGTATTTATATATACATAATAAATATACACAGTACAGATGTGTTACGTGTATGTTCCTGTTGAGTTCCTGTTTTGCCTTTTTGGTTTTGTTCCGGTTCTCATTAGTTTATCATCATTCATTCTTATCACCTGTCTTAATTAATCTTCTTGTTTGTTCCTTTGTTCCCTGCCTTTATAAGTCCTCAGTTCTCCCCTTGTCTTTGTCTTGGATTGATTTTATTTTATTGTAAATCGTGTGTTGATGCTTATTAAAGACTCCTTTCGTTTACTCCTGCGTTGGGTGCTTATTTCTACAACCACATACCGTAACAGAATCCAAGACCAAAAACAGAAGATAGTTTATGGAGATCGCTGCGCGCTTCGCCGTCCTGGCCTGCCGAGATCTCCCGCTGGAGGAGTTTGCGCGAGAGTTCAGCGGACTCGCTGTGTGGACGGGGCTTGACGACGCAACGCTCAACTCTTTGTTCTGGATCGGGGCCAATTACCATCGCCCCGTGGACCTCCCAGACACCACCGGACTCAGCTGGAGGAAAGGGATCCACCGGTGTCTGGAGAGTGTCCAAGCCCCGATTCAGAACCAGCCCGCTGGCTGCAGCTCTCTCCAGGCTGCCGTCTGCGGCAAAGTCAATGCCCTTCAAGTCCGCCGTCATGCCCGCCGCTGCCGTCCGCGGCTCCTCGTCATGCCCGCCGCCGTCCTCTAGCCTCTCTCTAGCCCGCCGTCCGCAGCTCCTTCAAGCCGCCATCCGCTGCACAGGTGCCTCTGGGAATACTCATCGTTTATGATGAAATGTCTTGGAGCCCAGAATGCTCCCCAGAGCTCGCTCCCGTGTCAGCTCCAGCCCCAGAGCTCGCTCCAGGATGCTCTCCTGAGTCTCCTTCGCCTCCGCTGGTCCCAGCCAGCTCCACTCCTCCAGAGCGCCCCCAGAATTCCTAATTCTCCCCAATACATTTTTTTGGGGGGGCATATAGCCAAGGCCATAGTGGCCAGGCCAAGGGCCAAGGCCACGGAGGCGGATCTGCCATGGCCCCCCCGAGTCTCCTGATCCGCCATGACCCCCTGAGTCCCCCTGAGTCTCCTGATCCGCCATGGCCTCCCGTGTCCCCTGATCCACCATGGCTCCCGGGTCTGCCTGATCCGCCCTGGAGGCTAGTGCAGGACAGGTACACAGAGGAGGCCTCCAGGGCGGATCAGGCAGACCCGGGAGCCATGGTGGATCAGGGGAAATCGCCCACCCCCCCTCCCCGATGGTACTTCCGGGAGAGGGGCGAACTGTTACGTGTATGTTCTTGTTGAGTTCCTGTTTTGCCTTATTTGGTTTTGTTCCAGTTCTCATTAGTTTATCATCATTCATTCTTATCACCTGTCTTAATTAATCTTCTTGTTTGTTCCCTGCCTTTATAAGTCCTCAGTTCTCCCCTTGTCTTTGTCTTGATGTTAGTTTATTGTAAATCATGTTGTAAATCGTCCTGCGTTGGGTGCTTATTTCTACAACCACGTACCGTAACAAGATGCATATATTATGTTAACAAAAACTTTTATTTTGGATGGGTTTAATCGTGATTAATCGCTTGACAGCACTACATTTAATAGATTGCATTTTTTTTTTCATGGTTGCATTTACACTGTTCTGACCAGCAGGTGCAGGGCCACTGCTGGCCAAATAGGTGCCCTAAGCAGAACTGTATTGTTGTGCCCCCTCCCCCAAATATTATGGATGTAAAAAAAACAAAAAAAAACACCCACTATAGGGTCAAAATAGAACTTTAATAAAATATAAAAGTAAATAAATAAATAAATTGTAATTAAATTGTATTATATACAAATTACAATTTTAGCTCTAGACAGTTACCTATGGCTATTATTTTATTAATACAGTTGTCTGATTGATTTTATAGTCTCAAGCATTCAGAAATCACACAAATTTTTTTTTAGCAGTTTTACTACGATAAAACCGTGGTTAATTTTTATAAGGGTTGTGATGTCCACATGTTTTGAAGACAGAGGCTGTAGCATTTCTATCGCAAAAAGGTGGCCAAAAATTAAAGATTAAGTGGATATTTGAATTAGCCTAAATGTTTGGTCAATATTAAAGGACTTGATCATTCTGTAAGTGTATTACCAGGCCTTTACAGGCATTTGTAACAATATGTAATTTTGTATTGCATTATGTATTTTAACAGTGTTTTTCAATGAAACCATAAAATTATTAACCAATCATTATTGCCTCATTGTTTTATATAATGCATTTTGTCATTTTAAAGGCTATTGTTGGCTTAGGTCTGTTTTTATAACCAAAAAAAAAAAAATCTTAATACTTCTTTATAAACTATAATTTGAAGTAACAAAACCATAGTTAATTTATGGTTACCATGGCTACAAGAACCATGATTTTTGGTTTTATTCGTAGTAAACCCATGGCTAGTTTTCGTAAGAGAACATGGAAAGTCAGAGAGAATATTATATGCGTTGATGGTGGTTAAATTATTACAGACATTAAAACACATTATTAACGTCAACAGCCAAAAAAGTTTCACAGGATTATGAATGTAGGCTACCTAAAAGTGATGCACGGGCTTCATCTTTTTTTCGTTTTCTTTTCTTGGTGCCGGTTTGCTGATATCTTTTCACGGGCATAGCTATCCATCAATTATGATCATTTGCTTTTAAGGGTCGCGGGCGCGAATGCTGCATCACGTGTGATTGGCCTACTGCCTACTGCATTTACCGTAAAACACATTTTTTTAATAATTATATATATGTTAATGTTTAGATTTTTATTTATGTATATGTATATGTTAATTGTAATACTAATATAGAACGAAAGTGTTTTTTTTTTTTTTTTTTGAGCAACTGGGATGGTGCCCCCGTGGGAGTTAGTGCACTATGCAAACTGCGTACTCTGCGTATAGGGAGCGGCGGTACTGAGCAGGTGTCACCTTCACATGGCATTTTGAGCTCTTCAACGAAGTGAATCATTTTTAATTAATTGGTTTAAATGACTCAATGTTTGGAAAAGCTTTGTTTCTCCCATCACTACCTGCCACCATACGACCACAGATGTGCTGATGTGTGTAAACCTGCTTAATAATAATCCTAATCAGTGCGTTTAATGCTTACAGACGTTATAGAAATGAGAAGAGGCAATCTTGTGTTGACTTAGTGGCATTTATTTGATAGTACCGGACCCGTCCAAGGCAGTCTGATATGACATATGCCGTAGAAAATGACTGGTTTGGCCCAACAGTTATTGGTTTGTTTCCACAGGCACTATGTGGCGTGTGTGAGGAACAGAAGAGGTGGAAGCTGCCCTGTGTTTACAGTCTCATCTGATCCATGTCCTCCTCCTCCTCTGATACAGAGGACTCTTTCTGGATGGCACCAGACTCGCTGTGGTTTTCCAGGCCCAGGTCCCAGTCCTCATTCACTTTCTGAGGTAGACTGGCTAACAGCTCCTGACAACAGACAAACGCACCGATTACGATTTGATTTCTTCCACCGCTCGTCTCAAAGCTTCATCTGTTTGAGTTTCCTCACCTGCTGTTTCTTTCTGTCTCTGTTTTTCACAGCGATCAGCAGGCTTTTGGTGAAGCTCTTCAGCTTTGAGAACTTCTGTTTCTGGCTCTGAAGCTCATTCTCAAGAAACTGCACTTCTTCATTCTGAGGAGACAAATCACCCAGATTTAAACACAATATTTCAAATATTCTCCTTTTGACAATAAATAAGTGGTTACACTTTATTTTGAACGTCCACTTTAGACATTCTACTAACTATAAGTAACTTTGTAACTACATGTCAACTAACTCTCAGTACGGGTAGGTTTAGGGTTAGTAGAATAAGTTGACATATACTTGTAAAGTTTCTCATAGTCAGTATGTTGTATGTTGTGGACCCATCAAAATAAAGTGTTAGAAGATATTAAGCAGACAGTCTACTAATACTCTAATGACTGCTAGTTGACATGTAGTTGCGAATTTACTTACTGTTAGTAGAATGTCTAAAGTGGACTATCAAAATAAAGTCTTATCAAATAAGTTAGTCTCAGTGGATAAATAAAGCTGTGTCTGAAAGTTTAAAATAATGTGATGATAATAAGGTTTTACAGGCAAACTGTTACACATATAGATTTAGTATATACTTTATCAGCATAGTAGGTAACATGACAGTGTATAAATGTGTCTATAGCCCTATTCACACAGGATTAGTATTATCTGAGGACCTCGTGTGATTTAGAAATTACCCCCCATCTGTAAGACTGTGTGACAAGTAAGACTGTGTGACAAGCCAAGGGACAATGGGAGGTTTTAATTTTTGAAGCGAGGTAATTGGTGCTTCTCATTCCCTAAATGGTGCATTCTCGGTTCCTCGTGCTTCTGTCCTTGAGCCTGTGACCCAGAAACTGATGAATTTGCCACAATAGAGGACATATGAATTACTGTATCTAATGGTGCCATGCAGAGGTGAGGATCGAGGACAGAGAGAGCTGACTGAGGATGCTTGAAGAAGAAAACACTGGTGCAAAGTCATTTTTCTGGAAAGACTTGACACATGCGTAAAGCATCCTCCCTCTTCACATCTGTCGCAATAGTTTAAATTAGTCTTTACCGCTGCAGTTTAAATTAACCATACATTTCAATAAGGCATCTTGTTTTTTGTTTTCAATTACTTAATTAACCAAACCTCAACAACATATAGGCAGATTCTTCGAGCACAAATGATGACATGTGAGTGATCAAGGAATTTCCAGTTTGCAAATGTCCTTTCTTTTCATCATGGATTTTCCCTCCCAGGTTTGCATGCACTGTAATACAAACTGCCCTCAGGGAGAGAAATCTGCTTTCTGCCCAGAGCAGGATCATCTGTGTCTGCCTGCATCTGTGAAGAGGGGGTAGGAACACAGCCTGAAGGAGACCACTGTTGTGTTGTCCTGTTCTGACCAACACATGGTAGCCTCTCAGATGTGGAAGTATTTCACTGCCCTCATTTCCAGACAGTTGATGTGTCATGAGAGATGAGTGCCTTCTAAGTACCACTGGCTGGCTGGCCAAGAGAGGCATCCGCCATGAGTGTTGTACGATGGCAGCAAGAGTCCCAAGAGTGAAACCTTGGGTCAGAAACCCTCGGCACAAAACCCTCATGACCCTTGTCAGGTTGTTCAGAAGGTGAAATTCCCTTCTCCTGAGCCAGAACTAAAATGGTCCCATGTGCATTAGACCCAATGGAATCATGTTGGCTGCTGTTACCATGAGATCTAGCAGTCTCTGAATTTGATAGCTAGATGCATAGCCTGATGCTGCCCATATAGCAGCAAGTATAGATAGAATCTACGGACAGATGTCTGTATTGTAGTCGAATTCCTTATTACCCCTAAAAAAGTGGTTCTCTGTCTCTGAGATGGCACTTTTCTCAAGGTTCAGTCTCAGACCCAAGCCCCCCGTGTGGGCAAGCACGACATTTCAATGTCAAGTTGCCAACTCTTCTGACCAGTCTAGGATCAGCCAGATATCAGTGTAATTCAGTACACAGTTGCATAAGAAGCCAGAGCTGCATCCATGCACTTAGTAAAGGTGTGTGATGATAAGGCTAGACCAGGGTTGCGAGTTCAGCTCCAACCCTGAAAAAAACCCTCACCTGCCTGTAGCCTTAGTAATCCTGAAGACATTGATTAGCTTGTTCGGGTGTGTATGATTAGGGTTGGAGCAGAGTGCAGGACTCTCTAGGTCCGAACTTGCCTACCCCTGGTCTAGACCGAAAGGAAAGGACTGACCAAACTATGCTGAACTAAAATGGTCAATGACACGGGCCATTTGCTTGGTGGTAAAGGGCTGCATTGGGATTGGGATCCCGTGGGACCCAATGCAATTCTCGTGGGAGCGGGCAGTTTTACCTTTAATGAGGGCGGGAGTTGGCGGTCAAAAAAATATTGTGCGGGTCCCACCATCCCGCGATTTGGCACATACCAAGAATGATGGAGTTACATAAACAGGTGTTTACATAATGTTTGGTCATTCACCGATTATATTACTTGACCACTGCGGCACCGCCCCCCCCCCACTGTCATTTAGCTTTTTTATAGAAATAGAAATAATTTAGTTCAGCTGGAAAATGTACGCTGCACTAAACTGAAAGTGTCTGCTCTGCTCCAAACAGCCAGGGTTTCCAGGTCTTCGTGACAAAACTAGCCCATGCCAGTCAAAAACAGCCCAAAGTAGCCTAATCCCAAATATCAAAACTCATAATATGTCATTTGAATACCTAAAATACATATTTTACAGTCATTGTTGTGTACATTGATCACAAACACCGCTAAATAGCTTCCTACCAGTGGCCTTCCCTCACAAAACTTAACATCTAGAGCAGTTTTATCATACGTAGAATGCAAAATGTTTTAATGCAAGCATTTCAGTCAAGTGTGGATTTTGGGTGGAAATCAACCCATGGCAACTGTTTAAAAGCAGCCCAATTTTTTGGGAAAAAACACTGCATCCAACTTGGACTTGATAACCCTGCATCCAACACGAGCTGCAGGAGTCAGATCTCACTGATCACGAGTCGAGCGTAAGGAGAGATGACTGAAAAGACCATAGTGGAGGATCTGCTGCACAACAGATCCTGAGCTCATTGACAAATATCTGATCTTGTAAGATGTGCTGACAAAGTTCGTGTGATTTCAAACTGGAAAATGAAAGTGAACAGTGAGCGCTCATTCAAAAGCGATTTAAATACCCGCATATTGATAGCCCCTGATGCGCAAAAGTTTTATGAAATATTATAATGTTTGCGGGAGCTGTGGGACTGGACATAAAAATCGCAGGAGCGGGTGGTAATGGTCAGGAATTCAGTGGGAGCGGGATTAAGAAAACAGTCCCGCGCAGGGCTCTACTTGGTGGCATGAAGACATGTGATCTGTGGCACTGCCTCTGTGTCTAATCCCTCGCCACAATCCATGTCTTTGAGCAGGCCAGCCCAGTACACCTGCAACACCCCTATGGTGTAGAGCGACGCACCAGGATGACCTGCAGATACATATGCCTTGCCAACCAAGCTAGATGTAACCCTACACAGCTTGGAAGGTAGAGCAGGTGTCCTCCACTATGACACAGATGAGAGGGAGAGATAGCTCTCAAGAGTCTGTTCCACCCTTTGCATCGCCTCATACTAGAGATGTAACAATGAACCGCGAGCCGGTTGAAAATCGATTCAAATGTGTGACGATTCAAATTGTCAAAACAAATCAAAAAGTTGGAGTTTATATGAATGCATCTCTGAGGGGAACTGACTGTCTTTAGAAAAGTTTACGTGGTATTTTCATTTCATCTTGCCTCTGAATTAGGGCTGTGCGATATGGACAAAAAAAGAAATCGCGATTTCTTTGATCAATTTTGCGATTTCGATTTTAATCACGATTTTGACACACACAGACATGCTTTACAGTCATAAATGCATTCAGTGTGAATTTGAAATGTATTTCCAAAAGAAAACCAATTAGAGCTTTATCAAAAAGCTGTAACGTCTCTAGAACAGACATAAGGCAAAAAAATAAAAAATAAATCCCGTGTCCAGGGTTTTTTTTTTTTTTTTTGCCATGCATTGGTCATAGAGCTCTTTGTGGCACTGCCTCGGGTGTTGAAATAGATTTGTTGCGCCAGGTTCATACTCCGTCTGCAGTGCGTAACTGCGTATACAGTATGTGTATGCGGCGAAGAAGCAGCACGGACTCATTTTGCTTTCGCACAGGATGCGTTTGCAGTCCACTCCTGATCTGCGGCGGTTTACCACAAACACAACATTTATCCATTATTTTGATTTCAAATCCAAATGTTGTTACTGCAAATGCTTTTTCAGCATTGTGATTCTCTTTTATCAAAGTACAGTAATACAATCTTTCATAGACATTCACATTTAAACTCAATAAATATGAACGAGTGCGAGTGCCATATGAATGAATGAATGATGCATTTATATAGCGCTTTATTGTGTATTGCTGTACACCCAAAGCTCTTTACAATCATATTGCTTTGTTTATCTAAAAGTGCACTTTTGCTTGTTTAAAATCTAGCCAAAAAGCCATGTGTTGACTGAAACAGTAGACTTTAATTATATGAATTTATGGTGTACTTACTACATTTCCGTGTCAATCCATGTTTATTTTTACCGCGAACAATGCGTTGTCACTCACTTTAATTCAGCGCGTGCAGCAAAGCAAGAATAGACTCCGTGCGGAAACGATCGCTGCATGACTGCTGCAGACGCACTGCTCCTGGAGCGCTCTGCCGGACTGCAACCGTGTGCAGTGTGAACACTCTGATCCGTTAACATGGGCGCTGAAAAAATACACACCGCATACGCACCACAGACGGAGAATGTGTGAACCTGGCGTTACGTCTTTATGCCCGGTCTGTTCTGTTCTCGCGCTCCATTTAGGCGCGCTGCATTCTGATTGAATCGGATAGCATACTGCGGGAGGTCGGGGGCGCGGGAAGAATCGTGCTATAAAGCGATTTAGAAATCGTGCACGCTCAAATCGTGATTTTATGACGATTTTGATTAATCGCACAGCCCTACTCTGAATGATGCATATTAAAATAGTGTTCATAAGCGCAGCGCTGCTTTGTGTACAGCGGTAAACACTGTATCATTGCTGTTCATAAGCGCCACCTGCTGGCAGAGAGTGAATCTGCGTCTCATTCAGCTCATCTGCTGTTTTTGTTCAGATATGTTTATGTAGTATAGTTTCACAAAACTAAAGTCAGACCATTCTGTTTTTGCTTCAAATTTCGAAATTATATAGTCTAATTTATATTAAAAACTGCTCATGCTGCATCTTTGTTTGAATGATGATTAAAATGCAGTGGTTGTCTCTAATTTTAAATAGAAAGAGCACAGACAAGCCTTAGTTTGTTTATATGAAGAGATTTATTTTACTTGTGTAACTTGGTTATTTGATTTGGGGTTTGCTTTAAAATTTCAATTTAGTTTTGTTACCGTATTGACCCGAATATAAGATGTTTTTTTCTTGGAAATAGATCTGAAAAAACGCGGTCGTCTTATATTCAGGGTCTACCTCATACCCATGCTCATGAAGCCCCACAACTGTAGAATAGTTTGAGGTTGCTGTGATATAAAAGCGAGCCGAGTACTCCCTAATTTTTCACTGTAAATCTTTCGCAAGCAACACACATCTCATGCGAGTCGCCCCCCGTTATAAAGCGCGTGCACGGCATATACTTAGACCAGTAGAAAAATAATGTCAGGCTCTAAGCTTTCTCATAAACATGCACTCAGCAGACAATCAGCTTCCCTAAGACAAAGAAGTTGGGGAATCTGTGACGTAGGTACCCTTTTATGGTTTCACTAACTAATGCTATATCACATGACTTCACGATGGCCAATGAGATTGATGTGTTTCCACACATGCTTCATAGGAGCCTTATCAACCACTTGGCAAACTGATTAGAAGTGGACTGAACACTCTTTTGGGCTGGATGCATGAAAACCATTAAGTGGTTTACCTAAGAGAACCCCTTAAACAAGTTTAACCTTTGCTACAACTACACAGCTGTACTACAGTTCCCCAAAATTTCTTATATCTCTTTGTGTATTATTAAAGTGAAGAAAATCTGGTTTAAAATCATATGCAAGTATGCTGTAATAGCAGCTAATACCTTAAGAACATAAGGAGTAGTTCTGGTCATCGTTTACTCACCCTAATGTCATTAGGAACCAGTATGAAGCCTGAATTTGGGACAGCGAAGGATTCAGAGGTGAAAGAATTCCTGATCCTATCCTTGCAGTTCCAATCCAAACCCAAATGACTTTCTTTCTACAGAACACAAAATGTGATAATTTAATGAATATCCAGTTGGATGGCTTCATTACAGTGGCAGCATATTGTGACTCACATTAAAGCTCAATAAAGCACGAAATGACACATTTTACATTTGTGCAATGACAGAAGCAGCACGGGAACAATGTGCTGGAAGCGCTAGATGGTTAGGGTGCTTTTCACTTAAACCGATCTGAACACTTATAAACTGATCAGCTGTATGGACATTATTGTGTGCTTTATTAGGCATTAAAGTGAGTCCCTACAGTCTTCATGATCCACTGAAGAAAACAAGTCATTTAGGTTTGGACTGGAACTGCAAGGAGAGCACCAATTCCTTTTTTATTTCTTCTGAATCCTTCAGTGACCCAAATTTAAACAAATATATTTTCATTTACGCAAGAAAAAAAATCAATTCGAAATCAGACCTTTTTTTTTTTTTTGTACATAGGTCAATTCCACAATTCACACAAGTTTGGTTATTATCCAATATATTATACAGATATAATATGAAAAAAAATATTTTTATTCATTTAAGTTTTTAAAAGTTATGAGTTCGTACCTTTTTGGTGGTGATCCATTACCATCCACAGGATTGAGTCTTTTAAATTTGACTATTTTGGTCATGTGCTTGGACCTCACTCAGAATGATTAAATATAAAATACAATGTTGTGTGTGACAAAGTGATTTTCACATTCGTTACAAAAGAGTCAGTGCAACACTGTATCTAGATCAGCCCATAGTGTTTCTGCCATGTACCTCTCTAATGTCAGGTGTGCATCTTTCACTCTCAGATTTGACCGATGTTAATGTTTTATATTGATTAACTCAAAATGGATTAATTATGGAATTAGCCTGTTTACCTGACATATAAATCATTATATTTGTTATACTGAAATAAATAACTGTTATATGACATATTTGATTTTATTTAGAGATTTGGCATTTAATGGAGAATGGCGCACTTCAACTGGGATTTCGGAGTAAATGACTTTGGTTTTAGTTTAAGCAACTGTATGCAAGTTTTTTCCCTTTAAATATCAGTTTCAAGCCCATTCTGATGGTACACTGACTTCTAATAAGTCACATGGTCTTTGTTTCTTTCCCACAGTCTGGAAGTAAGTTTGGTGAGTGGGTAAATTGCCTTACGACAGTGAATTCAACTCACTTAACTCACAGTCGCAATAATACACAAAACTGCATACAGTTACATTAAGAGTAAATAATAGGTAAAAGAGTGACAGCATAGACTTTTCTCCCCCAATCTTTGTTTTTAAATGTAATGTATAAACAATAATTCTTGTTTAAAGTAATAAAAACATCAAGTTATATGTCAGTAAGGTAGGACACAGAGAAAAGTGACAGAAAAATGTCATACACTTTAAAAAAAAAGCCAGGTGGCAAAATGCTCTAAGAATGTAAACCATCATAAAACAATAGAAGAAGAAAGACATAAGACACGCCTCTGTTTCCATGACTCCTGGATTCGCCTGGCACCTGTTATCAAATTTGGCATACATACATATAGAGTACCCTTATCAAAAATCATCATTATAAATGTCATTATAAATTTGTAAAACCTTGGCTTTGTTTTAAAAAAAGTAGAATCTAAATATGGCAGGGCTACAGATAAAAAAAAGACTAGGAAGCTATTGATGCCTTCAGTTCAACAAGTGCATATCTTCCTACTTCAGCTTTTAACAAGTATATGTTGTGAATATTTACCTGTAATTACACAACAAATCAGTAAATATGCTAATGTATGTTTTACATAACAGGTAATAGTTCCCAGGTTAGGGTTAGATTATTATATACCCAGTAAGTTCATTTCTGAAATCGAACATAACTGGAAAATGACTCTCAGTTCAGTGAACTCAGTAACAGATCTGAGCAATGAAGTGATTTCTCCAAACACTCGGACTAACATGGTAAGTACCTTGTATTGTGTGTTTATTGGCACAGTCTGGATAGGACACGGTGTAAAGGGAGATATGAGTTGTTAAAGAGATAATCTACCCCAAAATGAACGTTCTGTCATCATCTACTCCCCCTCGTGCCATACTGAACTCATTTGTGACCCTGGAGCACAAAAGCAGTCTTAAGTCGCTGGGGTATATTTGTAGCAATAGCCAAAAATACACTGTATGGGTCAAAATTATTGATTTTTCTTTTATGCCAAAAATCATTAGGATATTAAGATCATGTTCCATGAAGATATTTAGTAAATTTCCTACTGTACATATATCAAAACTTAATTATTGATTAGTAATATGCATTGCTAAGAACTTCATTTGAACAACTTTAAAGGTGATTTTCTCAATATTTTGATTTGTTTGCACCCTCAGATTCCAGATTTTCAAATAGTTGTATCTCAGCCAAATATTGTCCTATCATAACAAACCATACATCAATGGAAAGCTTATTTATTCAGCTTCAGATGATGTATAAATCTCAATTTTGAAAAATTGACCCTTATGACTGGTTTTGTGCTCCAGGGTCACATATGATATTCTTTTGCATTTTCTGCAGAAGAAATGCATACAGGTTTTGAATGACAATTTGGGTGAAATATCCCTTTAAGCTGTTGGCAAAGACCTGTGTTTCTTTACATGGCAATAACACAACAAAAGTGATTCTCTGAAAACAAAAGCATATGGGGCCAGATCCATTTGTCCTGGTCACTGTGTGGTTCTTCATTATCTATTCATTATTATGCAGCTCTTGACTCTCGGCTTACCCTGAACTCTAAGAGGTTTTGCATCTGTTCCATCTCAGTGGTTAACATCATGTCATCATCTTCATCTTCATCTTCTTCAATGATTTCAATCTTCTAGAAGAAAGTGTCATGTTTGAGTTAGCATTAAACCGTTAAACTGTTTGGTTATGTAGATGAATATGTGCTCATACCACATGTTTAGCAGGGGTGGATCCATCTGATTCATCGTTCACTTCATCATTTTCTTTCAGATATAAATCACTGGCTCCATCTTTAAAAAAGGCAAATGTACAATTACTAGACATAATGGCTGTTTTCTGTGTTAATGATGTAATTAAAAAATCAGTACACTGCATGCATAATTATTATGCACGTTGTTATTCTGATTTTTTTTTTCCAAGCACATTTTACCAATACCAAACCACATCAATCTTAATAACTACTATTAATTTTGTATTTAATCATTTATAAGTTATATATAATTGTCCATGAAGGCTGGACGTGAAAAACTCCTTATATTCAGGTGTGCAGAATTATTAGGCATGTTTACTTTTACAGATAAAATGAGCCAAAAAAGAGGTTTAACTCGGACTGAGATGTCAAACATTATTAAATCCCCATGAGAAATATTCAAAACAATGCGATGCAGAAATTGCAAAGTTAAGACATGACCATTGGACAGCAAAATGCATACTGGGACAGCGTGTTAAGAAAAAAACAGGTGGAGAAGAAAAGACACGTTAACTGCAAAAGATTTAAAGAGTTAAACCTCTTTTTTGGCTCATTTTATCAGTAAAAGTAAACATGCCTAATAATTCTGCACACCTGAATATAAGGAGTTTTTCACGTCCAGCCTTCATGGACAATTATATACAACTTATAAATGATTAAATACAAAATTAATAGTAGTTATTAAGATTGATGTGGTTTGGAATTGGTAAAATGTGCTTGGAAAAAAATATCAACATGCAAAATAATTATGCATGCAGTGTAAGTGATCTCATTCATCAACAGCATGAAAATCATCCCCACCATCAGACAAACAGAGCGACATGACGTCATTGTGTTCGCTGGCCTCTCCTAGCTCTGGAGTCTGGCGCTCGTCTTCAGGGATGTGAGGGGAATGAGGTGCGGTCTGATTTGGGAACGTGACCGGCCCTCCTTTAGGCGGAGGAATTTCAATGCCCATCAAACGGTACTTCCTTCTGCGGTTACCGATCCACGTCTGGAAAACACAGATTTCAGAAAGACCTTAAGCACTAATGTGATGATTTGGAAATAATGGATTTTGAGAATAATGTGAGATAAATGTAAAAAGTAGGGATGCACGATATTATCGGACCGATATCGGAATCAACCGATAATGCTTTAGATGTACATATCGGCATCGGCCCGATATTAAAAATTATGCCGATATGTCTTGCCGATAAGAGGAATACATTAACTCACATGTGCTCAGGGTGTGCTAGTGATTAGATCACATCAGAAATGTTTTAATTCCCTAGGGGGCGCTGTTGCCTACTTCTAATAAAATGAAAGCAAAATACACAAATAACATTTAGACTGTGTTTCTGATTAAATAAATCAGTAATTGATGTCATAAAATCATGAGTATGTTTTGATTTAAAGGTCAGAAGCTATAGCTTATATGAACAAACAAAAAAAATCACAAACATGACGCTTGTAAATTAAATAATTTTACTGATTTAATCATTAATGTGCATTATGTTATTTTTTTAAAACAAATTATGAGCTCTAAAAGATTTTTTTCAGAATTTTTACAACTCTTGTGCTTTAGACCATCAACAAATGTTAAATCTTAAAATAAAATGTTAAGGTTACTACTGCGTCTTTCTGGGAAAAAAATGCAGCGATTGATTTATAGTTTATTTATAGTTATTTTCAAAGCTTCAATGTACTGTTATTATAAAGAACTTCATTATTGTTTATTTAATTCTAACAAATAAGTTCTTGTTAAAAACTAACCAAAATTAAAAAATAATTAGCTTATAATTTCCACACAGGAGAGACTTGGTGTTGTTTCCAAACAAAAGGAAATATATCTGTATCGGCATCAGCATCGGCCAAAAAGAGTCGACAAATATCGGTATATCGGCAAAAATCCAATATCGTGCATCCCTAGTAAAAAGGCATCATTTTATATGATAGAAGTCGTATGATTGAGAAACAAGGTTATGCAATATCATCTGCAATATCTATTGTATTGTATATAAATGTTCTACAGTCTATACACAGTATTAAGTTCAATTACATAAGAAGTAACTGTCATTAAATTACAGAAAAATAAGAGTAATCCCTTACTTTACTTTTTCAAGGGAAAAGTAATTAAATTACAGTAACTAATTACTTAGTAACTAATTACACCCAACACTGCATCTGACATCTTTAAACTGTGTGTGAAGCTCATAAAACTGGTGTATATGGGCGTAAACACCTTGTCTTAGAGCAGTAACAGTAGTATGGACATTAGCACTTAAAGACTCCTTGTCAAAACTCAACCCTTATAAAGGACAAATGCCGTGTGCTATTACTATTACTTTGGGCAAACTCTATAATTGGGGTTACATTTCACATCAAAAACAAACAAACAAACAAAAAAACAGTATGCTTTCTCAAAATTACTATTGGTAATATCTGTTGATATATATTTCATCAAACGTTGCACTGCAAAAACTGTAATTTCAAGGCAATCTGAAGCAAACTGAAACATACGGTGCACAAAATATTTGTGTGAGATTATGAAATGTTTTCCCTTAATATTCCCAAAATATGATTTTTGTGAAGAAATCATTAGACGAACATATAATTGTCATCAATGAACATGAAATGTAACCTAAATTATAGAATGACTCTTAGATCTAAACAGAAGAAACACATTCAACAAAAAACTACAACAGCAAGCAGATAGTAACTAAGAGACAAGGACAATTTGACTGAATACCATTGAGAGTTATCATATCTCCTGTGTCGCTTTTTGGTGTAGTATAGGTTGTGTAAATAATAAATAATAGTGTGACATTATTTTCATGACGTTATGTGACGTGATGCTGTATATGTTCGACAGTCAAATGTCATATCAGCCAGAGAAACAATAAACTGCTTGGGGAATCAGTCATACTGTAGGAAAATGCTTCTATCTTAATATTCTTAGAATTATGAATTATGAAGTATACTACACATACTGATAAAAAAAAAAAAAAGTATAGCCTGAATGCACTGTAAGTCACTTTGGATAAAAGTGTCTGCTAAATGAATAAATGTAAATGTAGGAAAGTATGCTTACAAGGGGAAAATTTAATATTATTTACGCAAATGCAAAAACAACAATATTTTGTATTGTGTCACTGTATTACGCAGTTTAGGTATAAAGAGTAAAGTAAACTGGTGTCAGCCCAGACTCCTGACCTTGATGATTTCAGTGTCCACACTGAGCTCGCTGGCCGCCGCGGAGATCTTCTCTTTGCACAGAGAGCCCAGGCTGGTCATGCCGTTATCCCAGTAGCGCTTCAGCATGTACAAGTCTCTGTCGCTGAACTGCGTCCTGTCCTGCAGCTTAATAAACACTACACCTTTTATTAAAGCCATCATCAGAAGCTGAGAGTAAAGTCTGATGTGCTACAGAAGAGCCTCAGCACATCTCAGACACTCACCGTTCTTTTCCGTGAGTTACTGTGAAGCCAGGGAGCTGACATGTTACTTGTTTCCTAAAGAAATACAAAGGAAAAATGCTCTGTAGGCTGTTCAGAGATTAAGATGGCGCTCTAATCTAGTTTTTATCCGCACACTCAAATGCTGATGAAGAAGAGCGCTTGTGCGTTCGGCTGAGTCTGTAATCTCACCTCGGCTCAGAATGCTTTTATGACGCCAGATTAATGTAAACAGCCCACTGTGAACACCCTCGTAATTCGCTTCAACCTTAATAATTTTATGAATGATTATTTTATGTTCAAGGATTTGGAAACAAGCAGAGTACGGCTGTTTCTGAAGCATCTGCTGTTCAAAACTAAGAAAGAATCGCGAGGCATTCGGAAAATCTCAGAAGCGATGCTGAATCATTTCTCGACTCGCGATGCATCGATTTTTTCCCCAGCCCTAGTAAACGCACTGATTCACTGTGTAACTATAGCTATGTTTCCATTCAAAGATTCGAATTTAACTTATGCGCAAAACATAAACACATTTGCGAATAAAGCACTGTTTCCTTCCAGCGAGTCAAAGAGAACAAAATCGTCACTTCCTGATAAACTGGCACTAAATATCACTAAGAAAACTAGGAGAAGCCACTGAATATAATAATTTTCATATATAATAAATGACTTGCGCCAGAGCGAGCAGACGAGACACAATAAATGCAGTCCTTGCTTTCGGAGGCAGATGCTGCTGTTTGGGACGCAGTCGTGTAACACAATTATACAGAAATACATTGATAGACTTTGCTCAGGTTTTTCAGAACGACCAAAACAACATATAGATGCTGAGAACGAGATCGGTCCGCTGCTAGTCTAGTTATCCCTTACCAAAAAGTAGCATACTTCAAGTTTATTTAAGTACTTAAGTAAAGTTCAAGTATATTTTTAAGTATACTGTACTTTATGTAGTAAGCATACTAATATCAGTGTACTAGTAGTATACTTGTAAGTGTACTATTTCAATACTCCTTGAGACTAAATTGGCCCACTTTCTAGTATATAAAAGTATACTTTAAGTATAACAGTAGTAAACTTTGAGTACACAACTAGTTTACATCGATGTATTCAGCTTGTACTGCAACTATACTAAAAGTGAACTTATATGTATACTGGTAGTTTACTAATTAAATACTTGTAGAAGCATTTTTAGGACACTTTGAAGTATAGTCTACTAGTTTAGTAGTTTTATACTGCAAGTACACTCGTAAGTTTTATTTAAGTGAACTTTACATCATACTTTAAGTATACTAATATGTCCCTATTTAGGTATTAATTTGTATATATTTTGTTATGAATATCTGAACATACAAGACATCAAAAGAAAGAAGAGTATCTGTTGTAAACAGAAATGTTTTATTAGCTTCATTCATTCTTTTTTTAAACACTTGAATGTGGGTAAGTTTCATAAATAAACAATAAAGAAATAAACAACATTTTGAACAAAAAGCTGAAAAAGACTATGAATATGATTCAGAATGATAATCAAACGTAGATGGAGTCGATCAACACCCCAAAGCTTGACAGTCATTATTACCTCTTCATAGGTGATATTTTATTCATAACGTTACACAGTTTTGATGCTGTTTTATGTCTGATGATGTGCTAGATTACATGTGAAGCATCTGTTGTTTCGGTTTCTTCTTCACTTGTGTTTTTTGGTAATTCTGTACAGAAGATGTGTACTAGCGCCCCCTACCATATAACAATGATAACACGGATTCTAGGAGAGCAATAGCTCAAATATATTTACATTTAGACTTTTTCTAAGTATAAGTCAAATATACTTAAAGGGAATTTATTTATTTATTTATATAAATGTGTTTCCATCGTAGTTTATGCACATTTTTTCTTATCGGATAAAATGTTTATCCTACTCAAATGTGTGCATAAGTTGTTTATGCGCATTTTTAGAATTTATGCACATCTTGGTGTTTCCATCCAGTGTTTTTTTATGCGATATTCCAAAATGCCCATAAAAATAGGTGTATGGAAACATAGCTTATGATAGCTTACCTTGAGGCAGGGGATTCTGGCAGACGTCTGCGAGAGCAGTTTCAGCGGGAAGCTGCCGGGGGGCGATGTTCTGCTCAGTAAGGAGCTGCTGGTTTGACATCCCTTCTCTCCAAAGAGAGCAGAGTTTGAGGGGTTGTCAATCAGCGAAGAGGAAGCTTTCCCACAATGCATCTGCACGGCCATGTTGGCCAGCTCCTCTTCTCTGGAGTACTCGTCCTCAGCGTCGGCCGTCTCCATCGCGATCGAGAAGACCTCGGACGCCTCGACCGGCCTCGTCTTCCTCGGCGGACGGTCTGGAGGCCGCTCTAATCCGGCCAGAGTGAAGACGTGCTTAATCTGAGCGGCGGCGTCTGCAGGAGCGCGGTGCGCCACGGCGGTTTTCTGAGGCCAGGCTCGGCTCGGCGGGGCCCAGCTGGGGGCCATGACGTCTCTGGAGGGGAAGGGTTTGAGCGTCTGGCTGCACTTGGAGCCGCCGGGGATGATGGGGGATTTCCGCTGCACGGCGGGCGGCTCCATTTCTGCGTGCGAGGGCAGTGGTTTCATCGCTGTCCTGTTGTGAATAGTAGCATCGAAGCAGTTGGCGTAAATGCCCTTCAGAATGACGTCGCTGAGCGGGGAGGAAGATGAGGAGGAGGACGAGGAGGACGAGGCCTGCGGAGGGAGGAGGTGGGTCACCGGAGGGCCGTGCTGGATGCTCCGCATGGCTGCCATCTCAGCCGTCAGCACCGAGCCGGCGACGAGCGCCCCGACTGATCCGCACGAAACATGCTGATGGGACAGCAGTTGAGCACCGGCTCCGTTCTGATCCGCCTTGGACGCCAGCTTCCGACGCTTGTTCCCTACCCATGTCTGAAACCACAGAAGAAGAGAAACACACTGCCATGAGGACGGGTTTGAAGAACTGGAACTGGATCATCAGAAAAGGAGGATTTTTACACAATGTCCCTGCTTTTTTCTAGAATTTTTCTAGAGAGAGCAAAAAACTCAGTTCTTGAAATTCGTTTGCTGTGTATCCAAATAAAGGGATTACATACCGAGATATTAGCAATCTTCTTTACACTGCAAAACATGCTTTTCTTATTTAGATTTTTTGTCTTGTTTCCAGCCAAAATATCTAAAAATTCTTAAATCAAGAAGGATTTTCTAGACAAGTAAAAAAAAATAAAAAATCCAGAAAAAACAAGCAAAATCTCGCTTAATTTTGACTTGTTTTTTTCTGAAAACAAAACAATAATTTTGACTTATTCTAGTCTAGAAAATCCTTCTTGATTTAAGAATTTTTAGATATTTTGGCTGGAAACCAGACAAAAAATCTAAGTAAGAAAAGCATTTTTTGCAGTGTATTCTAATAAAGTGCTCAGTGCATATTAAAATCAGCAGATGTTTCGGTGACGCAGGACCTTCCTCAGTGTTCACATACTATTGAAACAGTTCATTTTTATATTCAGTTCCTCACATATCAACACACGTGTATGTAATCAATACAATTAATGAATCAGTAACAGATCAGTTAATTCATTGGCAATTTACAAATATATCCAGAGGGGATACAGATGAGAAAGAGAAAGAAAAAACAAATAAAGTCAAAATCAACATCTCCATACAATCCATCATAATATATTTGACCAACATAAAAAAAAGAAAGAATACATTATAAAAAAATTATAAAAAAATATACTTATATATAAAAAAAGTATATGTACTTATATACATTATAAAAAAAAACTAGACAGATTGAAATCTTCATTCAGATCCTTTGGTTGTACACTGTTAAGACGAAAATTGGTCAATTATATTATGATGGATTATATGGAGATTTTGATTGACTTTTTTGTTCTTTCTCTCTCTCTTCTGTATCTCCTCTGGATATATTTGTAAATTGCCAATGAAGTAACTGATCTGTTACTGATCCATCAATTGAATTGATTAAATACACGTGTGTTGATATGTGAGGAACCAGGAATCTCACGGCAATTCGTACGTATTTTACGAGTTGCCAATTCGTATGAATTAGTACGAATGACCTACACCTAACTCCGCCGCTAAACCTACCTGTCAGTGAGGTTTAGACAAATCGTACGAGTGAGGTCACACGAATTCGTACGAATTAGCCACCTCGTAAAATACGTACGAATTGGTCGTGAGATAGCGTTGGAGGAACTGAATATAAAAATGAACCGTTTCAATAGTATGTGAACACTGAGGAAGGCCCTGCGTGACCGAAACATCTGCTGATTTTAATATGCACTGAGCACTTTATAAGAATAAAGAAGATTGCTAATATCTCGGCATGTAATCCTTTTATTTGGATACACAGATTTTTCTATAAAACTCAAAATTTGTGAATAGAGTATAAGCCCCTATCATCAGAATACAGGCTTTGAATGACTTTCTTTAGCAGAAATTATAAAATAACTTTAACAATTTCAAACTCCAATCAACATGTCAGTGCAATTCCTTTGTTGGCCTTTATTTTTACACTGACTAACCATGTGGTAAGCAATAGGACTTTACATCATCCCTTACTGACATGGTTTTCTTGTTTGAACTTGTTTGTCCGTCTTGGCTAAAAGCCACTTTCTAGAAACTGTTACAAGTGAGCTAATAAAATATTAATAAGCTACTAAAAAGTCAATACTTTGTGCCCAATAATTATTAGCCATGTAATAAACAGGAGAAGGTGTCAGGATCCTGTCCTTGTCCCTGTTCAATGTTTCTTTGTTGGTCTTGTGTCTGAGCACATGGCTTTGTCTTTGTTTTTGTTGGCCATGTGCTCCTCTTGCCCTGCCTCCTTGTTTCCAGTTACCCCGCCCCCTTGTTTAGTCCTATCTAGTCCTTGTTTACTTGATTGTGTCCACCTGATCCTCATGTGCTCTGCTCCTTTATATTGTGCCCCTTTCCCTCATGTCTCTGCTGGTTTGTTGCGTAAGCTCTTAGTGTTAAGATAACTCCTTGTTAGTCATCTAAGTAGTGTTATATTTTACTCTCCTTGTCAGTCTAGCTTTGCATTTAGTTTATTAGGTTTTCTTTCCTTTTGTTATTTTGCTCTAGTCTAGTTCCTGTCTTTATTTTTGCTCTAGTTTTCTCAAGCCTTTAGTTTGTTTTCTTTATTTTGATTTGGTCTTAGCCAGTTTTTATTCCAGTTATTGATTCCCAGAATTCTGTCTGCAGTTTGAATTAGTTTTTCTTTGTTATCTTCTTTCTAGTTATAGTGTGTAGTTGGTCAGTGTCTTATTTTGTTGCTGGTTGTTCTCTCTTGTGGTCTTGTCTTGTGTTTGTTCCTGATTCCCCCTCCATGGCTGCTGTTCTCAAGACCTGGCTATCTGACTGGACTGGGTTCACTACAGCTCAAAGTATCAAGCTCTGGTTGCTCGAGCTGCTGCCTGATCTCCAGTGATCTCATTGACTGGTGCTGCCCTGTCTCCTTTGTTTTCCAGCCAAACTTTGTCCAGGTCTGACTTCGGCCATCCTCCTGTTCTCCAGCAGACTGCCCTTTCCTACTGTTTGGACTCTCACATCAGCCCTGTTAATCCCAGTCTTGTCAATAAACGTCACTCCCTTGATTAATTCTGCATCTGGGTCTCTCTCTAGTATACTGCTGTGACAAAACCCTGACAGAAGGTACAGCCAGCCTGTCGTTATCACCAAATGATCTACATTATAACTTATTTATCTTCTGTCAGTGTTTAGAAATACACTAGTGTATATAGATGACCATTAAGCTATTAATACAAATTCCTTTTGAAGTCATTGTTCACTAAAAATGTTTTTTAAGGTTGTTTTGGAGTAACTTTGTCATGGCAGCAAAGATTACACACAGAAAAAGTTAGTAAGTATTTATTCACACCCATTTTCAGAGCTTTCAAATTCTGTTTTATTTTATGTTTGGTCATTTTGTAAATATCTGTCTTGGCCAATCACAACACTCACTCGGTTAGCACTCGTAATGCACATTTTTCATGTTTTAGTTAACTGAATTAGCATAAAAAATATTTTATTAAACTGTTTATTATTTAATTATCATCCTGCCCTTTAGATATAGGCATCAGTCACAGGAAAACCCATGATGGTCGACCACTAAACGGCTCAAACCGTCTGAAATGAAATGTTACATGAATAGAAGAAGCAGGCTTACTCTAACCACGCTGAAGTCGAGTTTGGTCTCTTGCGCACACTGCAGGATGAGCTGGAAGCAGCTCTTGCTCTGATTGGTCATGCCGTTCTCATAATAGCGCTCCAGGATCCGCTGCTGCTCGGCTGTGAATACAGAGCGCAGGTTCATCTGAAAGACAGGAGAACGTCATGCAAACAATGAAATAACTTCCTATTGCTACAGGCAAAGCCATATTATCATGTGTGGCATAATGTCTGCATTATCTGAGCTTGTAGCTGATGGGATGACTGGCACCGGGATGATGAATGTTATACTGAGTTTCCAATTTTGTCCCACTAGTCCAGGGGTCACCAAACTTGATCCTGGAGGGCCGGTGTCCTGCAGAGTTTAGCTCCAACTTGCCTCAACACACCTGTCTGCAAGTTTCAAGCATACCTAGTAAGACCTTGATTAGCTGCTTCAGGTGTGTTTAATTAGGGTTGGAGCTAAACTCTGCAGGACACCGGCCCTCCAGGACCGAGTCTGGTGACCCCTGCACTAGTCTCATCTTATCATAGCATCATGTCAAATGTCTTGTGACTGTACTCTTGAAACAGCGGCTGGGTTTCCATCGAACTGTTTTTTGAATGTTTCTCCCACAGCTGTGTTAGATAACATCAGTCCTCGTTATCTGAGCTATTTCACTCAATTGGCACCATCTTCCAGCAGTATATATTACACTATTAATAACTGCTTTAGAACAGCATTGAGGTCATTCAGCTGCCCGTGACAAACAAGTAAGGCACACTTCATAACTTGCTTGATTTTATTCACATTTTCATTGAAAACTATGAAATGAGTCAATTTTATTCACTTGTAACTAGTGCTGTCAAATGATTAATTGCGATTAATCGCATCCAAAATAAAAGTTTGGTAACACTTTAGAATAGGGAACACTTATTCACTATTCACTATGACTTTTCCCTCAATAAACTCCTAATTTGCTGCTTATTAATAGTTAGTAAGGTAGTTGTTAAGTTTAGGTATTGGGTAGATTAGGGATGTAGAATAAGGCATTAATATGTGCTTAATTACTACTAATAAATAGCTAATATTTCTACTAATATGCATGCTAATAAGTTAAGAGACCCTAAAATAAAGTGTTACCAAAAGTTTTTGTTTACATAATATAAGTATGTGTACTGTGTATATTTATGTATATATAAATACACACATGCATGTATATGTTTCAGAAAAATATGTTAGGTTTATATAATAAATATATTTATTTATCATATAAATTATATGTATATAAATATAGACATGTAAATATTTTCAAAATATATACTATATGTGTGTGCTTATATAATAAATATACACAAAATACACACATATATTAAGCAAACAAAAACTTTTTTGTATGCGATTAATCGCACTACTTGTAACATATCAGATACCATTGATAGAGTTTAAAGCATTGAAGTCTTAACAGTCCTTTAAGTGCATACTTGTGTAACTCAGTTGATCAGTTACACTTCTTCATTCATAATGAAACCCCAGTGTGAGTAATAACCCCATTGCTTTGTTTAGGTCTCACACTGATGCTGTATGCAGTGTGAATGGCTCAGAGCCGCTCTCCAGTGAATATGCACTGAACTGAGACTCACATTGTGAATGCTCCTCTTTTCCAGCCATTTTTCCATCCCTCTGATGGATGTGCTGAGAGACCCCAGGAATCAGGCTGAGCTGCAATTAATCTCAACATCCAGCAGAGACGCACCGCCGCACACAAGTCTATTCACACCAGCGTCCAGCCATCAGTACTCTTCTGACTGCTATACACTGACAGAAACACACACGGCCTGCTCGCTCCAGGACAGACCCCTCAGATCTGACAAAAGACAGAACACACATTAAATTACTAATATTATTAGTAGTATAATCAATCTTTTATCCATTCACAGATATGCATGAGCTCTGATTTAAGCAGCACTTAGAAAAAAACAATTATTTCAATCCTACCTGAGCGTTAGTGTCTGAAATACTAAAACAGAGGGTAACACTTTATTTTAAGGTGTCCTTGATTACATGTACTCACTATTATAATAACAATAAATTATGCATAATTACTAACCCTAAACCAAACCCTCATCCTAACCCTACATTAAGTGGCCTGCATGTAGTTAATTAATATTACTCAGTATGTATATGTATAGTTACAATGTAACAAGGACACCTTAAAATAAAGTGTAACCAAATAAAAGTTCATCATTTGCTTTTGTTTTTAAGTATAAAACCACTGATTCATGAGCTAACACTTTATTTTAAGGTGTCCTTGTTACACGTTACATGTACTTTCTGTTATAACAACAATAAACTATGCATAATTACATGCAAGTAACCCTAAACCAAACCCTAATCGTACACATATAGTAAGTACATGTAGTTAATTAATATTATTCACTAATTAACTGCATAATTACACTGTAACAAGGACACCTTAAAATAAAGTGTTAGCAAACTTAGTGTCATTCAAATAAACAGAAAGAGTGAAAAATCATGAAGGAGACGTGACTCATCACAACGTGAATGTAGTGAAATCTTAATCTCGTCAAAGATAAAAGATTACAGTGTCCTTTAATTACATGAATAGAGTTAAACTGTGTTGACAGAAGCACTGCACAGTGTGTGTGTGTGTGTGTCAGTGTGTTGTTGTTGTTGTTTGTTGTGATGCGTGTGTGTGTGTGTGTCTCAGTGTGTTGTTGTTGTTGTTTGTTGTGATGTGTGTGTCAGTGTGTTGTTGTTGTTGTTTGTTGTGATGTGTGTGTGTGTGTCTGTCTCAGTGTGTTGTTGTTGTTGTTTGTTGTGATGTGTGTGTGTGTCTGTCTCAGTGTGTTGTTGTTGTTGTTTGTTGTGATGTGTGTCTGTGTGTATGTAGCTTTCCTGTAGCTCAACTGGTAGAGCATGGCGCTAGCAACGCCAAGATCATGGGTTCGATTCCCAGGGGAAGCAAGAGCTGATCAAATGTAAAACTGTAACTTGAATGCAATGTAAGTCACTTTGGATAAAAGTGTCTGCTAAATGTTAAATGTTACCTGTTTTTCTATGCAGGTGGGGATTTAAACCTGAATACACACAGACTCATGGGGACTCGTGTCACGGTGGGGACCTAAATTGAGATCTCCACGGGTAAACAAGCTAATAAATCACACAGAATTAAGTTTTTTGAAAATCTAAAAATGCAGAAAGTTTCCTGTAAGGGGTAGGTTTAGGTGTAGGGCGATAGAATATAATTCTAGAATATAAATATACGGTCTGTACAGTAGAAAAACCATTACGCCTATGGAGAGTCTCCGTTTGTTGTGATGTGTGTGTGTGTGTGTGTTGTGTTGATGTGTGTGTGTGTGTGTGTGTGTTGTTTGTTGTGATGTGTGTGTGTGTGTGTGTGTGTGTGTGTGTTTGTTGTGATGTGTGTGTGTTGTGTTGTGTGTGTGTGTTTGTTGTGATGTGTGTGCGTGTGTTGTTGTTTATTGTGATGTGTGTGTGTTTTTTGTTGTGATGTGTGTGTGTGTGTTGTTGTGATGTGTGTGTGTGTTGTTTGTTGTGATGTGTGTGTGTGTGTGTGTTGTGTGTGTGATGTGTGTGTGTGTGTGTGTGTGTTGTGTTGTGATGTGTGTGATGTGTGTGTGTGTGTGTGTGTGTGTGATGTGTGTGTGTGTGTTGTTGTGATGTGTGTGCGTGTGTTGTTTGTTGTGATGTGTGTGTGTGTTGTTTGTGTGTGTGTGTGTGTGTGTCTCAGTGTGTTGTTGTTTGTTGTGAGTGTGTGTTGGTGCTGATGCGGTTTAGCTGCAGTGCTAAAGTCTCCATCATCCCGCGCCATTACAAACACTCTCTCATCAATCACATCCACAGCTCAGGTCAAACAAACAGCTCGTCTGATTCATCGTGTCAGGGCTGTGGATGAGCAGACAAATTCATTTGATTGTTTTCAATGCTATTCCGTGGGGCGCTCGGGCGCGAGATCATAATAATAGCCACATCTCAAACCGCTAACACGGGCTCATCACGGGACAAAACGCTGTCCGCTGGGGTTACAAACTGAATAAAAAGCGTCACTAAACTGAGGTAAAGTGGTAAACGAAACGAGAGAGATTCCTGACAGGCCCAGGAGGCCACGCGCGAGCCAAACCCACCACGCGAAACTTTTATTATTATTATTATTTAGCTTTGCTCGTAAAGCGACGCTGGTCTAAACGTACGGCGCGCGCTGTAAACCGTATCACACCGCTGAGGAGATTAAACCGGAGAGATACCTTTTGTAGAGAAATCAACGAGCCCCTCGAATTCAGCAGATTTCGTTACCAATCCCCTCACTAGACAATGAAATCAAAACGTCCGATCATCAATTCTAATCATGATCGTGACGTCAGGGGTGACACGAGCCAATGGAAGCGCGGGATCGCGGTCATGACGCGGTTAGCCCCGCCCACCGCCGCTAGAGGCTTCAGAAGAAACAGCGCTGATGCTGATGCTGATGATTACAGGCAAACACTATAGAAATACACACTTGAGAGGGGCTTTGTTACAAGTCAGAGGAGACCAGAATACTATTATAGCTGAGGACAAACTGCTGTAACATAGTAATAAAGTACTAGAAGGAGAGAGTTTAAGCTATTTAGTTTTTCTTAGGATGCAGATTAGGAGATCATAACCAACATTCATTTTATTTAAAATAGTTTAATTATAGTTATGATGTGCTTCTTAATTATTGTTAAAGGGGGAAAACTATGTTACTGAACATTTTCATCAGGGGAAGTCGTGGCCTAATGGTTAGAGAGTCAGACTCGTAATCCAAAGGTTGCGGGTTCGAATCTCGGGTCCGGCAGGGATTGTAGGTGGAGAGAGTGAATAACCAGCGCTCTCTCCTCCTTCAATACCACGACTGAGGTGTCCTTGAGCAAGACACCGAACCCCGAACTGCTCCCCGGGCGCCGTAACATGGCTGCCCACTGCTCCGGGTGTTTCACTCAGGATGGGTTAAATGCAGAGAACTTTTTTATTTTTAAACACCTAAACCGTTTCCCATTCATTCTCAATGGTAGTGCTGAACCGGATGCAATATTCTCTCGGCCGCTAGCGCTCTCGTGGCGCTCTTCCGTGTTTCGGTTACGGTTTGAATTCGCCATATTTATCCCGACTCGGAGAATGAAAACACAGTTAATTAACCATAAAAGAAGAAAACAGCGGCGATCTGCCTCGGTTGTTTAATTCAACGTCTATCAAAGGTAAGATACTTTATGTGACATATTTACGTTTTGTGACCGTTACTTTGTTCGTTTCCAAACTTTACCCTGTCGGGCTTTGTTTACTATAGTAACGTTAGCTTGATTTGTTTGCAGGACAAATTATGAATGAACATGGCTGTAATTTACGTTTCTATGTATTGTTTGTCATCATTAACACGTCATCTGTTGATTACAAGCTACATTATAATTGGGCATAACTATTATTTTCAATTTTGTAATGAAATTACATGTTCAAAAATGTTTTCTAACCATGGTTTTTATTATATTAACTATAATTGAACCATGTTATATTAGTAGTAGAATCACAACAACAAATGTAACGATTGTTGTTACTGTATTGAGCATTATATTTGCAGTACAGCCATGAAATTGTAAATAATAAAAAAAATCAATCTGCCAAGAACAGCAGGATTACTACAGTTTTACTACAGTAACTTCGTGGTTGTTATATAGTATGTGTGTGTGTTTATTTGTAATATTTCTATTGTGTTGTTCTTGTAGAGAGCACTGTTTCTGCTTGTGTCATCTTTTTATGATACCATACAGATCCTCAGATACAGGTAAATATGTGATACATTAACATCATACACAAGGGTTTCTGTCTTAAAATCTCTTAATTTACCCTCACACAAATGAATGCCTTAAGAAACTTTTAAATCAGAGCAGAAAGCCTTAAAGGGATAGTTCACTTTGAAATTAAAATGTGGTATCTATCAGCTTACCCCAAGGGCATCCAAGATGTAGGTGTCTTTTTTTCTTCAGTAGATCCAATTTTGATGTTTTAGGTCAAACCGTTCTAGTCTGTCAGTCATATAATGGCAGGTATAGGTCACTGTCTCTATAAGAGGGAAAAAGAACATGCACAGAGAAATCCAAATTAAACATTTCCCCATCATAACTACACATTGATGGCCTAAGACACGAAACGAGCGGTTTGTGTGAGAAAACGAACAGTATTTATATCGTTTTTTACCTCTTGTACACAACCATGTCCAAGTGATCTGAGTGCGCACACATCCGGTGTGTGACGTGTGAGTGCGCACGCTCTGGCTCACGCTTGACGGAGGGCGTGTCTGAAGCGTGGTGCTGACGCAACTTTTCAAGCGCCAACGGAGGCATCAGCCAATCAGATCGCCTCATGCAAATACCCAATCCAGTTCATGCAACACCAGAGAAGTATGTGATTGGTTGTTGTAACTATGACGGCGCGTCAGCACCACGCTTCAGACACGCCCTCCGTCAAGCGTTGACGCCGACGCCCCGTGTGAATGCAGCGTGAGCCAGAGCGCGCGCACACACACGTCACACACCGGATGCGTGTGCACGCAGATCACTTGGACATGGTTGTGTACAAGAGGTAAACGATATAAATACTGTTCGTTTTCTCACACAAACCGCTCGTTTCGTGTCTTAGGCCATCAATGTGTAGTTACGATGGGGAAATGTTTAATTTTGATTTCTCTGTGCATGTTCTTTTTCCCTCTTATAGAGACAGTGACCTATACCTGCCATTATATGACTGACAGACTAGAACGGTTTGACCTAAAACATCAAAATTGGATCTACTGAAGAAAAAAAGACACCTACATCTTGGATGCCCTTGGGGTAAGCTGATAGATACCACATTTTAATTTCAAAGTGAACTATCCCTTTAAATTCATAAAATGATGGCATTAAATGTTGGATGCAAAGCAAAAAGTGAATGAATCTCTTCCTCTGTGTTTTGTCTTTTTTCAATACAAATATCAAACATCTTTCAATCAAGATATGTTTATTTCAGATGCAAATGTAAATGAAGTCTTGAAAAATGTAATAAAATTAAATGAGTTTATTCTTAAAACAATAATAACTATGTTAATGAGTTATCAAAACTTCCCTTTAAATTAAGATTAATTTTTGGCAAATGGCAGATATTAGTTCTTGTTTTAATCAAGACTTTGTATTTTATGTCATTTTGTTTCTCCAGTAAATGTGTCTTTATTTAAGAATCTTTAGGCATTTGCTCTGAAAAACAAGACAAAAATACTGAGGAAGAACATCTCTTTTATTGCAGCATGATCTGAAGCTGCAGTAAAAGATATTTCTATATTATAGAGTCTGGAGCAGTGTTTCAGTGCGCTTTTGTAATCAGGGTTTCTCCAGACATTTACATTCTACAGAACATATTTGTGTTTTTCCTCATTTGTTCCTCAAATTTGCTTTACTTGGTCTTAAAAAGGTCTTAACTTTACCTTCATAAAACCTGCAGAAACTCTGTTTTCTTACACATTAAACTAAATATACCACTGCTACACTGTCTGTGCCCTCACTGTTTTCATATCATGGTTCCCACGTTGAGCCTCAATCTGAATTTTCATAATGCATAAATTAATTCATTTTTCCCCTCTGTGTAGGAACTACACACATCTGCCTCTGCTGGCCTCACCTGTGACCTGTACTGGACCTGTGAAGACCGGTGACAGGGTGTTTGTACTGGACCACAAACTCCGTGTGAAGAAGGACATCCTCAGGAGTATGCAGCAATGGTCCACGATTCCTCTACTGATCCAAACAGCACGCTCCATTCAACCACAAAACTGCACATTTCACAGTATGTCAAGCACCTGGACAAACTGCTGAACACCAGGGCCGTATTCATGAAACATCTTAGTGAGAAGAGATGCTCCTAGTAACACAATTCTAAGAAATGTGGGTGTTTCCTCTTAAATTTAAAGAAAAGATCCTAGTAAAGAAAAAAGTAATTCAGAAAGCATCTTAACCCTTAAAAGAGGTCTTAATGTCTGAAATGGTTAGGAGTACGAACGAGGACTTTTAAGAGGCTTCAGAGTTTCTTTAGCAGTGAAGAAAATTAACCAAACATGAAGAAATGTTGCACACAATGCATGACGGTGAGTTAATAACACGCTACACATTAGATTGAACTTATTAGAGACACGCTAACATCTCCGATACCGCGCAGAAATGCCATAGCACCAGAAATGGACGTAATCACTACATTAACTACATTAACATATTTAGCAACTGGAAAAATGCAGCTACGCAGCAGTGATGATTTGGGTCTGTTACAGCACTTTCAGAACCTTATTGTGTCGCTGTTCATTTCCTATAAAATACATTAAGTATGACAGCATGGTAAATAAAGAATAAAGAATATAATGTGTGTGTGTGAGTGAGAGAGAGAGAGAGAGAGAGAGAGAGAGTATGGTAAAACAGGAAAAATGACGCCTGTAATTTCAAAGTGAAGGATTATAATAGACTCTACTCTTAAAAGCACTCTTTTATTTCCTTCTTGGACACTCAACCAATCACAGTCTTCAAAAGACTGTGTCATAGCTAGCAACAGGGTTAGCCCCGCCTCCTCACTAAGATAACAGTGTCCTCGCTCAGAGTTGCTCTCAGATTGGTCCTGAATCACTTTTAAGCTAAGACTCCTAGTTAGACATGTTTAAGCTAAATTAGGAGCTCTCGGAGAGGATTCTTACAATCTTTAAGAATACGGGCCCTGATCTTCATTAAACAACTCCAGAGAAGCAAATAAAGACTTGTCTTGCTTGTGGACAGCCAAAGATGGTTCCTCTATCCACTTTTGTCTTAATCAGCAAGGCCCTGTCAGGTTCTTCTACTGTTCCACAAAGCTTTTTAATGCTAACAGTGATGAAGGACTAACAAACCCCAGAATGCCATTCCAAGACCTTATGGAAATGTAGTTAAAGAGACAGTTCACCCAAAAATGAAAATTCAGTCATTATTAACTCATCCTCAAGTAGATCCAAACCTGTATGAATGTGTTTGTTCTGAACACAAAGGAAGAAAGTTTGTAATCAGGGTGTTTTGGGACACCATTGACTTCCATAGTAGTAGAAAAATACTGCTCTGTTTCCCTCATTCTTCAGAATATCTTCCTTTGTGTTCAGAACAAACACATTCATACAGGTTTGGAACTGCTTGAGGATGAGTTAATGATGACAGAAGTTTCATTTCTGGGTGAACTGTCTCTTTAAGAGAGAACTTGAGGACACAAAGAAACAGCTGGAGGAGAAAGGACAGGTCCTGAAACTGGACACGTTGGTCACTTGTGCAGATTTTGTAAACTGGAACTGAAGCAGGGTTCAAACAGTCCTGGTGTAGCAGGGAAATATGTTTATTCCCCTCTGATTACCAGCCTCAGGACATCCAGAAAGAGATGACCTGGAGAGAGTTTAACGAGTGCATTATACGAGATGGGTGGCAGAAATAAATAAATAAATGATATTTTGCCCCTTAGAAATATTTCACTCATGTATGTTTTGATTTGTATATTTTTCAGTGTGAGATTGTAATATCTATATATTGTCAGAATTATATTTTTCTTTCTACTTTATTATTTTGGATCGATCTTAAAAAGTGCTTAAAGCATTTAATAAAAACAACTGAAAATGACAAATTGCTTCATGAGTGCTGTGTTCCACTTCGTAGGACTAATATTTTACAGTTTCTATGGTTTTGGAAACACTTAATTGATCATTTAACTTAAGTGTGACATATTACTCCATCACTCAATCAATTTTCATTCAATACTTGAATATTACTAAGTTTGAGTTAATTTAAATGCCTCTTATTTACATTTTAAAAGCCATTTATAAACTGTATACCATTTATATAACCATGTTTTTAATATATCCATGGAATATTATTTTACTGTTTATTTTAATATTAATAATTTATTCATAATACTTTGCAAGACTCAAATTAAAACACTTTGCAGCTGTATATATAATAAGCTTGTTATCTTATAAGCACAAAGCTGTGTGAAATAATGGTTTAGACCTTTAATGGTAAATAAACAAATAAATGCATGAACAAATCTGATTGGCTGTGACATCATGTCCGCTCTTTGGCAAGCTGCTGAAATGCTGCAATCTGATTGGCTGTCAGTGAATTACAACTATCCACGGCTGGCCCAACGTCAGAAACCGACAGAAATAGGACTAAAATAAACTTTTTATGAATGGTTTCGCATGAGGTCTTTATATCAGTTTTTTACAGAACAGCGGGAAAAGATTTTGTTCGGAAATCCACCCCAATGAACGTGACTGATATAGGATATGCAATATTATTTATTCAATAATAATATTTCAATACATCATTTGTACATTTTTTAAACTACCATATGTAAACAATAGCCTATACTTATTTATATTGCATGTCACTGTTTATAACCATGGTGTTCATCCTTTGCTGGACCGCTTTAAAAAATTGGGGGTATAAATTAAGAGTATACCCACTTCTCCAGGGAACACTACACCACTGATCACGACCACTGAGACAATTTCGAGAAGACCCTAGAAAATCATACCAACTTGTGGAAAATGGGCATCCGATGTCCCCTTTAAAGCACAGCCACCACAAAATCAGACTAACTTTAAGATCATTCTGAGGTTAAATACAGATTTAAAATCATAACAAGAAATAGTTTAGTAGCTATGATACTGTTTTTTTTAAATCAAATCTTTGCATAGCTATGACAGGAAACACTGGAATCTAACAATGCCTTAGAAAAAAAGAGTTGATCTTAAAAAAAATAAAGCATATACATAAACCCATATAGGAAATATAAGAGTTATCGAATAAGCATGTTATAAACTTTTGAAACATTGGTGTCTCATATTTTAGAGCACTCACTGCAATTTATGAAAGAAATCAATTAAATGTATGTGGGAGTGTGTGTGAAAAAAATCAGATGTAACCCCCTTTGTAATCCTTAACATTTTCATAAGTAACTGTAATTTAATTACACATTTTTTCTTAGTAACTGTAACTAATTACAATTACTTTTATTTTGTAATTAAATTATGTAATTCCGTTACATGTAACTAGTTACTCCCCAACACTGTTGATTATAGTAAAAGTGATTCTAAGAGCCTGTAGTTCTGTGACAGTCAGTTAATATAAAGGACTTTCCAAAAACGTTTTCATCTACAGTAGTATTAGGACTTACACAGACATCAAGAATCAGCTTATGAACCTCAACAATGGTGACCATAAAAAAAAATTAAAATTAAAAAAAAACAATGCTGCAATGCATGCTGGGTACTAGCATATTACAAAACTCATCCATGGCTCCCAGCATGCATTGCTGCATGATCTTTTTTTCTTTTTTTTTTTTTTTTTATGCA
The DNA here is from genome assembly GCA_027422415.1 of Schizothorax lantsangensis. NCBI lineage: Eukaryota > Metazoa > Chordata > Actinopteri > Cypriniformes > Cyprinidae > Schizothorax > Schizothorax lantsangensis. The sequence goes on along the minus strand of CM049861.1, from coordinate 27,652,787 downwards.
TAAAATGTTATGAAATTAATGTTTTAAATTTTGAAGGCAGAAATATGTCAAGATGTCAATCAATTAAATGATACGTTTAATATGAAAATAAAACAGACACTAGGTGGCGCCAAGTCACTGTCTTAACGAGTGAGTTCAATCCTGATTCCTTCAAATAAATTACGCTGATTACAAAAACACCACTTGTTGCCGCGTTCAGCTGTGGATTTATTTCTGTGATAATTATATGTGGGCCTAATGTGTTAAAAAATAAAAAATCTTTTCATGACAAAATGATCAGAAAGATGGCAGGTATGGGGCATGTTCGGGGGAGCATAACTTCTTATGTTGAGAGAACGACAAGCATGAGATTGAACAACAATGAAAATGAAGCTAGGGAAAATGAATAAGAAATATAAAATATGAAATATAGAAACATACTAAATGAATGAATGAAGAAATGAAGAAACAATAAACAATAAAAATACTTAAATGATATAATAATAATAATAAATCATATGAATGACTAATGATTATAAAATGATTATGTGAATAAATGAATTAAAAAACATGAAAATAAAAACACAACACACACAATTTGTAAGGATCCTTCAGTTTAATGGCAATGACAATTTACCCCATACAGTGTAACACAAGAGGTTAATGTGTGTTAACAGGATAATAATGAAAATGTCTATTAGATTTGTATTATTATTAATCAAGACTTTTGTTCATACAGAAATGGACAATAAGCCCTAGGAAATATTCACTGGAGTATAAAGTGTGACAGCTGAGCTGTGAGTCTGGTTTGATTAGGACAGAGAAGAAAAATACAAGACATTTATATTTGGTCTGCTTTGAAATCTGGTCAAAAGATGCAGATCTTGAGGTCTTCATAAGCTCCTGTCAGATGAAAACATGGTCTCTGTGTGGAAGAGATTAAAGAAACTGCTGTTATATTCATGATTTCATATGTCTATTATTATAGAGTAAACATGAATCTGTTCTCAGGAAAACAAAACAGCTGTGATTAGATGATGAAATACAACTCATGCACATGATTGATAGTGTATATTCATATGTTAGTGTAAGTTAGTGTATTTAAAAAGTTTGCATTTGTACTTGTATTCTTGCAATTTCATTCAGCATTTCATTTAACTATTTATGTGAGTTAAGTTAAATTAGGTAATCATTTATTTATTCAGCTAAAGTTACGATGGGTGAGATGGTCTGGTTTGTTCAGTTATCTTGACACTCAACTCACATTTGTCTGACATGACTACAATTAATTTACAAATAAACATTTGTGCATTTAAAACATTTAAACATTTTAAAAGCATATAATTGTATTGAATGTTGTACCTCATGTTTTTTGGCAGCTCTTCTTTGTTCGTTTAATTGTTGTCTTCAGATGCCTAATGCAAGACCTTGTATTCCTTCTTCCAGATCTCTGATTTCTTCCTCATTTATCTCCGTCCGATAATTTCGAAATTGTGTACAAAATATACTCAAATCATTAGGATTACCCTGGATATTAATCACATCTCGGATGGGCTGTCTACGTTGTCTGTGAGTCCATTGAACAGTGAGGTTTTCATGTCTTTGTCTGATGAGTCTCATCCACCGGATGGGATCTGATGTGGGTCGGAAAACCAGGCTATGTAGGTTTCCCAAATCAAATGGATAAACTAGTTTATATGCTTTTAAGAGAACATCATGATATTGGTTCACCTGATCTTCTCTGACTAGTTTTCGTTCAGGCTTAGTCCAATGTGTAACATCCAGCTCCCAATACATGTTTTTGACAGCTTCTCCCTCCATGTCTCTGATCAATATGTCAGCTTCATATTCCACCTCACTCTTATAAACCATTGTTATTACACAAGCCAAACAGAAGATAATAGAAACTAGTTCAGTCAGCACATATTTGATTCAGTGCCCAGATGAGCACGTGCCTCCAGACCAGGTTTGTCTACATGACTCTGAACCTGAAATCACAGTACAATGATGATGCACTTTAATATATACCAGTACTGAATGATAACCATATTCATCTACAACTACAGTGATCCAAAGCACTCCAAAGAGTACCATGGTAAAACCAATTGTGCTCTATAATAGGGATTTTCACACGTTAACCTGGGTTAACATTTTTCACACTGTTCTGCTTTTATCCTGGGTTAAGAACAAATTCTGGATTTCCATGTTTTGAAGTTTCACACTGTACATTCATAAACCCTGAGTTAATGTCTTTGCATTTCTGCTGTCAGAATCACTGATTGCATGAATACAGTATGTGATCAGTTTAAATAATGGCTTGTCTTGCCCTTGTGCATCAGTTGGGCTTCTGTATTCTTGATGGTCACATCCAATTTGCTCTGAATAGACTTTTTTTTGGACAATAATTGCACAAATAAATAGGTCTCTTCTTCCCTCCCGCAGAAGCAGTGCAAATCTGGTTCAGCAGGTTTGACATTGACATTGACTCTATCAGTCCTCTGGATTTGACTGCAACTCTGCAAATATGATTCATTCAGAAATAAAAAAATAATATGGAGTTAAACATCTGTCAAAACCAGATCTACAACATAGCTAAGAGTTTCCAAGCTTACATGAAAATGAAACTTCATCAGAAACATTTCAGAGAAGAACTGAAGTTTCCTGAGAAGAGTAGAATCACAACTGAACTGCTGAAAAAAAAGGCGCTGTGTAAATAAGTTCAGATCGATCATTTGTGCACCAACATGGTTGACAGCTGTTTATGCACAATTACCATTTTAGATCGACTAACTGAAATACTGTATAAGATCTCCATTTGAACTGAAAGCAGACTATGCGCTGCCGGTTTCAGAGCAAAATACAAAACTGTGACACTTCATTCACTGACGCGCTTCACACGGCAGCACATACTGTAAATACTTACTTGCGCTACCTCCCATTAAAACAGTAGGAAGAACAATTCGACAACAAAAAATACTACCCTTCAGATTGTGCTTTATTAACGTCTACACCTACCCTTACAATAATGCAAATACAGTAATTATGTATTGTTCAGTGTGACAGAAATGACACAATATTGATGTGTGCATGCACAGTAATAAAAATAAATAAATAAAATATAAATCTTTGATTTTAGGTCAACCTGATTTTAGGTTTGAAAATGATGAAAATTCATTAAAAAAAGTAAAAAGGAAATAAAGGAAAATGAAAATGTAAATATTAGCAATGTATTTTTAAGTGTACAATAAAATGATGGTATTTTTATTTAATGTTCACTTTTTATTTTAAAATATAATAGTAATATCACATTTTGGTTATTATTTTATTAAAACAAAATAAAGTGCAATAATACTATTATTACTATTATTATTTTATTATAGCTGTGTTTAATGTGTGACACTATGTGGAGTGTAAGCGTCAAACTAAATCTCCATGTGCTCTCATGAGAACCAGACTGAAAATGTATGTGCACGTCTGAAAACAATGTTAAATGATGAGCTGTGTGAGACAAGACATAAGGTTACAATTCACCCAAATCACAGGCAAATGACTGCAGTTACAGCAAAGTCTCAGCCCACGAAAACCACATTGATCTTCTTGATGATGATTTTCTCCCTGCTAACAGCTGAGGACTCGTGTGACTGTGAGCATCTACACTGAGCTTCTGCAATGTTACTGGAACAATCCACAATGCTTGATCTCACATAAAATGATCCCATCGCAAACAAACATTTATTCATTCAGTCGACACTTTTATCCTAAATGAGGAACATCACAAGCAGTTTATCATGTTAACAATAATAAACTACAACAGCGCATGAAGAAAGAGCAGATGTCAAATGCAGAAGAGAATATATATATTGTTGTTGTAAAAAGGCAGGACATGTGAGTTTGAGTAGCTCTGTCTCTTTTGTTGTGATAAATTTCAAGTTAGAAGACAAAAACTTCAAAAAGTTTTTAACTCATTCCTCTGGATGCAAATGAACTAATACAGTTGCTATGAGGTGAACACCATTAATGATAGAAACTGATGTAACAACACTGGTATGAGCACTGCACCCTCATGATGATGGAGCAGACTCTCTGGTGATTCACCGAAAAGGAGTTAATTTAAGGGAAGTCAGGTGACTTAACAGGCATTTTAGAACTGTAACACCCTCAAACTCAAACTATTGTTTTACACATCCCTGTTGAAAAAGAAAAGAAAAAGCATATGCTGGTTAGGTAGGTTTTGAAGCTGGGATGCTGGTCATGAACTGGTTTAAGCTGGTCGACCAGCATATGCTGTCTTTTTCAACAGGGATATGCAGTATGCAAACACGTACAGCCAGTATATTGGAATGGAGAAAGACGAAATCTTCAAAACTGTTTGCTAAAATTACACTTAAGTAACATTTTAAATCAGCACTAAAATGTGACTATAATGGTGTCATTTATTTGGCTTCTTTATCTCTAATCATATGTGGGTACAAATAAAAAAGGTGATTATCTCGTTAAACTGTAACACAGCTTTATTCCTGCAGTCGTACCAAGAGTCAAGATTTTTCTCCTCCTGTCTCTGTTTACTGTTATTCCACCAATTCTAGTTTGACAAAAACAATGGGATTTAAGTGATTTAATATGGGATTTAAACGACAGAATTTTCAGAATTAGTAACTAACATTTTGCACTCGATTCTAAATGATGCTAGAAAAATAAGACCTTTATTAAAAACAAGCATTGCATAGTCTTACAAACTTGCAAACAGTATCCACCTTTTTCTTGCTGTAAAAATGGGCGCGTGGTCATTTGTAAATTCTATGGGTCTGGCTTCTGGTCTCATCTGCGTCCAGCTATTTTTATCTGTACAAAACAGTTCGTTTTGGTGCTTGATATTGAAAATTGGTGTGTCTTACCATATTATTTTAATGTATTATCTTAATTATGATCACACTGGTTTGTAGTGCAAACAGTTTTACCATTTACTGGATGTTGTTATTCTCCTCGTTAGCTATAGCGGCTAATGAAGTTCACCCATTTTTCTGTGTTGAAGAAAAAGGTTCAGAATATAAAGCTAATTGAGTGAAGTTCTAAAGCATTTTCTAGTAAAATGTACAAACTCAGTCCAGAAGATGGTGCTGTCTGATAGATTTAAGAGACTGGACAGTTTCTGCATGTTTGCATTGTAGGATGCTGTTGGGTGTGTGTGTGTGTGTGTGTGTGTGTGTGTGTGTGTGTTAGTAATAGGAAGTTACTAATAGCTGCTGGGTATAATAAAATCCCAGTGACATGCATTATAATACTTAATGGCGGTGTCATATCAGGGGCGTGTCTAGAGGGGTGGCACGGGGTGGCACCGCCCCCCTCAAAATATGCTTGCCCCCCCCCGTAGCACCGCTTAAAATAGAAATTGTTATGTTACGTTTATTCCTGTTTCAAAGATTAAAGGCACAATCACTTTCCCGAATAGTCTGCAGTAATGTGGTAAACGCTAAAATGTGGGGTTTTAATAATGTTAGCGTTCTGACGCTTGGAATTTTAAGATGTAGAATAGTAAACACCTGTTTGTATTGAATAAACAAACGTTTTTGCGTGGTAGTCTTGTATTTATTTATTTTTTCGTTTGCAATGTCCAAGAACAGCTTCACATTAAATGATTTTGTCTTTAATGCCTACTATTTGAGTAATATATTCATGATTAAGTTAGAGGTTTGTTTATTTTTAGACAGAATTTTGTGGGTAAAAAAATGAAAAGGGAACACACACACACACAGTCTGTTTGTACAATAAAAGAAGTTGATAACAATTATTGTCTGTTCAATGGTTTTTATTTATAGAATAAGAGATGCATTGTCCAGGCATTAGTGCAGTGCCATTTTTATGTCATCCCACTTGTGTTGGGACACATGATTTTTCCCATGCCCCCTGTGGTCCCCCCTGTGCCACCCCATAAAAACAATCCTAGAATCGCCCCTGTGTCATATGTGACAACTTACCCCATACAGCGTGACACAAGTGGTTAACAGTGTAACAATGAAAATGTCCATTAGAATTTTTGTAATCAAATCTTTAATAAAGTTTGTGTTTATACAGAAATTAACATTCAACAATAAACACACAATGAGAAAAATTCATTCAGATTTGATCACAGCCTGGCTTAAATATATCCGAGAAGAGAAATATAAGAAATTCATATTTGGTTATATAAAGTTCTGGTAGGTGAGACGGACTGGTTGGCTCAGTTTTCCTGATTTGTTGAATCTGGTAAAACAAACATTATCACAAATAGATGAAAGAAAAAACAAGCACAGTGCCAAAACATGTTTCCTGCATTTTGTTCATTCATGACCAACAGACACCACATACGATTGTCTGATATGACCATAATTAATTTCTGACATTTTGAATCATTTCTACAATATTTGAAAGAATGTGATTGCATTGAATGTTGTACCTCATGTTTTAGGCAGCTCCTCTTAATTCTTTTTATTGTTGTCTATGTCTTCTGTTTTCTAATTCCAGATCTTGTATTCTTCCTTGCAGATCTTGTATTTCTGCTTCCAGATCATGTATTCTTCCATTCCGATGTTGTATTTCATTCACCTCTTCTTGACACCTCTCCAGATTATTTGGAAACCTATCGCAGAACGTTTCCAAATCTTGTGCTTTACCAGTGAGATTAATCATTGCTCGGAATGGCTGTTTAACATGTCTGATATTCCACTGAGCAGAGATTTTTTTATACTCGGTTAGAATTAAGCCCATCCACCAGCACTTTTCAGTGGCATTGAAAGACAGAATGTGCAGACGGTTTTGTGAATACATTCTGAAGAGAACATCTGGGTTTTGGTTCACCTGATTAATTCTGTGTAGCTCTTTTTGTCCTTCAGTCATTTGTTGAATATTCAGCCCTTCATACATGTCTCTGATCCTTATGATTTGTGTTTCCATTTCTAGTCAGTGCTGGTGTGTGAAGGTTGTGAAGGTCCTGTTTAAAACCTCCTGTAAACCGCCTCATGCTTATAAACCCTTGTGATTGCGCAAGCCAAGCAGAAGATGATAGAAACAATTTGATTCCCAGATGAGCACGTGTCTCCAGACTGGTTTGTTCACATGAATTTGAAACTAAAACCATGGTACAGTGATGATGGTAATACCATGTTACTATAGTATTTACCACAGTACTGAATGATAACCATATTCTTCTTTCATAGCAACTACAGTGATCCAAAGCACATCAAATAGTACCATGGTAAAACCGTTGCACTTTACAGGGCTTTTTTAATACGTTAACCCTGAGTCATTCTAAACTCAAGTTGACATGTTTCACTGACACTGACTGTTCAGTTCTTATACTGGGTTAAGAATTAATCCTGGATTTTCAGGTTTTGAAGTTTCACAATGTACAGTTAATATTTAATATTTTTAGTTTATATTAATATTTGTATTCACACCACTGTCAGAATCACTGATTGCATGAATACAGTATGTGATCAGTTTAAATAACAGCTTGTCCTGCTCTTGTGCATCAGTTGGGCAGGTAACATTCAATTTGCCCTGAGTGCTAAACCTGCTGAAACAGGGTTTTCATAAACCACAATATTACAAGTGTGAAACACTGCCTTGCTCTGGCTTAGACAGACAGACAATCAAAGATATATGAAGTTAAAAGAGGAAAGCGTGTTAAAATATCTTGACCATTCTTAATAATCATCTTGTTCTCATGTGTTTTTCAGTCTGGTATTTGTCAAACCTGTTTCAGCAGGTTTGACATGGTTTGAACAAGCTTTATCAGTCCTGTGGTTTTGACTGAAAACATGATTCATTCAGGAATAAAATAAAAAGCATATGGTGTTTGACATCTGACACAACCAGATCTACAACATAAGAACACTTAATTAAACACAATTAAACACTTCTGTAACGCAGTTCGTAGAACGGGAAGGAGGAGGCGGGAACCGGCGAACATTCCAAACATTTAATACAAATAAACAAACACAAAAGTAAAGCGGCAGCCCCTCACGGATGACTGCCGCACACAAAACACAAACTAAAATCCAGGCCTGGTCCTCTCTCGTCTTCCACTGTCATCGCTCCTCCTTTTATCCTTCCGGAGCTCCTCCGTGGGACTCGAGACCACGGCTCTCGGCCCCGCCCCACTCGTCACAACTTCGCTTATAGATAACTACAGACCTGTCTCTCTCCTTCCATTCATAGCGAAAATACTCTGAGTTGTTTCAACCATGTATCATTATTTCTTTCAAAGAATAACCTACTGGATGCCAACCAGTCAGGTTTCAAGAGTGGCCATTCAACTGAGACTGCGCTACTGTCTGTCACTGAAGCCTTGCAAATTGCAAAAGCTGATTCTAAATCATCAGTTCTTATTCTGCTGGATCAATCTTCTGCTTTTGACACTGTCAATCATCAGATCCTCCCGTCCACCCTCTCATCACTGGGCATCACTGGGATTCCACTTCGCTGGTTTGAATCCTATCTCACTGGTAGGTCATTCAGGGTGGCCTGGGGAGGGGAGGTATCCACAGCACATCAACTGGTCACTGGGGTTCCTCAGGGATCAGTTCTTGGACCCCTCATCTTCTTCATATACACTACATCACTGGGTCCCATCAGGGGTGTTGCTTTGAATGACAGCGCATGCGAAACCGCATAAAGCAAATACTCCAAAAGTGTGAAGCAGTGCGATGCAAGAGAGAGTATAAGGGTACCTTGTCTCCAAAAATTTGATTTATTGCCCCTCATAAAAATCCCACCCAGTAAGCGCCCAATCCCTCCCACCATAACTGGACATCTGGTCTGGACACCTGTTGTACACACCCATCCACCCCCACCATCTAGATGAGGAGCTGATTATCCAGTCCAGTGTGTTTAAGGAATTTATATGACTGTGTGTGTGGGGGTCGTTGTTATGTGATTTAAACTTTAAATGGTGAAATTGTGTTAAAGGGATGTTTTTATTAAGGTGTTTTTTCACATCGTGTAAAACGTGCAATGATTGTTTTTCCCTACAACACGTCTTGTAGGGAAAAAAACGATGTTAGGCAAAGTTAGAAAATAAAACATTAGATACGTTCTATCGTTTGACAGTGTTAAATAAAAAGAAGAAGTGTTTTGTTCACAAAAAAGCACCAAACACGTACGTTAACATTAGAAAAGGCTGTCTTATCTTACCGTGTTGTGAAATAAAAAATATCAGACCGTTAAGTAAGACCATACAGTTTAAAAGTAAAAAAGAGTCTTTAAATAAACGAACATCGTTAAAACAACACTATCCAGCAGTAGTCAAAATCTCCGTGGTAGACGATCGTTACAAGTTAGTTACGATAGAAAAAACGTAAAGACAAAGAGCCCCGTGTCTAGCGCTGATCCGACAGACGACCGCGCTCTGGCTTGTCAAAATCCAAATGAGGGTTGGAGACCTGGGGATCCCAAACCACGCCTACGGCCGTCCCCTAACACGTGTGAGGTGTTAGCCCCGGATGTAACGACGTGTTTAAAAAGACGAATTGAGTATGACATAGCAGCACCTAGACACAAAATACTCACGTAGGTTTTACGAAATTGAAAGAAAAAACATAATTATTCTGCATCAATGGCCGAGGCATCGTCACCTAAAACTCCAGAGAAGACCATTGAGGGCGTTATGGACGATCTCACACTGGCACCTAGGAAGATGAAACACGGGCCGTGTCTGTCCAGCTTCCTCCATGAACCTTTGGATAATGTTAAGCGGGAGTTTCATTTATCCGGTAAACGCATATGCTGCTACAACTTTGACAAGATCAACAGGGAGGTGCGGTTGAGTACCGTGGACAGTGATGAAAGGTTCACCTACGACACCTGCGATGACCCCGAGCTGTTTTTCACCGTAAAAGACTGGAGTTTATTTTACAACTATGTTTGGCGTGATTTAAAAGACGGCTGCGACGATCCTCTATTTATAGGGGAATGGAACGGCATCACCCCTGGAATGCGTTACAGGGTATTAGGGGATCACATTAACAAACACGCCGATGATTACATTTATATACTTTGTAGCGATAGCACCGATGGTCTCCCTGAACGAGTATGGCCAATATCTGAAGAGGACCACCTCAAATACTATAGTATTAAATTATTGTTTCGCTGGAAAGATGTACCTGCGTTAGAAGATATATTTGGAAAGATCGACAAATTGTTTAAATGGTGCGAAGCATTTGACAGATACAATAGCATAAAGGTGAAGCTGTTTCATCCTGAATGGTGTGTGACCAGTAGGAGAGGTGTTCACGTAGCACCGCCTACATTCTATAACCATTAAATACAAGCCAACAGGACTCTCAGAGATAATACACTTCAACAGCTAAAGACATCAACATGACCCAAGAAAGCATTTCAACATATCCTAGTCTTGTATGCGACGACAACGCAAGCGATGCGGGGCTGCCTACGGACAACATTACTTGGCTGAACAAACTTTGTACAGAACTGGGTTATCATAACCTAGCATTCTTGACGAAGTACGGACCGCCTCGAACATCTGATTCTATAGCCGTCTCGGGTGCATCAGTCTCGGACACTGTCGACGGGTGCATCGGCGTAACCGGACATAAAATCATTAAAGCAGTTGTCGGGATCATTCTGGAACATCTGGTTGACAGACGGTTAAAAGATAATTGTTATGGTTGTGAGACGGAACATCCATCGCAAACGCAACATTCATGCCTCTATGAGGCCCCTGCATACTACTTTCTGGGGCGTTTTGAAGAACTGAGGGATAAAGTGTGTAAACACGATCTGAAACACATTCTGGCCCGTACCTTGAAACTGTTCGGTTTATCGCCGCATCTCCAGAGAATTCAGGGCGTTGTCGATGGTGTTCTGTGCGACCTCAGAGATGAGATGTTCATAGTGGGAGGATTGGCCGAGCTCAGGACGAAAATTGTGGACGAAACCTGTGAACAGGCTGTTTATGACGCCGTTGACGCCTGGAAGAAAAGCGCACCTGCGGCCTCTGACTAACTCGACAACATGGGGAATCTCTGCAACACGAGCTGTCTGACAAAACTCTTATTTAAACAACAAATTAAGAGAGAAATAATACATTTATTGTATAAGATTATCGATGATGAGAGTGATTGTTATGTGAATAATAAACGTTTAATGAAATTAAAAAATCAAATGACTGTGGTACGTTGTATGTCGAATGAGTGGAGTGTTATGACGAGTCACTGTATTGCAAACGGGTGTGAGGTCCGTACGACTGTTAAAAACATTCTTGAAATTATGCCTGGAACTGAAGAAAGTCTTAAAATAGGCAATATTTTGTGTCTTTGTACTTATGTAACCGATGTATGTGTGATGCTATTGTCGAGAAACGAAACGGTTGACGTGTGTGAAATTATTGATGTATTAGTTGAATATATGATTGAGAAAAATATTGTAATGTGTGTGAAATTCCTTCAATATCTAGATGTTGTGTAACCAATCATGTTTGACTATCGCTTCTACATACGTTGTAAACAAAAACCCCTTGACACTAACAGAGACGTCATTATTTTCTGAAAAAAGCATCGATGTAACATGTCTGAATTAATGAAAAAAGTATACTATAATCCCTCAGATCCTGGATCTTTGGGAGGTAAAGATAGGTTAAAACGCGGCATGTTACAGGAATACGGTGTAACTCTGAAGGATAAAGAAGTGACGGATTGGCTAGCTGCTCAGGACGTGTATACATTACACAGAACCGCACCTGTCAAATACAAGCGTAATAGGGTGATGGTGTACGGGAAAGATGCCCAGTTTCAAGCGGATCTGGTTGATATGTCTGCTTATTCGAAAGAAAACGATAATATAAAATTTTTACTGACATGTATAGATGTTTTCAGCAAGTATGCGTGGGCTCGCCCGTTAAAAAATAAGATTGGGTAGGAGGTCACGAAAGCTTTCGAATCTATACTCAGAGAAAACCGAGTGCCGCAAAAATTACAAACTAATAAAGGCACCGATTTTTTTAACAAGCATTTCCAGCAACTGATGAAAAAGTATGACATACATCATTTTGCCACGGCGAGCGACGTCAAGGCTTCGGTGGTTGAACGTTTTAATCGGACGCTTCGGGGTAGAATGACTAGGTTTTTAACAGCCATCAATTCAAAGAGTTATTACAACGTGTTACAAGATCTTATAGATGGATATAACGCGAGCTATCATAAAAGTATTAAAATGAGGCCCCTGGACGTTCATAAAGAAAACGAAAAGGATGTGTTTAATAATCTGTACGGAAAGATGCGTAAAGACGCACCTGTCTTTAAGTATAAAATTGGCGATCTGGTTAGGGTATCTAAAGTCAGAAATGTGTTTTCTAAGGGGTATGAGCAGAATTACACAGAAGAGTTTTCCACTATAGCGGCATGCATTCCCCGGAATCCTCCTGTGTACAGCTTACAAGACTATGATGGGGATATTATCGAAGGATGTTTTTATGAAAAAGAATTACAAAAAATCATCGTGAATCAAGATAAGTCGTTTAAAATAGAAAAGATTTTAGATCGAAAAAAGAGAGGTAATCAAATATTCTGTCTCGCGAAATGGGTTGGATGGCCGATTAAATTTTCGTCATTGTTACCGGAACGGTCCATCATGGATATACAGAAGCCTTAAAGTAACGTCAAAATTGTCATAAGAGTCATTCGTGAAAAAGCCACATCATGAGTGAAGGAGGATTTTACGTCACTCTTCCTTGCAACGCGTCAATGGACGTATATCCTGACAATCGTATTTCTAATTACAAAACAAGACTAGCCAAAAGTATGAATCTCAAAGGGCGATGGGAGGTCGGTTTGATCGAAATGTTATTATCCTATCAGCTGGTTCACGTTTAACGCAGAGGACGCGGCATTCGTTAATAACACGAATCCCACTATACTGGGTTATGATGAGAAACGTCACAAAGAGGGTGAGGGTGTGATTATCTATATTAAAGAAAAAAATCTTCAAAACATCTCTAAAGTGTATGATACCTTAAAACCAGGCTATTACGAGGATGTGTTGTTTCTGGTTAGAGAAATAAATGCAAATTTACCTCCTAGAGTGACTATAGGCTACGATCACGTCAAAAACAGGATATTTCTAAAAGCACCGTCGAACACCTCTTTAATATTTTATGGAAAGTTGGCTATTATCTTAGGGTTAAAATCGGGGACACCTCTAGGATCTGTAAAGCAAACGGACAAAGATCATACTGATGACGCGCCTGTAGTGACTTATGCCCCGTATCAGTCCGACATAAGAGGCGGTTTTTATAGCATGTACATATACACGGACATGATTGAATATCAATCAGTCGGCGGGGCTCACGTCCCTCTACTGAGAACCGTACATATAGAGGGATCTTCTAACGACATCGTTAGTGTTAGATTCGATAAGCCGCATTACGCGTCTGTGAATAAATCGGATATTACAGACATATGTATCGAAGTCAAAGACGATCAGAACAAACATGTCCGCTTCACTTACGGTAAAGTCGTGGTTAAACTCCACTTTAGACCTGTGAGATAGACTTTAACGAAACTATAAGACTATGGACCCCGAGCGTTATGTTGCGTACTACCGAAACCAGGCGGGTAATGGGTTACCCGGATATGCCGGTGGGCCTGTTATGTATGGGTCCGGTATAGGAGGGATTTTCAAAGCCCTTTTCAGAACCGCTCTACCCCTGTTGAAAAGAGGTTTTAGTATTGCAAAACCTCATCTAAAAGCTGCAGCGAGAAATATAGCTAGTGACGTTGTAACCACCGCCCTATCGAGATCGTATAACGCTAATAACAACGAGGGTCAAAACAGTAAAGGGTTAATGGTTATGTCACGCGGATCTTTTAAACCACCCGGAATGCGAATGCGTAGGGGGAGTGGCCGCGTGAAGAAAGTTAAACAAACTAGTAAGAAACGCACGGTCGCAAAACGTTCACAACGTACCCGCGCGAAGCGTGTGAAGAAAACTGTCCGGAGGAAAAGACCTCTCAGCAGTATATTCTAAGCCATGTCTCTATTCCACAACATGTCGGAGGAGTGTATTAAATCCGAACTAGATTTATTTACAGTGCCTATGACCCAGACGTCTATTGAAAAAAACACTTACGTCGAAATACCTCCTCTATCTGCAATAACGGATTCATCCCCGATAGAATTTTTTATTGCGGGGACGGGCGAAGATTACATCAATTTAAATAACACCCTGTTATACACACGGATCAAAATAACAAGGCCAGACGGTATATAGCAGACGGTGCACCCGTCGGGTTAATAAATTACCCCGGAGCATGCATATTCTCGCAGGTGGATGTTTCTCTAGGTGACCGTCTGATAACGCAGAGTTCTAGCACTTACCCTTACAGGTGCTTGATTGAGGCTCTGATAAACTTTGGAAAAGATACCCTCGAAAGTGTCTTTTCAGCAGGATTGTTTTACAGAGATAAAGCCGGACACATGGACGCTACTGATCCTGCGGGAGAAAATACAGGCCTGATGAGACGTGCTGCGTTTACCAACGGTAGCAACGTGGTAGAATTACTGGCCCCCATACATAGCGACATTTTCTTTCAAGAAAAATTAATGTTGAACGGTGTTGATATAAAAATACGTATGACCAGAGGTAAAGACGAGTTTTGTCTGATGCGAGATGACGCTATCGCTTATAAACTCAATATTGTATCCGCATCTCTTTTCGTGAAAAAAGTTACGGTATCACCAGGCGTTCGATTAGGACACGCACAGGCTCTTCTATCAACCACCGCTAAGTACCCTATAGAGCGCGTATGTCTCAAGAATTTCTCCATACCGGCTGGTTCTCGCGTGTCTAATCAAGAAAATCTTTTTCTAGGAACGCTGCCAAAGGCCATCATTTTAGCAATGACGGAAAATTCAGCTTTTTCTGGGGCTTACAATAAAAACCCGTTTGCTTTTAAACATTTTAACTTGGAATTTATGGCTTTATATCGAGACGGAATCCATATACCATCCAAACCCCTACAACCTGAATATGAGAACGGTTCGGCCGTGAGGGACTTTTATCAACTCGTATTATCTACTGGAAGACATCTTAAAAATAACCCTCTGGCAATAGATCGTCAGGATTTTCTCAACGGTTACACCCTCTATGGATTTAATTTATCACCCAATGAAGATTGTTCCAATCACGTTTCGCTAACTAGATCGGGAAATATTAGACTCGAAGCCCGTTTCAGACAACCGCTCTCACAGTCCATAACCATTATCGTATACGCTATTTTCGATTCGATCGTTGAAATATCCAACCGACGACAGATGTTGATCGACTATTACTGAGACGATGAAATGAATACCGTACAACTAACTGCCGCTATGGATAAAATTACATACGACATGTATTTTTTAGGTGTACTTCCATGTGATTACCTCCCCAAAACACAGTTAAAGAATTTACCCGCTATGCTTATTTTTAATACGGATCCATCCACAGAACCGGGTCAACACTGGGTGGCCGTATACATAAACAAGGACGGCGTTAGTTGTTTTTTCGACAGCTTTGGCAGAGGACCTAAAAATCCGTCTTTTCCAAAGATCGTCCAGGATTTTTTAAAAAACAATTCCATTCGGGTGCAATATTCTAACAAGCAGATTCAAGATTTCACATCAGATGTATGTGGTCAGCATTGTGTATTTTTCTGTATCACATGTCAAAAGGATACGTTTATGAAAATATTGTTAAAATGTATTATGACGATCCGATTAAAAATGATGTCATGGTCGTTCGTTTTGTAAAGAGGCTGAAACCTCGACTCTGTGATACATTTAATTGTATTCAGTGTGTGCAGATCTGTAAATCTCTGTAATGCGCCTAGAACAGTTCTATAATTTCATGTTTAATAAATAAAAGGATTTGTAATCACAAAAGGTGTGTGTGTGTGTGTGTGTGTGTGTGTGTATATGTGTGTGTCTGTGTGTGTGTGTGTGTGTGTGCGTGTGTGCTGTATAAATATAAGACAATATCCAGGTAATCAGACAATTTTTTTTATTTTTTATTAACAATGTAACGTTAATACAACATATACATTAATACACATATACATACATATTTACAAGCAATAATGTTAAAAAGTTAACCACGCGCTAGCATCAAGATCTGACGAATTAAACACATTTTCAACGGTGTTACTAAGCTTTTTACGCATCCGTTTTTTCAACGGAGGTGTAATCTTTGGCAGCATCTGCTGGATGTGTGTGGGTGTTTTCCTTTTAAGAGCTTCGACCGTGCGTTTAACTTGCGTATTGGTTATTGTCGAAAATGGTATGTTTAAAACGGCAAAAGCATCCAGAAATTCGTTACAGCCACGAGGTCTGTATTCATCACGGATCGTATGCGGAGCCGTTATACTTTTAACCAAATCCAATACGTGCGAACCAGCGATTACGCGGCCTTTAAACACAAACTCTCCAGAAGACGTCCATGAAGACAGCGGTTTGGCATTAGACATTTTATCCAAAATGTATTTGACGTTTTTTAAACTCCTCTGCGGTACGTTGTTTAAGATTTCGATGACGATCTGGTCCTCTCCATAGTCGTTATTAGACGTAGGGTTAACAGGTGCGCTAAGAGCAGGTGCATCAGCATCGTGTTTTGGTATTGTAAGAGTTAAAGTACCGCTCTCCAAATCCCCCTGTTTTACTATATTTTACTATAGTCTTACTCTGTAAGACGTTGGAATAAAGTTTAACTTTCCCGTGAGGATCTAAATCAGTCCTTTGTAATATATTTCTTATGGCAATATCCAAATCGTTCTCCACAGTTTGTTGAATTGTCTCGCGAACACCGCCAGCCCTTAATTTATTCAACTGGTTCTGCGGAATTACATAATGCTTTTCAGCATATTCCATTCCTAATGCTGTCTCGATATTAAACTAGTGATAAAAGGTATAGCCACACTTAACAAGGGTATGAGAAAACCACCTCTCTGATTAATCATCCGTTTTTTTCTCACGACGGTGATCTTTTTACTCGCGGCGTATTTGATCTCATCTTTTCTCTTTTTTAATCTTCGGTACTGGGTGGTATTAAGAGGTATGGTGCCGCGGAGTACGTTAAGAGCTATCTCGCACAACGATAAAATCAGCTGGTCTGATGCCGTCTGTAAAATGACGCGCCGTTGTTTCGGAGATGCCTTATATAATAACTTTAAAAGAGGCAGGTTTTCACAAAGCCTATCGCTCATTTTCTTTTCTGTATGTACACCACCTGACGATCTGAAAACAGCCCTGATCTGAGACGAAAGCGTTCAGGCGTTTTAGCTTTAAAGTCGATCAAAAGGCATCCGAAGGGTTGATTGGTCGCGTCCTGATAACACTCCATAAAATATTTGGTATTACCGGGAAAAATCTGACGTCCTAAAACCATTATTTGCATCGAGTCTCTGGGGTTCTTGTACAAAATAATATAGTGAGTGTTCAACGTAATAGTTCTACTGACTTTACCTTGAAAAAACAAATTCTGCGTTATCAATATAATGGAAAAAGATTTATGATGTACATATTTTGTGAATGCTCTTGAGAGTTCGTCGTTTGAATATGCGGTATCCATTAAATCATCACAAATTAAAATAGATTTCTTATTAGGAGGTAATAAATTTTCATCCGTTAACGATTTTGGAATACCTTCAATAAATTTAATATCAAACAATGACATAAGTTGATCATACAAAGGTTGCCAGCATCCGTATAAAAACACAATATTATCAATTTTTACATCAATCATCTTGTTCGCATTACATAATAAATTCTTTACAAAGACGGTTTTCCCAGAGCCTGAAGGGCCGGAGATCACCGCAGAGAATGGAAATTGGAACCGGAAGTCAAAAGCTTCTTCAACATCGTGTAATCCGTACATGCTGTCAATAGCCGTAGGGTAAAGTACTGTAGTCGGGGAGAAGCACACGTTTGTCATAAACCACTTTGAACCGTTTCAACACTGCTCTATTATGCAACGTGAACTTCTTTTTATTCCGTACAATGGTCTCAGTACGGGTGAGCAGGGTAGATGTGTCACGTGATGTCACATAAGCATGTACCAAACAGATCATGCTTTCTAAGGTAACGACTTGCGCGTTTGCAGAATGAAGCGTCACACCCTTCGCTTTAAGAACCACTTTATTTTTTGCGGTTTTAAAACCATACGACTTAGGTCCTGTTGCTGCGAATTCCGTGATGTTATCATCAGGGTCGAGCTCATTAGTCAACTCTCCGAGATATGACCCTGTTTGAGGCATCCATTCCCCTTCTTTCGTAGAAAAGATAAGACTGTCGGTATCTACGTAGAAAACACGCGGCCCTAATCTGTCCATAACTTTGTATAACTCCAACCGGCCGTATGCAGTTGTAAACGATGCGATGAATATATTAACATCCCTCGCGGGGGCTGGGTCGTCTTCAGCGTAGCACCACTGTACCAGGGCTACACTGTCTGACACGAATGAGAAGTGTTTAATGACACGACCGTTTCCAAAGATATGACGCGCAAAATCTTCAGGATCTATTAAAAACTCGGTTGTGGGTAAATTACACCTAAGGGCGAATCTGCCCCAAAGGGAATTTAAGAGAAATTTCATTATAGATCTACGGGGTGGATTAAATGCTATTTTGTCGAGATCGAGTTGAATTCCTTCCTTCTCAAAATACGCGTCGGCGTATGCAGCCTTTTCGGAGTCTGACGCTACCTGCGGGGGAAATCCTGAAGCCTCTTGCTTGAATTTGAGAAACGTCTTAACATATCCGCTGAATAAATCGTCTGATGTCTGAGGAAAGTGCCAGACTTCAATAATTTTGACAACTGAATACCCTTTAGCAACAGCGTGCGAGAGTTCCACGGAGGTCCAAACCCCCGAGATGTATCTTTCTTCATCGCAGTGTTGACAGCTCTCCTGAAGTTGCTGCTCTGCGCAGGTGCGACAGAGAGCAAACAATAGTTTCACCTGTGGTGATTTGAACGGTATAATAGGGTGTAGTAGCTTACGTGGAGGAAGTACGGTGCATTTAATACGACCGAAATACGTCTCGACCGGTTCAAAATCTTTTAAAATTATTTCAGGATGCCCGATCGGGTATGTTTTACGCGCCTGTACGAACGGATAGAGCGACGTGAAGTCTACATATGAAATGCGCTCGTCGTCACTAGCTTTATGGTAAAGTTTCAGGGCATTCGTGCGGCCTCCGAAAAGCGAATCCCTAGGATTCAGACGTTCTGGTGCATCGTAATTACGCATAAATGCTATGACATCCGGATCGTTTTGTTTGGCCTTTGTCCATTGGCAATCCCACATGGTAAATACTTTGAGATTGTAACTCTTGCGCAAAACATCCAATTTGTTATCAGTCTGTCTTCTGAGCACACCGTAAGGTATTTTTGACACTGGATTTAATTCGCTAGGATTAAAGCGACAGTCACATCCGTGCCAGAAACAGCCTAGGTATTCCAAAGCTATTCTATCACCGTTAAGTTCATAATAGCCATCCACGTAAAAAGACCCAAATTTGACTTCCCCGTGATTTAAAGCGTGCTGGACATCGACATTTTTACTTGCTTTAATATATTCCAACCATTGAATGGACGGGTTAGAATAAGCTTTGCATTGGTTAATGTATGCGTTTTTGTGCGTTAGGGCTATTGTATCTTTGGGTAGAAAAAGCGTTTTAAACACCTTCATAGCACATCCTGCGAGCGTTACGCATCCAAAGGGGTCCACACTTGTGCATTCGATAAATTCATTTCTGTATTTCATGCAACCTTCTCTCAACAAAACAACATCGTTCTTGCAATACATTCCTAGTTGTTTTTTGAAGTCAAACACCTGTCCTGCCACGCTCTCGTACCAACTGTCAAATTTTGTTTGATCAGAATCACTCATCGTGTTGTATCCGTACAGTTCTTTAGACGGATAAGGCCCTACATAATTTGCATTTTGCAAACGATTAAAATGATGGGGAAAGAATCCTTTTTCGGTCGTGTTTAGGTTTAAAGCCGAGGTCATTTTTGATAATTTCATAGGCAAAAAACTGTAGCTGTCTATGTACCGCTGTTTAAACGACTGATCGTACATATATACGAGTCTACATCCTTGGAGTATAATTTTTGGCGCCAACCCTTGCCTTGTAAAATACTCGAGCAATATATATGAGTCGAAACCTGAAGCGTTGTGTGCTATAAATGTAAAGCCCTCAAATTTCGGATGTCTGAAATGCTTAATCAATTTCTCTGCACAATCATCCCCTTCAGCCGTAAACTCCTCACCATTTTGCGAAATGGCACAGACGTAATTTGCTGTATGTCGCCCGTTTTCATGCATCGTCTCGAAATCATAATAAATATATTTTTCATCATGAACGCACGGTTTTAGAGGTTGTATGTAACAACCGTGCTCTTCTTCATCTAGCAGAATCGCGCTGCAATGAGGGCATTTGGACGGCGTGCACACATGTGTTAACCGCTTATCGGCGGTCCATTTCACTCTATACTGTCTGCAACATTTGTCACAATATTTCACAAGATCGCATCTAGACCTCGCTCCGTCGCTTTGCGGCTGTTTATGCATTTCATAACAAATGTCAGATCTGCAATATCTAGCGCAGTCCACACACCGCGTCCATTTCTTAGTATGTGTGTAACATTGACTTGTATCACATACGTTACATGTAAATTTACAATAATGTAAACTTCGATCCTTGAAGCCTTGAAAGCAGTATTCGCAGACGTAACTGTAGCCTAAGAACGCCTTCAAATTTTTTATCATATTATAATGACCTTCGTGTAAATATAGATGTACGGTGTTCTTGTGTATTTCATCTGTATTTTTATACACTTCCAATTTACCTGAACACGATCTGTGAAAGATTACTATTCTCAAGTCTAGAGCGGTTTCGAATTTAGATACGTCGTGAAACGCTATTTTATCTTGCGCTTCGTAACCCAATTCGGAGTGTATTTTACAGGCTATACCGAGTATCTCCTGGTCGGGACAATGTGGGTTTAAAAAATGCGCTAGACATATACTGAAACATCTATTGTCTGATATATTTTTTTGGGATAAAAAGATTCATCTTATTTTTTTGGATGACCATGTTGTGCGCTAGGTCGGCTAGTTTCCTACGACCACCTCCTTGTCTGTTACGTACCACTGATACGCATAGCTGTAAAGCAGAATCACATCCCACGTCTGCATTGCTTTGAACCGCACGCTCGGTTTGATCGACAAATGTGCTAATGTCATGATTAGTATCAGGTGTTAGAACGGCATTAATGTCTGTAGGGAGACTCTCGCCCTGCAGAGACACGTTAATAAAACCGTCATCGCCAGCCATTAGCCGTGAAAAATCTACGATCTCGTTCAAAATATCTTGCAAAAAGATATTATAAGCTGCATAGTCGTCTGAGGCGATTTCGCGGAAGTTTAAAGTTCTGCGTATTTCTAGACCGTTAAATCTAGGTCTTGGTATAATTGTAAAACCACCCACACGTCCTCCATCGGTTATTAATCTATCTATAAAATTACGATTAAGCCCCATATCTGGTGCCATCGGGTCATAATCTGAGGCATCGTTAGAAGGCCCCGCTCCAATCTGTTCATCCATATTTATATCCATACCCAGATGCTCATGCTGTTCGTCTACGATTTCATGCAATCTTTCGATCATATTAAGCGAATCAGGTTCCAACATTTGTAACTGTTGGTTGATCAGTTCGCGTAACTGTTCTCTGTTATTTTGAAAGTCGCGTCTAGGTCTTAATGGGGTCTGTTCATCTTCCAGTACATGGTTATGTAAATCATCGTGACATCTTTTACAGCTCATTTTGAAATTTTATTTTTAAAAAGCAGAAATACAAAAAATAGTTCAAACGTCTGCACCCCTCAAAAAGACTTACGGCATAAATTCACACCGTTGTTTGTCAGCAACATGTAAACTTGAAACAATCGCTAATCATAATAAGAAGCAGAAGATAACGTATGTAAAATGACATAATCCCTTCACCAATGAGTAGATACAAATACTAATAAAACAATAATAATAAGAAGGTACAATCATCACCCCACACGTGAAATGTTAATGACATAAACACCCAAACAACACGATTAGATACAATTCAACACCCAGTCTAAATGAATTACTAGTAAAACAATAATAAGAAGTTAGAAATCAGCTTATGTGAAATGTTAACGACATAACCAACTGTAACAAAGTTCGTAGGTCGGGAAGAAGGAGGCGGGATTCGGCGAACATTCAAAAGACTTTAATAAAATAAATAAACACAAAAGTAAAGCGGCAGCCCCTCACGGACGACTGCCGCACACAAAACACAAATTAAAATCCAGGCCTGGTCCTCTCTCGTCTTCCACTGTCATCGCTCCTCCTTTTATCCTTCCGGAGCTCCTCCGTGGGACTCGAGACCGGTGAGTGGCGCAGGTGTCGCTCATTACCATTAACTCCACCGGCCTCGCTCCGTTCCCACGGCTCTCGGCCCCGCCCCACTCGTCACACCAACCAAACAACAATGAGTATATACATATAGGAAATACGTATTACGAATAAACAAGCACTAATAGCCTACAAATAATGTGTGTGCGTAATACTGAAAAAAAAAAAGAAACAGCAATTCATTACACCGTGAATTATTATTACGGTCTCCTAACTAAACGTTCGTACAACTCTGATAATATTCGCTGCATCAAATTCAGATGTTCTGACATCAAAGATAATGCGCTAACAATAAGCCGTTGTTCGGTTCGTGGCTCTACAGTCAGTTCATTATACAATTGCTCGTGGCAGTTTCTCCAAAATTCGGCCGCGTGCCGTAAAGCCTCGGTGTGTTGTTGTTGACACGAAATAATATTCCTTAAAATCGATATTACATCACCTTGTGAGCTGGATGTGATCTCTTCTGCATCCTGACGAGTTAACGGTCTGCCGGCCAGGTCGAAAACTCTCTCAAAATAACAATTAATGCGGTTCAGAGCTTCATGATCAAGCCTTCTGTTTAAATCACTGCTGCGTATGACATCCCGTGGCATTTCACGATATAATTCCTCATCATCCTCGCTCTCCGTATCGCTAAAGGATACCTGATCCCACGCGTGCACCATGGAGTCGGTCCATGCTGTTAACGCACGTTCGTCGTGATCTTGTTCTGTAAAAAGAATAACAATCCTTTATTAAATAAAAATCAAACATGAAATACATTAATGTATTGTCTGTTTTAATACGTACCTTTATTCTCCGTGGTTCTTAAACGACTAGTAGACGGTCTGACGTCTTGCTCCTGTTCGGTAAATCTCATACGTTTCACTCCTTGACCGCAACCGTATTGGGGCGTAGTTCGCTGCGCGCTAGAGTCGTTTGCGGGTGTGAGCGTAGATGTGCCGGCCTGAATTCCTTCATACGAACACGCGCCGTGGGCGGGGTAGATCTGTGTGACGCTGTCTGGCTCATGACATACCTCCGTTCTCACCGTAATCTCTATATCTTCTGTAGAATGCTCGTTGTCGTTAACATCATGATCGCCTGTTAAATTTAGTAAACACTGTTTATGAACCGTTAAAACATTCAAAGTGTTAAGAAAAATGATGTCTGTATAACTTACAGTTAATTAACGCGTCGTCCTCGTTGGTAACTAGCACGGTTTCATCAACTGGTTAAAATGATAACAAAACATTATTATTATTATTATTAGACCTTAAACGTACAGTAGAAAAGACTAAAAAAAAACAAAAAAAAACTTACATATTTCCTCTAGGATCTGCTGTAGATCTTCATCAAACTCGATATTCACGTATGTGTCTGGAATTGATAACCGTGTTGTGTTAAACAAATATTAACATATTTATTTAAATAACATCTATGAAAAAACACACTCACCCTCGTAATTGTCAGCCATCGCTCCTACGTTTATTGCTGTATAACGACTTTGTGCAAAGAAGTTAGAATTTACGTATGTGTGCGTTATAACTTTTTACTTTTAAGGTTTCAGAGTGTAGGTGGGGCGTATCCACGAAACATATCGTAAATCCTATAATTACCGGTAGAGTATGTCCTAATGCCACAAATCTTTAGTAAGTTATAAAGCTTATAACCCGTCGAAACCTCCCGCTCAATTTTATCAAACTCATCCAGCCGGCCCTCAACTCCAACAGTTTACTTAACACAGCTGGAGACGATACAGCATCAGGATGAAAACATCTGTTAGATTTTCTTTTACAACTTAAGGCACACTAAGTTAGCATATCTCTTAAGCGTAGACGTTTTTCCTTATCTAGGATCGTTTGAACCCCCTTAGGTTGAAATATCAAAGTCGGTTATCTGTTTATTGTTCAGACCATCTGTTCGAATGAAGGTCTGTAGTAGTCTTTATTATATATCTACAGATAAAAGAAAATATCGATACTAAGTAAATGTATTAAATTAGAGAAGATTTTCCTACGGCAAACGTATTATTAAAACTAAGTTTAGGACTTCTATTTATTTAAAATTTTGTATTATCTATATCATTTCATACAGAACCGTTGTTCGTCAGATCTACTTTATAAAATAGCCCTTTTTCTTTGGAAAAAATTTCTTCCTATACTATATATATATATAACTTTTAACTACAACACTTGCGTCCTAAAAAAGTATCAATACGGTTGGTCTTCCAACCCCCCCACCTATCACCTATGCCTTTGCCAAGGGTTCGCAGACACAAACGCCGACCATAAAATAGCCACAATGTCTATGCTTTGATCTACGGTTTTAACTAACCTTCTAACAAAATTTACATGCCAGACCACTTCAAAAAAAACTAGTTAGATTGCTAATGAGTTACAACGCGTCAGTAATCATAAGTCCAGACGCACAGAAACATCCTGGTCTCACGCAGCGCACGAGATCTGTATATTTGCAATTCTTTGTTGTCTGTTTCAATTAATAGATAACGCACCGGCCACAAACTTACGGATGGAAAATCAAAGAGAATGCCTGTTTGCGTCAGCATACACAAAACCTGTGTATTAGTGATTTTTTGTTTAAAAGGAAAACTTGTATAAGCTAATTTTTAAAAGTCTGGTTATATCTTAACTTGACAAAAAACAAAGATATAGTAAAGGAATAGACGAATTAAGCAAATAAAATAAAATAAACAACATTTTTTCCTATGAACTAGAGTTGTTTGTTTAAAAGGAAAAACAGTTTTAAAAGTGAGAAGGTTTTCATTAATTAAAGAACAGTTAAAGATTTATTAAAATAACGTTCGTTCTAATGTTAAAAACATTACTTTATTTTAAATCTCTGATCCGCCTCTGTTAGGGGACGGCCGTAGGCGTGGTTTGGGATCCCCAGGTCTCCAACCCTCATTTGGATTTTGACAAGCCAGAGCGCGGTCGTCTGTCGGATCAGCGCTAGACACGGGGCTCTTTGTCTTTACGTTTTTTCTATCGTAACTAACTTGTAACGATCGTCTACCACGGAGATTTTGACTACTGCTGGATAGTGTTGTTTTAACGATGTTCGTTTATTTAAAGACTCTTTTTTACTTTTAAACTGTATGGTCTTACTTAACGGTCTGATATTTTTTATTTCACAACACGGTAAGATAAGACAGCCTTTTCTAATGTTAACGTACGTGTTTGGTGCTTTTTTGTGAACAAAACACTTCTTCTTTTTATTTAACTCTGTCAAACGATAGAACGTATCTAATGTTTTATTTTCTAACTTTGCCTAACATCGTTTTTTCCCTACAAGACGTGTTGTAGGGAAAAACAATCATTGCACGTTTTACACGATGTGAAAAAACACCTTAATAAAAACATCCCTTTAACACAATTTCACCATTTAAAGTTTAAATCACATAACAACGACCCCCACACACACAGTCATAAAATTCCTTAAACACACTGGACTGGATAATCAGCTCCTCATCTAGATGGTGGGGGTGGATGGGGGGTGTACAACAGGTGTCCAGACCAGATGTCCAGTTATGGTGGGAGGGATTGGGCGCTTACTGGGTGGGATTTTTATGAGGGGCAATAAATCAAATTTTTGGAGACAAGGTACCCTTATACTCTCTCTGATGCATCCGCCAGCCGCGCATCAAAGCAGAGTGGGATCAGTCTCCACACAGCGCTGAAGAAAGTGCACCTCGATTTATAAGAGATGAACAGCGCAAGTCACTTGATCCATTCAGATGTCACACAGAATTGTTATACAGTCGTGTGATATGAGAACATTAAAGGTTCTGTAGTGATGCTGGCTGAAAACAGCCACGACCATGAGGTAAATTGGAAAATGCAATAGGCTTGTCAATTCAGCACCATAGTAATTTAACTTGAAGTTAACACTGTACAAATAGCCTATGTGTTGGCAGAAATGTATTTATTATAAATGTTACTGATATTACATATTGGGGAATATTTTAATTTTATAGGTGTTTTGTAGTTTCTTCATGTTTAGGTTTGTTTTTTTTTACTACAAATTTTATAGTTTATTATTACTTATTATTTATTTTAAAAACCATATAACCCATAAACATGGTAATGAGGACCATGGTTTGACTTCTTGTGATCACCATCCTACTACTAATAGTCAGCTAAACTTCAAGATCTTCTTTCTTTTTAGATGTTTACTTCTAATGAATTTTAATTTAAGTATAATGCTAATTCAATGTGGGCCTGATTAAAGATAAATATCAGTGTCTTATATAAATTAGGTGTTTATTATTTACAAATAATAAAGTTCTTAAAGGGAGATTCACCCAAAAATGAAAATGTGATCATTTACTCAACATCATGTCATTCCAAACCTGTATGGATTTCTTTCTTCTGTGGAACATCATTTTTTACATTTTTGTCCATAAAGTAGAAATCAAGGGTAACCAAAAAGGTTTGGTAACATTATATAAAATCTTGTTTTGTGTTCAACAGAGGAAAGTTGCTTGGAATGACACGAAGATGAGGAAATGATGACAGAATATATTAGCAGTAACTTTCCAGCAGTCTAGCTCAAAATCAATGCTTTACTAACAAGTGCTTTTCTGTGTGACAAAAATGCATTATTAAGTTTGTTGCATTTGTCATGAATTCAGGAATATCTATCTTTATTCGCTTCTGTCCTGATTTATGTATTCATTTATTTTTTCCAATCGAAGGCCCCATGACCCATTAAAACATTCAAGGGGGAATTTGTGGGCCGGATGGCTCAATTTGTCCGGGGCCAAATTTTAAACCAAGTCCAGCCCCCACCCCTGAACGCTTTTTACATTTTACGATCGCAACTCATACTTGACTTCATGACTTCTCGATTCAGTTAGGCACATCAATAATTACCCCATCAACTTCGGTCAGAAATCTTAGTGTAATCTTTGATGACCAGCTGACCTTCAAAGAGCACATTGCAAAGACTGCTCGATCTTGCAGGTTTGCGCTACACAACATCAGAAAAATCAGGCCCTTCCTGACAGAGCATGCTGCGCAACTTCTTGTCCAGGCCCTTGTCGTTTCTAGGCTGGACTACTGCAATGCTCTTCTGGCTGGTCTTCCATCAAACACAATCAAACCTCTACAAATGATTCAGAATGCAGCGGCACGACTGGTCTTCAATGAGCCCAAAAGAACCCATGTTACACCTCTCTTCATCTCATTGCAGGGCCGTTGCTAGTGGGGTGAAAGGTGGTGACAATTCTAGACAAAATCCAGGAATTATACTATTATAGGCCCATGTTCTGTGAATAATTCTAATATTTTATTAGTTGTATAACTGAGATATTATGAAAACCACAAAAAAGCATGCAATTTGGTTCCATGCTTGTATATTGTACAGTATATAATATGTGTGTGTGGGGGGATGAAAACATCAATATTTTTTCAGGGGGCCCCCAATCCTCTAGCTACGGCCCTGTCTCATTGCACTGGCTACCAGTGGTAGCTCGCATCAAATTCAAGACACTGATGCTTGCATACAGAACGACCACAGGCTCAGCACTACTTCCACTCACTATTACGAATCTACATCCCCTCCAGAAGTCTGAGATCTGCTAGTGAGCGACGCCTTGTGGTACCATCACAGAGAGGCTCAAAATCACTCTACAGGGGCCTCATGTATAAACGTTGAGTACGCACAAAATGGGCATAGAAATGTGCGCTGTTTTTCAAGCACAAATCTGGATTATAAAAAATAAACTTGGCTTAAATATGTGTGCACCGTACAGATGCTCTTGACTGTGCATACACACTCTTTTTCCTGGAGTAATGAAGTAAACAATGATTTTAAACTGTTTTCATTTCGATATACACATTTACATTAAATAGCCTATTCCACTCTCATCAATGGAGATAAGCACTGAAATTACATAAAGTCATTAAACCAGAAGTTAAACCAAAATTATATGAATTTAGACATATTTGTAGTGGATGCGCTTGATCACTTTTCCTTTGGCATGCAATGTTTTAATGACAGCGATGAGTGTTATAATAATTCATATATTTAAACTAAACTGCGGATGTCATGTTATGAGAATTTTTTTAGCGAGAGCAATTCGATATTATGGTGGACACTGCTGGATCGAACAGTCCATTGTCCGGTTTTAATCATAGCTACTGTACAACCGCAGCTGCATAGAGGTGTTGATGTCGTGTGAAGGCATTTCCACGACATTATGAAAAATACCACTGTATTTGAAGGATAAAACTTGGAGGGGGGTTGAGATTTGCATGTTTCCTTTTTAAAATACTTTGTCAGTGTAGAGGCAGACAATTATATTTACACTGCAATAAATGGCTTACCTGTTTCCACTAAAAATAGTTAAAAGATGTTCACCTTTTCAGAAAAACTACATAAATTTTATGTAGTGGAAAGAATGAGCTCGAGTATATTCTAAAATAGGCTATTTATCTGAGAACTAAACAGTTTTGTTTTTATGGATATTTTGATATATTCTAAAACATTCTGGATGATTTTGGCAATAAAAATTAATGTGGCACAAATGGCATTTAGTCCGTATCTCATATTTCCTTAATGTCTTGTACCTTTGACGGTGTTAAACAGGTGTCACGTGGATGGGAATATGCATGGATTGATATGCAGATGAGGTTATGCATAGTAAAACGAGGCGTTGTAAGCTCCATATAGTGATTTCTGGGAGGAGTCGGGGTGGAGATGCACTTGCACACAATCTTCCCCGACTGGGATTTATAAAGGGATTTTGCAAATGTTCTGGTGTACACATGCTTTTATAAATCTAAAAACTTTTGTTTGTACGCAAAATCTAGGTTTTGTGCCTACGTACACTTTTAGGATGAAATCTACGGAGAGTTTTATAAATGAGGCCCCAGATCATTCTCGTTCACTGTTCCTGGCTGGTGGAATGATTTTACTACCCCTATCCGGAATGCTGGATCCCGGACAATTTTCAAGCAACAGCTGAAAACTCATCTTTCAACACTATTTGACTTAAAAAAAAACCTGTCTTCTCTTTTCTTTAATTTTTCCCTGTCTAGCTTGTACTTAATTGAACAATGCCTAAAACGTGGTATTACGAGCACTTCCTGTGTCTATTTGCCTCTTTAAGATGAATCGCTTGATGTATTCCCCAATTGTAAGTCGCTTTGGATAAAAGCATCTGCAAAATGAATAAATCTAAATGTAAATAAGTGTCTGTCTCTACTTGAAAATGCAGCATCATTCCAAAAAACATTATTCAACATTTCAGAGAAGCGCTGAAGGTTTATAAGAAGAGCAGAATCACAACAAACACTGAGTTAACAGTGTTACTGGAACAATCCACGACACTTTACTCCCCTGTAAATAATCCCAACGCAAACAAACATTTACATTTATTAATTTGGCACTAATGAGGAACGTTACAAAGCAATAATCATAGTATAAAATGGGAAGTTAAATGTATAAATTAGAATAATACATAAAGCTAGAGCAGTGGTGAAACACAGATATGAAAATAATGTATTTTTAATGCATAAGAATTATAGTAACTGGGGCAAGCAGAGCTCATTAGCATTTAAAGCAACATGGACTAGAACAGCGTGCTGAAAACAGAGCTGATTTTGACAGGGTAAAAGTGTGTTTTTTACACTAACATTGAGAAATTTTAACCAAAGTATGTTATAGACTTTTCATTAAGACCCTAAAGAATCATATCAACTTGTGGAAAATGGGCATCTGATGACCCCTTCAAATATAGCTCTCAATCAATCAATCAATTGGTATTCTATATTCTTGATGGCACTTTCCATTTTGCACTGAACAGACATTTTTGCCTGTAACTAAAAAAGGTCTCTTCTTCACTCTGATTAATACATTTTCCATCAGGGTTTGCAAAAGCGGTTCATAACACAGGGTTAAAGAAATATTATAAGAAACAAGAAACATTTGTTTACCCTGGATTAAACTGAAGTGGGGTTAAAAAGACAATGACCTGTGGTGAAAAGCACTTTTGGGTTTCCTAATGAATTCACTGCATTGATTGCCATGACAAAACCAATTCCAGTTTGTCCCCAAAACACAGCTATACAGTAAGTGAACAAACACATATAATCCAAAAAAAGCTATATAGTTAAAATAAGAAAGCATGTTGATGTATCTAATAATCATCCTGTTCTCGTGTGTTTTTCAGTCACATATTTGATTAAATGTAAATCTGGTTCAGCAGGTTTGACACTGAACCGGCTTTGTCAGTCCTGTGGTTTAACTGCAGATTCATTCAGGGGGGAAAAAAATCTAACAAAAACCATACAGTGAAGCATATGGAGTTTAACATCTGACACAACCAGATCTACAACATACTGTACCTAGGAGTGTCTGTCTCTGTTTGAAAATACAGCATTGTTCCAAAAAATATTTTTCACTATTTCAGAGAAGAGATGAAGGTTTATAAGAGCAGAATCACAACTGAACTGCTGGAAACAAACTAAAGAAACACTGATGAAGCAGCAAGCATACAAGCAGCAAACCCTCCGTGCACTAAACTGATGAAGTGACCATTTACTTGCTATCAGCTGAGGACTCGTGTGACTATGAGCACCAAGACATAACAGTGTTGCTGGAACAATCCACTACACTTCACATCCCTCTAAATAACCCCAACACAAACATGTTGCTACAAGGTGAATACAATTAAGAATGCAAACGTTTCTCCAACATTGATATTAGAGTGTCACACCCTCAAGATGATGAACGCTCTGTATCCTTGTGATTTACTGGAAAGTTCATTTAAGGGAAGCCAAATGACTCAACGGCTATTTTAGTGCTGTAACACTCATATTGTTTTACAAGTATGCAGTATGCAAACAAGTGCAGCCAGTATCTATTAATCTCCAGAACTGTTTTGGCAAGATTACACTTCAATAACGTTTCAAATCAGCACTAAAATCTGACAATAAAGATATCATAGATTTTGCTCCTTTTGCTGAAATCATGCAACACTTTAAGATAAAAAAAACCTATGAAGGTAATATGATGCCATAAAGATTTGCATGAGTTGTGAAAGCGTACATAAGACTAAGCGTAAATTAAATTTGCATGCGCAAGTGAAGCTTTGTAAAGGTGTAAATCGCATATCAAGCGCAAGACAATTTTTTTTTGCAGCATTTTACTGTTATTCGTAAGTGTAATTCATGTATTGTGAAACTGCAGCTTCATGCTAACGCAAAATAAATATGCTCTGCATTCTTCTGACTTCCATTTTTCCGCGCTTACACTTTTGGCACGTTTTTTTATGCTAAAATACAGTCAAAAGCACTGCAAGCCTGTGAATAGTGATTTACAAGCGAGAACAACAGTTAAAGAACTGCAAAACGGATTGACTGCATAGAACCAATCTGTATGTGTAAAAAACAAACTGTGTCAAACGTCTAAATGACTTGTTGTGTATGTAGAGCAAAAAGTACAGCTCCGTCTTTCTTTTCTCTGCGCTTACAGTTTTGGCACGATTCTCTCACTAAATGATGTTTTATTAACAAAGTTCGGGAGGAGCACGTTCAGATAATTAACCTAATTAACACGAGAGGAGAACAATCAGTAATCAACCCAGTTAACAAGATAAGAGGTGTGTATATATACACAGCAGATTTACCTCTGTTCATTGGCAGTTTTCCAGCATCCCTCCGCCACCCCTTCTCCGCACTTACAACTATTCCTGTCCTAATCTGTAGGGGGGGTACTCTGGGTTCGGGCCAAAATTCCGAGCTCGGAGCCTCCCCTCGGACAGCACGCCAAATACGCATAAACTTTATTCTATTTATTATATGTAAGTGTGAACTCGTGAACTGAGTTTTGCAAGCGTGAGGGGATAAATAGAATAAAATAAAAAATAAAAAACACTGCAAGTGACGTCACCCGCGGAAGCGCAAGTGTCTGAAAGTGCAAGTGCAAGTCTTTGCCTTCAAAACTTAAAACATTAATTTCATAACATTTTATGCATTTGTAGGCTAATTGCAGTGTAAATTCATTCATGATGTCTCTGATGGCTTTTGTCGACACTGATTGGATTTTTGTTGAAACCACATATGCTAATTTTACTCCTCCCATAATGTTAAAATAATAAACGTGTGAGAGCGTGTTCAAGGCTATATGACATTATAGTCAGATATGACAGCGCTAATGCAACACGCATCGCCGCGGATGAGTAGCTGAGTATCTCCTCAGCAAGTCGTGTCGAATGCCGCGAATGAAACTGAAAATAAGTCGCAGATGCTCAACACACAATCATCTTCATTAAAAGTCTTAACAAATAAAGTTAAAGAAATATCTTATAAAATAATTAACAGGTTTTATCCTGTCAAGCAGTTTTTGCAGAAATTTAAAAGTGACAATTGATACATTGAATTTTCTTCTGAAACTGTAGCTCATTTATTTTGGGAGTGTACTTTTGTTCAGACTTTCTGGAATAATTTTAATGCTTTGATTGTCCAAAATATTTTTTATGATTTCTCTTTATGTTATAAATACATTCGTTTTGGGTTTTGTGCTAAAGATAAGAATCTATTTAATGCAAGTTTTTGTATAAATCTCCTGTTATTTATTGGAAAGTTTTTTGTCCATAAATGTAAATATACTAATTGTAAACCCCACTTTAACATCTTCAAACAAGAACTGAAGTTGTATTTAAATACAATTTCAACGTCTGTTAACAAGAAAGCTATAAAAACAACTAGAATCTGTGCCATGTTTAAGATTTTTCCTTAATATATTTGTATCTTTATTTATGTGCCTTCTCTTTTTTTTTGTGTGACTCCTTTCTGTCTATTTTAAGAGTTTTTTATATCATATTGCTTTTTTGTTATCTATTAATCCATAAGTAGTTTATTATTGAAAGGTATTTTGTATGTTTTGTACATACTGTTCTTCTCTGTTTGTTTTGTACGTACTGTAATCTTTGTTTATTGCATTAAAAAAAGGAAAAAGAAAAGAAAAAAAAAATCTTCATTAAAAGTAGTAGGACAAACTGATCTTTACAGTGCTGATGCCGCACGCTCTCCTATTGCGGTCTTTGAACTTTGAAATGAGCTGATAATTAATAAAATGCAGGGCTTATCTTTTGATTTCGTTGACATGCAGGCTACATGCAATAGACTGCTACTGTAACAAATACTGTATGTAACAGACCGAGTTTGTTACACAGCTTCTAGTACACTTAAGTACAATCTTGATACACTTTATTTTAAGTAGCTTCTTTGTGTAATATTATGTGATTTTAATGTAATTAGAGAGGTATTAGCCTACATATATTTAAGCTGTGTACTGGAGGGTTAAATCAAACTAAGGTGCAGCTGGATAAGGTGTACAGTATAGATACACATGAAGTACACTTAAGTACAATCTTGATACACTTTATTTTAAGTAACTTATGCCTGTGTAATATTATGTAATTTTAATGTAATTAGAAAGGTATTACATGTATTTAAGCTGTGTACTGGAGGGTTAAATCAAACTAAGGTGCAGCTGGATAAGGTGTACAGTATAGATACACATGAAATACACTTAAGTACAATCTTGATACACTTTATTTTAAGTAGCTTGTTTGTGTAATATTATGTAATTGTAATGTAATTAGAAACGTATTACATGTATTTTAGCTGTGTACTGCGGGGAGGAGTGCCTTAAACTCACCAGGTTTGCCTTCTTACAGCAATCTGTCTTTTTTGTTTACGTTAAAAGCACTTCATATAATTCTTATGTATTAAAAGTAAATTATTTTCTTATCTGCGTTCCACCTCTGCTCTAGCTTTGTCTTATTCTAATTTATATGTTTAGCTTGCTGTTTTATACTATGATTATTGTGTTGCTTTGTAACGTTCCTCGTTTGTAAGTTGCTTTGGATAAAAGCATCTGCAAAATGAATACATGTCAATGTTTGTTTGTATTGGGATTATTTAGAGGGGAGTCAAGTGTCGTGGATGTTACACTGTTAACACTGTTGGCTGTGATCCTGCTTTTCTTATAAACCTTCAGCTCTTCTCTGAAATGTTGAAAAATGTTTCTTGGTATGAAGTATCATTTCCATGTAAGGACGGACAATATTAGGTATGTTGTAGATCTGGTTGTGTCAGATGTCAAACACCAAATGCTTTTTATTTTATTCCTGAATGAATGAGTGACACAGAACAGCCGGTTCCTCAACTCAGCCAATCACAGCGCACCAGCTCACCCGAATATTGATCACCTGCACCTGCAATCCATTCAGACACTCATCACGCAACACTTATAGGCACCATCACCTGCCCACTTCAGTGTCCGGTCTTGTTCTTACAACGTTGGACTCTACCTAGCATTCCTACCTTTACCTAAAAGATACTTACCTCCTGTGTTCCTCCTCAGTGTGCGCTCCTTGTCCAGAATCTCCTTCACCTTGCTGACACACCTCGTCCTCCTGTCTGGTAGCTCCCACGCCTGGATTCCCATCTCCCGCCATTGCCACGATCTTCCGGATCTGGAAACAAAGACAAACCTTAACATCTGCTCCGTACTCTCCAAAGTATCCTCTCACCCATTACTTACCTGATTTATGCATTACTCATCTTGCTGTTAATAAACATCTCTCTATTACCGTCTTCCTCTGTGTCCGGGAATCCTTCCGTAACAGAAGACCGGACCAAAAACAGGAAGTAGCAGCTTGATGAGTGGCTCCGCTCCGTTCCAGGAGATCGTGGATCATCTCAAACAATCCCTCTCTGCCATGGCTACAACACCCGCTACCACTTCCGTCACCACCACTACAACCTCTGCTTCGATCCCTCCTCCGATCATTCGATCATTGCCAGTCCCGTGGCCAGACCGGCGCCCTACTCTGGTCGGGCGGAGGAATGCAACAGATTCCTCCTTCAATGCTCGCTCGCCCTGGAGATGCAGCCGCACCTGTACACCACCGAAAGGGCCAAAATAGCCTTCATTATCTCCCTGCTCAATGGAAGAGCTCTCCAATGGGCTGAGACCATCTGGGCCCAGGCTGGCACAGTAACCAATCGCTTAATAGTTTCGTCACCCACTTCCGAGAAGTCTTTGGCACCCCGGCAGGGGATTCTTCTGCTGGCGAACAGCTGTACCATCTCCAGCAAGGTAACATGTCAAATTTTGACTATGCTTTGAAGTTTAGGACCCTGGCAGCCGCAAGTGGATGGGACGAAAGCCCCCTTCTGACAACCTATCGCCAGGGGCTGGAGTCTCGGTTGCGGCTGCATCTTGCGGCTTATGACGATTCCATCGGGCTCGAGAGTTTCATCCAGTTATCCATCAGGGTGGCTAACCGTATGCATTCCTGCATGGAAGAACAACAGGCGCCCATTCACACCATGCCTTTCCTCCGCCGACCAGAGAACATCTGCCCTCCAGAACCAGCCCACGAACCCATGCAAGTGGATAATGCTCGACTCTCTCTCGCCGAAAGACATCGTCGCCTGTCTCAGGGCTTGTGCCTTTACTGTGGAGCCTCCAGACACATGATCGCCACTTGTCCTGTTCGTCCGCCTCGGCTAATGGTGAGTGCCATCAGGCTTCTAGTTAATAATATGAGTCCACTCACCACTGTAGTCCAACTTACTGCTTCCAATGAATCTTTTCCAGTTAATGCCCTCATCGACTCCGGTTCGGCCGGCAACTTCATCGCCCGCTCTCTCAGTCGCCAACTCGGCCTCCCCACCACGGCCACCGAGAAAGTATACCAGATCCAATCAGAGACTGCGGACGGGTTCGTTATCAGGTTGGACCCGTGACCATTCGGGTGGGTCAGCTGCATGTTGAAGATCTCCATTTGCTGGTTCTGGAGGAATCCACCGCAGATGTCATATTAGGGCACCCATGGTTAGTGCAGCACAACTCCATCCTCTCTTGGGAGTCTGGAGAACTCCTGAAGTGGGGCGTAGGCTGTTTTCCTGACTGTTTCCCGCACATTCCTCATCCTCCCACTGGAAGCGTCAACCCCCTCCAAGTATGTTCCACCTCCATTGAGAGTCCGGTAGAGAAACAGTCTGTAGATATTCCACCCTGCTACGCCCCCTTCAGCAACGTTTTCTGCCCGGAAAGAGCCTCCAAGCTGCCTCCACATCGGCCATGGGACTGTGCCATCGATCTGCTTCCGGGTGAGTCAAAACCAATTTATGAGTAACCATTTAATTGATGTTCAACAAATAATTTTTTTTTACAATACACAGAAACAATTGATAAAACTTGGCTTACTGAATATCAGGTCCCTTTCTACAAAAGCACTTTTTGTAAATGATTTGATTAATGATCATAACCTAGATTTGCTCTGTTTGACAGAAACATGGCTAAAACCAGATGAATACATTATTTTAAATGAGTCTACCCCCCAAGATTACTGTTACAAAAATGTGCCGCATCCAAAAGGCAAAGGGGGAGGTGTTGCTACAATTTATAACAATATTCTCAGTATTTCTCAGAAGACAGGCTTTAAGTATAGCTCCTTTGAAGTAATGGTGCTTCATATAACATTATCTAGAGAAAAAAGTATTAATGATAAATCCCCCGTGACGTTTGCACTGGCTACTGTATACAGGCCACCAGGGCACCATACAGACTTTATTAAAGAATTTGCTGATTTTCTATCAGAGTTAGTGCTGGCTGCAGATAGAGTCCTAATTGTGGGTGATTTTAATATCCATGTTGATAATGAAAAAGATGCATTAGGATCAGCATTCATAGACATTCTGAACTCTATTGGGGTTAGACAACACGTTTCAGGACCTACTCATAGGGCTGTAGTCAAGTCCACCTTTGTCGAGTCCAAGACAAGTCCAAGACCAGGACTATCGAGTCCAAGTCAAGTCCAAGTCCAAATGAGACAGTCGAAACAGAGAAAGAAAAAAAGAATCTTCTTCAAAACCACATACTTAACTATAATTTATGTGATACAAGAGACAGCATATCTTCTATTCTAAGATAATCATTCTGCATTATTATTTGTAATGATCTAAAAGCATGTGCAGCAACACTGTAGGATCAAATAAGGCTATTTTATTTACTTTAGGTTTAGCAATTTCACTAAAGTCACAAAAGCTGAAGTGCAACTTCACATTTTCAGCATTTTTATTATAGTATAACAATCACATTCTGTGCTGCCAATGGTAAATATTACAAATAACAAGCAACATAAGTGTAAAAAAATCTACATGTTCCCATTCTTGAACTTGTTACTTGTTCTAAAGCAGGGTGTCCAAACTCAGTCCTAGAAGGCCAGTGTCCTCCAACTTGCCTCAAAACACCTGCCTGAAAGTTTCTAGTATGCTTAGATTAGCTATTTCATGTGTGTTTGATAAGGGTTGGAGCTAAACTCTGCAGGACACCAGCCCTCCAGGACCAAGTTTCAAGACCCCTGTCCTAAAGAAACCACAGTACAATATAACCCTCCCAAGCAAGGCTGTATAGCATATAAACACCTTCAGGTCTGTGTGTCTGTGTGTGGCCACGCATGCATTTGTTTGCTCTTTGCCTTAGGCCATATAATATAGGTGCTATATAATATATACATCCCCCGGGGATGGGGGATATAGACAGTGTTACAGGTGTTCATTTAGTTCAGTTATAGAGAACAGACAATTAAAGATTGAAAAATTAAATAAATTAAAAATTGGAAGGTTTTTTTTATTTGTTTCTATTGCTGGGTGATATGGCAAAAAAAAAAAATCTTGATTGCCTCAGAACATTTGACCAATTCTCGATTTTGTACGATTTTAACTAGTCAACTTGAAAATATAACTACAACATGATTCAAGCTACTTTTTCTTTATTAACCCTCTAAGCGCCAAAGTCGCAAAATTGCGACAAGACGTCATACTTAATCAAATAGACCGTAGTTCCTTATATGGTGTAATATCTCATTTGTATTCCCTACCACTAGATGGCAGACATGTAGTACTTCGATTCTAGACCAAAATTACATCCTGTTCCTATTCAAAGTGTTCGAGGAAATAGCAGAGAAAGTGAGCGATCGTGTCATTGATGCGGAAGCAGTTCAGTTCACAGCGTCACGAGTGAATTGTGAGATTTGTGAGAGAAAATCGCCAAATGGCTAATAGAAATTTGTACCGTGAGGATGTGTTGCAAATGTTATTTGCCGATTCTGTCTCTGAAGGGGAATATTTGCCTTTTGGAAATGACGATCGGCCGTCTAATGATCGCGCTTCTCCCGGTACATTTTTGCAGCGCAATGGTGCCGCCGTGCAAGGCGAGAGAGTTCACGAAGCACAAACAAGTGGTCATTTGACCCTTTGCCCAACGGGTTGGGGGTGGCAGGGGTGGACGTGGTCGTAGTGTCCATAGGAGAGCTGTTGATCTCTGAGCTCACGGAGCGCCGCTGGCTCCGCGCCGCGGTGCTGATGATCGGCCAGATTGCGTCTTTTTTTCTGATCGCGTGCGCTCTACGGGCCGCCAGTACAGGTGCAGTCAGTGTGGGGTTGGTCTACCATACTCTCAAGAACTATAAACTGTGTCACTTAGATGCCTGAATGGGCAGATAGCTGGTCAACTGATCACAAAATAGGCACATGTATTTTACTATGGCAGAGTAATATAGTAATAATTTACTACTTTCTCCCATTTTACTGTTGATTTCCTCTTTTCCTGATCATTTGGAATGAGGATAAAAAGACAAAAAACAAAACAAACATGCAAATAAGCTCAAACATCCATTCAATATCTATTATTTCCTGAATATTACTGATGAACTGATCAAAAAGTAGGCTACTGTTCACATGAGTTTTACTACTATATAGGATAGTGATATAGTAATAATTTAGTACTTTCTCCTGTTTTATTGTTGATTTCCTCTTTTCTGATCATTTGGAATGAGGATAAAAAGACAAAAAACAAACAAACATGCAAATAAGTTCAAACATCAATTTAATATCTACTATTTCCTGAATATTGTGAAATTCAAGAGGGCCGCCCCCCCTGTTTACGTCATAATATGCAAATAAGATGAGTATATTTACACCCCACATAAACTTTAGGTTATGCCCAACATTTTTCTAATTTACAGTAGATCTCTATCTTTAAGCCCTTTCAAGCCACAAGCTTTTGAAATCTTGATGTCAAAATCCAGCATTTTTAAAAAAAAAAACCCTGGCGCCTAAAGGGTTAACCCTCTAGTTAAAGAAAACTCTATTCTAAGTGCACCACACATGAAGTTGTCATCATGATTTAAATGTTAAACAAATCGCTAAATATCTTTGCAGAAAAGATGCATGAACTACAACTACATCTTGTACAAACTTTTCTTATGCATGTTATATGTTCAGAAATAATACAAGAAAAATACTTATTTTTTTTCAAGTAGGCCTAATTCAAATTCAAAATGACTGAAGGTATAACACCTAGAGTGCTATTATTAACTATAAAGGCTCTGTAAAACAGAGAACAGCAGTTTCCAGCCTGTCACCCTGATGCAAACATGAAATATCAGACATACAGTAGTAGTTCTTCACAGGTTTCCGACATTGTATCTGTGGCCAAAATAAAAATTATTTATGCCTCCGTGCAGCGCGCATACTCGGAGCCAGGCATATGACACAGGCACGCAGCTGTACATTTACCAGGCGACCAATGGCAATGCCCGTTCTAGATGGAACTAAACCAATTACATTACCCATTTTCCGAACAAGCGAGCCAGATTAATGGTTTTGTTTTGAAAGAGAAAAAAAAAGCATGTATAGCTGGACTCGGTCGAGACCAACTAGAACATTTGGCGAGTCCAATGACCAAGTCCGAGACAAGTCCGAGTCCAAATACCAACGAGTCCAAGACAAGTCCGAGACGATAGAAAAACATCTTGAGACCGGACTCGAGTACTACAGCCCTACCTACTCATAGTCGAAATCATACTCTAGATTTAATACTGTCACATGGAATTGATGTTAATGGTGTTGAAATTCTGCAGCAAAGCGATGATATATCAGATCATTATCTAGTCTTGTGTAAACTCCATATAGTTAAAGCTGTAAATACAACTCCTTCTTACAAATATGGTAGAACCATCACTTCTACCACAAAAGACTGCTTTGTAAGTAATCTTCCTGATTTATCTCAATTCCTTAGCATATACAACAGCTCAGAACAACTTGATGATGTAACAGAAACTATGAACTCTCTCTTTTCTAGCACTTTAGATACGGTTGCTCCTTTACGCTTAAGGAAGATTAAGGAAAAGAGTCCAACACCGTGGTATAATGAGCACACTCGCACTCTAAAGAGAGCAGCCCGGAAAATGGAGCGCAGCTGGAGGAAAACAAAACTAGAGGTATTTCGTATAGCTTGGCGGGAAAGTACCCTATCCTACAGAAAAGCTTTAAAAACTGCTAGATCTGATTACTTTTTGTC
The DNA here is from genome assembly GCA_027422415.1 of Schizothorax lantsangensis. Taxonomy (NCBI): domain Eukaryota; kingdom Metazoa; phylum Chordata; class Actinopteri; order Cypriniformes; family Cyprinidae; genus Schizothorax; species Schizothorax lantsangensis. The sequence continues at coordinate 27,611,939 of CM049861.1, read as the reverse complement.
TCTTTTAGAACAAAACAAACATAACCCCAGGTATTTATTCAATACAGTGGCAAAATTAACAAAAAATAAAGCATCAACAGGTGTTGACATTTCCCAACAGCACAGCAATAATGACTTTATGAACTATTTTACTTCCAAAATTGATACTATTAGAGATCAAATTGTAACCATGCAGCCGTCAGCTATATTATCACATCAAATAGTGTACTATAGATCCCCTGAGGAACAATTCCACTCATTCTCTACTATAGGAGAGGAAGAATTGTATAAACTTGTTAAATCATCTAAACCAACAACATGTATGTTAGACCCTATTCCATCTAAACTACTAAAAGAGGTGCTTCCAGAAGTCATAGATCCTCTTTTGGCTATTATTAATTCGTCATTGTCATTAGGATATGTCCCCGAAAACTTTAAATTGGCTGTTATTAAGCCTCTCATTAAAAAACCACAACTTGACCCCAAAGATCTAGTTAATTACAGACCGATCTCGAATCTCCCTTTTCTGTCAAAGATATTAGAAAAGGTAGTATCCTCACAATTATATTCCTTCTTAGAGAAAAATGATATCTGTAAGGATTTCCAGTCAGGATTTAGACCGTATCATAGTACTGAGACTGCTCTCATTAGAGTTACAAATGACCTGCTCTTATCATCTGATCGTGGTTGTATCTCTCTATTAGTTCTACTGGATCTTAGCACTGCGTTCGACACTATCGATCACAACATTCTTTTGAATAGACTAGAAAACTTTGTTGGCATTAGTGGAAGTGCATTAGCATGGTTCAAATCGTACTTAACTGACCGCCATCAGTTCGTAGCAGTAAATGAAGAGGTATCATATCGATCACAAGTGCAGTATGGAGTTCCTCAAGGCTCAGTACTAGGGCCGTTACTTTTCACGCTTTATATGTTACCCTTGGGAAATATCATTAGGAAACACGGGGTTAGCTTTCACTGTTATGCTGATGATACTCAGCTCTATATTTCTTCACGGCCTGGTGAAACACACCGAATTGAGAAACTTATGGAATGCATAGTCGATATAAAAAACTGGATGACGAGTAATTTCTTACTGCTAAATTCTGAAAAAACAGAGGTGTTAATTATCGGACCTAAAACCCCCACAAGTAATAACCTAGAACACTGTCTAACACTTGATGGCTGCTCTGTAAATTCTTCGTCATTAGTCAGGAACCTAGGTGTGCTATTTAATAGTAATCTCTCCTTTGACAGCCACGTTTCTAGCATTTGTAAAACTGCATTTTTTCATCTTAAAAATATATCTAAACTGAGACCTATGCTCTCAATGTCAAATGCAGAAATATTAATTCATGCGTTTATGACCTCAAGGTTAGATTATTGTAATGCTTTATTGGGTGGTTGTTCTGCACGCTTAATAAACAAATTACAGATGGTTCAAAATGCAGCAGCTAGAGTTCTTACTAGAACCAGGAAGTATGAGCACATTAGCCCAGTTCTGTCAACACTGCACTGGCTCCCTACTAAACATCGTATAGATTTTAAAATCTTGTTAATTACTTATAAAGCCCTGAATGGTTTAGCTCCTCAGTACTTGAGCGAGCTCTTATCGCATTATAGTCCTTCATGTCCGCTGCGTTCTCAAAACTCTGGCCATTTGATAATACCTAGAATATCAAAATCAACTGCGGGTGGCAGATCTTTTTTCTATTTAGCTCCCAAACTCTGGAACAATCTACCAAACACTGTTCGGGAGGCAGACACACTCTGTCAGTTTAAATCTAGATTAAAGACCCATCTCTTTAACCTGGCGTACACATAACACACTAATACACTTCTATTATTCAAATCCGTTAAAGGATTGTTAGGCTGCATTAATTAGATCAACCGGAACCGGGAACACTTCCCATAACACATGATGTACTTGTTACATCGTAAAAAGATTGACATCTACGCTAATATTAGTCTGTTTCTTTCTTATTCCAAGGTCACTGCATTCACCAGATCAGATGGTGGATCAGCACCTAGAGACGACCTCTACAGCCCTGAACGTCAGCGGAGACCAGGACACCTAGATGAGCCCCAGAGACAGACCCCCAGTGAGGACCTCGTCACCTAGACAGCCATCAGAACAAGACCTCGGGAACCAGTTGAGCCCTCCAATCTGACTTTGCAGCAGTTGGAATTGAACTGCTGTGTCGTCTGGCCAGAGGAGAAATGGCCCCCGACTGAGCCTGGTTTCTCCCAAGGTTTTTTTCTCCGTTCTGTCACCGATGGAGTTTTGGTTCCTTGCCGCTGTCGCCTCTGGCTTGCTTAGTTGGGGACACTTCATTTCCAGCAATATCGTCGACTTGATTGAACAGAAACTTTTTTAACTGAACTGAGCTGGACGATGCCATCACTGAATTCAATAATGAAATGCCTTTAATTGAAAATTGAGTGTTTAATCTTGTCATTTTACATTATTGACACTATTTTCCCATTTTGATATTGTACAGTTGCTTTGTCACAATTTGTATTGATAAAAGCGCTATATAAATAAAGGTGACTTGAGCAATCTATCCCTGAGCAGAAGGCCATGGAGGAGTACATAGAAGAGGCTCTCCAACAAGGCTACTTCCGCCCTTCTACGTCCTCTGCTGCCTCTAGCTTCTTCTTCGTGGCAAAGAAGGACGGTGGTTTGCGGCCCTGCATAGATTACCGAGCTCTGAACCGGATCACAGTGAAGTTTCGGTACCCACTTCCCCTCGTCCCAGCCGCACTGGAACATCTACGCGGCGCTCGCGTATTCACCAAGCTGGACCTCCGCAGCGCATACAACCTCATCCGGATACGTGAGGGGGACGAGTGGAAAACTGCTTTCATAACTCCTACTGGCCACTACGAGTACTGCGTCATGCCCTATGGGCTTGTCAACGCCCCCTCCGTATTCCAGGACTTCATGCACGAGGTACTCCGGGAGTTTCTCCATCGGTTTGTGCTCGTTTACATCGATGACATACTCATCTACTCCCGGAGTTTGGCCGAACATCGCCAGCACGTTGCGGAGGTCCCTCAGTGTACAGGGGGAAACGAGAAACGATAAGTCTCTCCCGACAGGCAATCGGACGGTCGGATGAATTTCTGACATGTCAGAAATTTTGGTCGCTCCTCGTGAGGGTATCGCACAGTTGAAGCAGAGCTACGAACCTACTGCCCTAAACTCAGTGCTTTCCCCCTCACTGCGCCTGCAGTTTTAAACTCCAGTCAATTCATTAAGCTAAATTAATAAATATTTCAGAAAGAAGGCGAGCCGGTGAAAGTAAAAACTGACGAGAAAGTGAAAGTAAAAACTTTCGGCATCTGTCGCTGCATAACGGCACATTCTCTCAGAGACGAAAGATATGGGTAGTATTGGGTTTTGTCTTAATTTATTTTCTAAAAAAAAAAAATATATATATATATATATATATATATATATAAAATCCCTTATGGCTGATATAGTGAAAAAACAACAACAACAGAATCGAAGTATTTCGTGTTAAACAAGTTGTTTTTGGAATTCCCTTGTCTGTAATAAAGGTTTTATATTCATTGACTGAATATATTCATTAAGCTGTTCATTCAGTGTTCAGAGTCCGGACATAGGCTAGATAGACGGTTGAGAATTTTAATTATAGGCCTGTTAATTGTGGAATATATCTAAATGTTTTAAATAATCTAAATTAATCTTTTATTATCCGCGCGCCTTAGTTGTGTGGTAAATGCGCAATTATTTCGGGCCAAATTAATTGTAGTAGACCTATACATTTAATAATAAAACTACCATAATAATAATAATAATAGTAATAATTTAATACATTCATTGGAAATGCCAAATCCTCAGGATATCACCAATATTTTTTTTTTTTTAAGTTATCTCTGGTTATCGTCCATATACGGTGTCATCGTCTGCGCAAGCGCAACCCACAGTTGCCAAGTCCGCATATCGCGACTTTGGGCTTCTTTTTTTGTAAAGTTGCGTGAAAAAAATCCCTGGTTGCTGTTGCGGTTTTTTGGGCTTATTTAAAAAAAATATGGTTTCTTGTTAAGGAAATCTGACAGGCCATTTCGTTTCTTTATTTATGTTCGCCTTATTCTCCAATGCATTGATTGACACGCTGTCTGCTCGCAGTTAATAGCCAACCAGTGCAATAATATAAGTGCTGTAGAGTAATTTGCCAAATGTTCCGCCCCTCATTGGAGAAAAATCACATTCAGAAAGAAGCGTGACGCTGTAATCCAAGCGATGACAGAGAAGAGGTAGAGGAGAGGGATGACTTTCTTTTAGCCTAATTTTTACTATGTTTTTGTAATGTATTAATTATCACGAGCTGTAATAAAAAACAAGTAGTAATGCTGAGTAAATACATTTGGTTCGAATAGCCTGGTATGGCAAGATGTCTTAAAATGTATTTTTTTTTTTTACATTTAAACTTAGACCACATTATTAGATGGCCTTTTGACTTCATGAATACACATAAATGACAGCTTAATGATTTAAAAAAATATATTTTTATAATCTTTTGAATAATATTATATAATATTTTCTTTTTTAATATAATATATTATAATTTAATATGATATTTTTTATATTTTTCTATAATATTTATGTGGCATTTTGTTTTTTTATGTCATTTATTTGATAGTTATGTATACATTATTGTATTTTAAATGGAAGAAAAACCTGTTTTTGACCTCGAAATAAAGCACGTTCCCTCTACATGGCTGTAACGAGCAGTTTTGTGGAGCTTGGAATTCTTTATAATTAATTAAAAACAAATATTGCCACATTGATGGCTCAAGAAGGTGTAATTGTTCAAATAACACATCGTTTCATTTTAAAATATAAATATAAAAAATTATAACCAAGTGTTTTTCAAGTGTAATATTTCTGTAAAGGCTAGGGACAGAAAAATTGACATTTCCATAGAATGACCCCCTATATATTTTAGGCTATAAATATGTGGCTCATTTATTGGTAATAAATAACTAAATAAATAATATTGATGATAATAAATCATAAAAAAATATTGTGCTTGTTTTTGGCTTGTTTTTGAAGCTGCGGTTGCTTATTTGTCTCGCGAGAGTTGGCAACTGTGAACCCGAGGAGTATTTCACACGTATAGTGAGAGCACATAAATCTCGCTCGACAATCGGACCGTATAGAGAGAGCACATAAATCGCGCTCGACAATCGGACCGTATAGTGTGAGCACATAAATCGCGCTCGACAATCGGACCGTATAGTGTGAGCACATAAATCGCGCTCGACAATCGGACCGTATAGTGTGAGCACATAAATCGCGCTCGACAATCGGACCGTATAGAGAGAGCACATAAATCGCGCTCGACAATCGGACCGTATAGTGAGAGCACATAAATCGCGCTCGACAATCGGACCGTATAGTGTGAGCACATAAATCGCGCTCGACAATCGGACCGTATAGTGTGAGCACATAAATCGCGCTCGACAATCGGACCGTATAGTGAGAGCACATAAATCGCGCTCGACAATCGGACCGTAGAGTGAGAGCACATAAATCGCGCTCGACAATCGGACCGTACAGTGAGAGCACATAAATCGCGCTCGACAATCGGACCGTATAGTGAGAGCACATAAATCGCGCTCGACAATCGGACCGTATAGTGTGAGCACATAAATCGCGCTCGACAATCGGACCGTATAGTGAGAGCACATAAATCGCGCTCGACAATCGGACCGTATAGTGAGAGCACATAAATCGCGCTCGACAATCGGACCGTATAGTGAGAGCACATAAATCGCGCTCGACAATCGGACCGTATAGTGAGAGCACATAAATCGCGCTCGACAATCGGACCGTATAGTGAGAGCACATAAATCGCGCTCGACAATCGGACCGTATAGTGTGAGCACATAAATCGCCCTCGACAATCGGACCGTATAGTGAGAGCACATAAATCGCGCTCGATAATCACCGTATAGTGAGAGCACATAAATCGGCTCGACAATCGGACCGTATAGTGAGAGCACATAAATCGCGCTCGACAATCGGACCGTATAGTGAGAGCACATAAATCGCGCTCGACAATCGGACCGTATAGTGAGAGCACATAAATCGCGCTCGACAATCGGACCGTATAGTGAGAGCACATAAATCGCGCTCGACAATCGGACCGTATAGTGAGAGCACATAAATCGCCTCGACAATCGGACCGTATAGTGAGAGCACATAAATCGCCCTCGACGTATAGTGAGAGCACATAAATCACGGACCGTATAGTGAGAGCACATAAATCGCGCTCGACAATCGGACGTATAGTGAGAGCACATAAATCGCGCTCGACAATCGGAGTATAGTGAGAGCACATAAATCACGCTCGCAATCGGACGTATATGAGAGCACATAAATCGCCCTCGACAATCGGACCGTATAGTGAGAGCACATAAATCGCGCTCGACAATCGGACCGCATAGTGAGAGCACATAAATCGCGCTCGACAATCGGACCGTATAGTGAGAGCACATAAATCGCCCTCGACAATCGGACCGTATAGTGAGAGCACATAAATCGCGCTCGACAATCGGACCGTATAGTGAGAGCACATAAATCACCCTCGCAATCGGACCGTCGACAATAGTGAGAGCACATAAATCGCCCTCGACAATGAGAGCACATAAATCGGCTCGACAATCGGACGTATAGTGAGAGCACATAAATCGCGCTCGACAATCGGACCGTATAGTGAGAGCACATAAATCGCCCTCGACAATCGGACCGTATAGTGAGAGCACATAAATCGCGCTCGACAATCGGACCGTATAGTGAGAGCACATAAATCACGCTCGACAATCGGACGTATAGTGAGAGCACATAAATCGCCCTCGACAATCGGACCGTATAGTGAGAGCACATAAATCGCGCTCGACAATCGGACCGTATAGTGAGAGCACATAAATCGCCCTCGACAATCGGACCGTATAGTGAGAGCACATAAATCGCGCTCGACAATCGGACCGTATAGTGAGAGCACATAAATCACGCTCGACAATCGGACGTATAGTGAGAGCACATAAATCACGCTCGACAATCGGACGTATAGTGAGAGCACATAAATCGCCCTCGACAATCGGACCGTATAGTGAGAGCACATAAATCGCCCTCGACAATCGGACCGTATAGTGAGAGCACATAAATCGCGCTCGACAATCGGACCGTATAGTGAGAGCACATAAATCGCGCTCGACAATCGGACCGTATAGTGAGAGCACATAAATCGCCCTCGACAATCGGACCGTATAGTGTGAGCACATAAATCGCGCTCGACAATCGGACCGTATAGTGAGAGCGCCCTCGACATAAATCGGACGCTATAGTGAGAGCACATAAATCGCTCGACAATCGGACCGTATAGTGAGAGCACATAAATCGCCCTCGACAATCGGACGTATAGTGAGAGCACATAAATCGCCCTCGACAATCGGACCGTATAGTGAGAGCACATAAATCGCCCTCGACAATCGGACCGTATAGTGAGAGCACATAAATCGCGCTCGACAATCGGACCGTATAGTGAGAGCACATAAATCGCGCTCGACAATCGGACCGTATAGTGAGAGCACATAAATCGCCCTCGACAATCGGACCGTATAGTGAGAGCACATAAATCGCCCTCGACAATCGGACCGTATAGTGAGAGCACATAAATCGCGCTCGACAATCGGACCGTATAGTGAGAGCACATAAATCGCGCTCGACAATCGGACCGTATAGTGAGAGCACATAAATCGCCCTCGACAATCGGACCGTATAGTGAGAGCACATAAATCGCGCTCGACAATCGGACCGTATAGTGAGAGCACATAAATCGCGCTCGACAATCGGACCGTATAGTGAGAGCACATAAATCGCGCTCGACAATCGGACCGTATAGTGAGAGCACATAAATCGCGCTCGACAATCGGACCGTATAGTGTGAGCACATAAATCGCGCTCGACAATCGGACCGTATAGTGAGAGCACATAAATCGCGCTCGACAATCGGACCGTATAGTGTGAGCACATAAATCGCGCTCGACAATCGGACCGTATAGTGAGAGCACATAAATCGCGCTCGACAATCGGACCGTATAGTGAGAGCACATAAATCGCGCTCGACAATCGGACCGTATAGTGAGAGCACATAAATCGCGCTCGAGCTTTGGCTTTACATCGCCGTATGTGAGAGCACATAAATCGCGCTCGACAATCGGACCGTTAGTGAGAGCACATAAATCGTCGACAGTGTGAGAGCACATAAATGATACCTTGCTGAAATCGCACGGAAATCGCACAGTGTATGCCCGGCTTAACTGAGTTTTGCAAGCGTGAGGGGAGGGCGGGACCTTCTTCTTGTAGCCAATCAAATGAGGCTCTCGCTGACTCTCCATTTACTCTTATCTGATTGGTTCAATAAACACATCATACGCCAAGACATTTATATTCATTTAGTCAAAGTCCCTTTAAAGGTGCTGTATGTAGGATTTTGACTCTACTAAAGCATAAAAATACCATAATATGCTTGCAGATATTTAAGAAACATGCTAAGTTAACATACTTGTTTATCTGAAAAACAATGCTACAGTCAGTTATTCTCCTTTGAAAATGTGTTTTCCGGCCCGGAATATCTGTGTTTGTTATGGTTTGTGAAACCCGCCCACTGCCAGTTTACCCAATTGTATTTCAGCACCCCGGGTTGCCAGTTGGCTGAAAACACAGCATATTTAATTTAATTCATCGTCATGTGCGCTCGTTCCTGTTGGTGTCGTTAAACTGGCAACCTGCGCATGCGTCAAATCTGAGGAGGAGGGTCTGGGTGAAAAAAACGTCTCCAATACTTTGAATTTGGACTGCAATACCTAGTTCAACCGCTGGGTGTCAATCATATAGCACCTTTAAGACAAGCCATGTCACTCGGCGGCCATCTTTCAAACGCCTCTCGGGCATCCAGGTGCAGCTCCTATCACTTTGTATGGGGAAACATCAAATTCTCCAAAACTGTTCACTAAGCTTACGATTAAATTTCATATTTGAAATCACCAATGAAATCTGACAACAACTGTGTCATAAATGTTGTTTCTTTTGCTCAAATAGCGTTATAAAAAGCTTATTTCTCAGGCTAGATCAGCCAGTGCGCATGCGCAGTCCTGACTGAGCGCGCGTCTCAGAGCGCTGACTGTTTCTATAGCAACCAGGACTTCTAACGGCAGCTGCAGTGATGCGCTGACTTTACCGATTACCGATTGGCTCTTTCATTCAGAAGGCGGGGCTTCCTGCGATAGAGCGGCCATATTGAGCGTTGCATTTTTCCTCATTCAAAACTATACGAGTAACATGTCTTGGGTATTCTATAGTCTTTGATTTAGTTCAGGAACGTTCTCGCTGCCGGAATAGTAGGCTCCTACTTTCAGCGTACACAGTAAAAAAAATAATAAATAAAAATAAATACCAACTTAATTAAAACATGGTATTTTATAAGTTGTGTTCCTTTAGGCTAGACTCCCATGTGTTCATAACTTGGTTTGGTTTGGCTTTACATTGAAATTTCATAATCTGCTTACACCACTGATGTTAAACTTTGTAATCAAAATGATGTTATGTGACAATGCTCAACACTATGGTATCAGAGTGCAATACTTTGTAAAACATTTTTTACTATGCCAATAAAGCTACTCTGAATTTGTCCATTTTCAGACCATGTCTCTGTTTATGATATTTAACACTCAATTGTATATATTGAAATTTCAGTATTGATTCTGATTACTTTAGTTGTGACCGATCAAGCTATTATATGAAGCAAGAATGAGTAACAAAATACTTTCTTTGTGTTCAGATTTGACTAATGCAAAAACTTTGATAAATATGTATTTAATAGTGTCTAAATATATACCCAAATTCACGTAACTAATAGTTTATAGAGCTAAACAGCCATCTAGTGGTTACACGACGGTATTACAGATGATAAATGGTGAATAAGTTAGAGATAAATTTATAATTATTATAGTCATATTTTGTAAAGTCCCCTTAAATTACAAGTTAAAGAAAAAAATATTACGGTTGGTTATGTTGGTTCAATTATTATTGAACCAAATTTTTGTTAAAAAATGGAACCTTCTCTGATCAGTAGACAGATGAAATTATGCATAGGCTAGTGCAGATACTAGTCCTTCTTTAAGTGTCATCAAAATTACAATATAATACAATAAACTATATCATATAGCCTGTTGAGGAGGAAAAGATACTACACAGCTCGAAATTCAGTATGAAGACGTAGCCTAATGGTACACAACTTCATCATATCATGTTTTAATTAAGTTAATTAAGGGGGGGGGGGGAGAGAAGTGTTTGCTGGTTGCTTTACCTGTAGTTAAAGGAACACTCCACTTTTTTGGAAATAGGCTCATTTTCCAAGTCCCCAAGAGTTAAACAGTAGAGTTTACCGTTTTTGAATCCATTCAGCCGATGTCTGGCGGTAGCACTTTTAGCTTAGCTTAGCATAGATCATTGAATCGGATTAGACCGTTAGCATTTGGTCATCAAAAATGACCAAAGAGTTTTGATATTTTTCCTATTTAAAGCTTGACTCTTCTGTAGTTACATCGTGTACTAAGACTGACGGAAAATGAAAAGTAGTGATTTTCTAGGCCGATATGACTAGGAACTATACTCTCAATCCGGCGTAATAATCAAGGAGCTTTGCTGCTGTACCATGAGTGCAGGAGGTGCAGTGATATGACGCAGTGCCTGAAAGTAGTCCCCAGCTCAGTAGCCTATGATATAGCTGGGGACTACTTTCAATTATCGAAACTCTTTGGTCATTTTTGATGACCAAATGCTAACGGTCTAATCCGATTCAATGATCTATGCTAAGCTACGCTAAAAGTGCTACCGCCAGACATCGGCTGAATGGATTCAAACACGGTAAAACTCTACTGTTTAACTCTTGGGGACTTGGAAAATGAGCCTATTTCCAAAAAAAGTGGAGTGTTCCTTTAAGGTAAAGTTGTTAAAAGTGTCATTAGCAGAGTGTCTCAGCTATTTATTTATTTTTTGTAATTGTTTAAGTGGAAAACTTTTGTAGGGAGGTGGATGCCATTTATTTTATAAATTACCTTTTTTCTCCTGTGTTTGAGTTAGAGAGGAAGTCAGGGAAGTATATCTGTATTTTATTTCATTTACTTTTGATAGGTAAGTTATTTCTTAAAACCCTAGTCAGAGGAACTTTTTGTTTATTGTTTTGGCCTTTTCCCCTCCTGAAGCCTTTTAAGTATTTTCCACATTCTGTTAAATAAAATACCTGTGGTTTATTTGCTTAAAACTGGTGTTGCTGAGCATTCTTGTGTACCTGCCCTGGGACTTGGAGACGGCACTTCTCTCAGCCTCTCCCCACTATTTTTGTTACACCCCTTTTTTCAAAGGGGCTCGTAACAGTATTTATTTATTTCTTTTTTACTGTATGACATATACCAACACACCCACACGATTGCCATGCCCAGGGCCGTCGCTAGGAATTCTGGGCCCTGTGCACTAAATTTGCTATGGGGCCCCCTCAAAATCACATTCATTTTTGGGTGAATCTCCCTTTAAGAACTTTATTATTTGTAAATAATAAACACCTAATTTATATAAGACACTGATATTTATCTTTAATGAATTAACATTTTACTTCAATTAAAATTAATTAGAGCTAAACATCTAAAAATAAATAAGTTGCTTAGAATACATAGTTTAGCTGACTAGTATTAGTAGGATGGTGATCACAAGAAGCAAAGCCATGGTCCTCATTACTGTGGTTATATGGTTTTTAAAATAAATAAGTAATAATAAACTATAAAATCTGTAGTTAAGTACTTTGATGCACAAACAGAGCTGGTTTTGGAGGCTCAGCATGCAGGATGAAGTCTGGGCATTCGTGTCTGTGTGTGTGTGTGTGTGTGTGAGCCCATCCTCGAGGTCTGCTGCAACCATCGCCCATCCAGAGATGTTCTTGCATCTTCTGAACTTTGTAACTGAGCTACCTAAATCACAAGGTAACACAATCTTGATGCGGGTGGATAGATTCTCCAAGGCATGCCATCTTATATCTTTGCCTAAAACTCAAACCATAAGTCTAAACTCCTGATGCAGCATGACTTTTGGTCAATTTATAGCGCATCTTCCCCACATTTCCCGTTTGAAGCCTGTTGTCTACTCTCCTCTGTACGGACACTTTCTTGTGCTTGAGCTGAATTGACCTAAAGACCTAATGTGATTGCAGTGACTGTAAACTCACTTATGTCCAGGTGAGTTTGAACAAGAATGCATGTGTTGGTGATAATAGACTGATGTTACATTAATGTGTGGACAGAGTCAAGATAAAATTTGTCTTTATATACAGGTATCCATTTTTACGTGTTGCATTGATATATTGTATCATTAGACATTTGATTGATGTATCGATCCATATCAATGGGTCATTACACCTCTAGTGGATGCCAGTTTGTGTTATGTTTTCCCAGAAACCATCTTTTGTATTAGATATGGAGAACAGACTGTTGCAGTCAGAAACACACACACACGTTTCTCTTGTTATGACCTGCTCCAGTGGTTGTAGAGGAGTGAGTGCTGGAGATCAGCCACAGGTCATTCAAAACCAGAATAACAGCTTTATTTACATAATTGAGCTCACAAGATGATACAGACAAAACAACACACACAACAGAGTAATTGTGGGGGTCATTAATTAACTGAAATGCATACATAGATAGATAGATAGATTGATAGATAGATGGATAGGTAGTGTATACAGTGAGTGCAGTGGTTAGGGTTAGTGCAATGCAGAAGATTTGTGTACATCAGTTATGATATAAGGTTATGGAAATTCTTAACATATGTACAAAATTATATGAGAGTACAGTGAAGGGGGCTATTATACAATATGTACATGGTTATAGTAGTGCAATCCTGAGGTTTTTTATATATATACATTGTGTATAAGCAGTACATACAGGTATGTGTGTGTGTGTATATCATATATATACTTACATATATATATATATATATCCTTACAAAAATATACAAAATATCCTTCAACATTTAAATAAGACAATACGCAATAACATTTAATAAAAACGTTTTTTAAGTATGTTAATATTGAAATATATATATATATATATATATAACACACACATATTATACAGACACTTCATATTTTATTATTTTATTGCATTTAATGTATTACACTTTCAATAAAACATTTGCAATGGGTTTTTAAAAGCTGTTTTTATACGTTGTGTTTGTTGCATTTGCACACTTTTGAGCAGCAGGTGTCACCAGCATGATGTCTCGAGCGCCTCGGAACACTGAATCATTTTGAGAAAGCTTCGAAAAGGTTGGTTTCTCCCATCACTAGTGACAGCACGCGACAGATGATTCACTGATGCTTCACTTCTGAATGATGCCTGAACTTTACTCTGATGCCTTACATCAGGGATCTCCAACCCTGCTCCTGGAGAGCTACCGTCCTGCAGACTTCAGTTCCAACCCTGCTGCAACACACCTCTGTAATTATCAAGTAGCCCTGAACACCTTGATTAGCTGGTTCAGCTGTGTTTGATTGGGGTTGGAGCTGAAATCTGCAGGATGGTATCTCTCCAGGAGCAGGACCCCTGCCTTACATAAACTGAGGAGAGAAATAGGACCAAAAGTAACTTTTAATGAATGACTCTGAGGTTTCGCATGAGGTCTTTTACAGAACAACAGCGGGAAAAGATTTTGTTCGGAAATCCACAGCAATGAACGTGAAATGTGACTGATATAATAATATGATATGGCAATATTATTTATTCAATAATAATATTTGATACATAATTATACATAATTTGTAAAATTCTAAACTACCATATATAAACAATAACCTATATTAATACATTTTAACATGAAGCCCCGCCAAAGTAGAGCTTTATTATTAGTTGAGACTAACATAACATTCTGGTAATTAATTAATAATAATAAAAAATATATTTTCTTTTGTAGGACGTTAATTGTAGGACACAAAAAATTGTTTGTCAGATAAATTGAGAAGCCTGACAAAGTGTAATAATAATAATAATTGCGTGACAGCGCTATATGATGTAATGACTACGAAAGATTTTGGTATGACCTTCAGAATTGCAGTCTTTGATGTCTACAAACATGCCTTATTTAATTTGCCATTCAAATATTATTAAATCCTATGTTTGACTCAGATTAGTATAATTTTAGACAACAATAGCACATAATACACAGTGAATAACTGCATTAAACAACACTGCTATTTATAAATGAAAGCGGAATGTCGTATTCTGTTCAGGCGCTCCGTGAGCTGCTATGAGGTCCTTCGGAACACCATGTGGTGTTGGATAATTCTAGAAGAGCGTCAGTGAGACTTCAGTTCTAGCGCTACTGACCGCACAGGGCCTGAGTTTGACCACCAGAGCTAATTTAATCGACTCTCAGCGGCTTTACAAAGACCTCTCACTCAGCGTTCATCTGAATTTAGCGATAAATAAGTCAAAGATGTTGTCCGCGGCGAGAACAGCAGCGAGGAGTGTGTCGCGCTCTCAGAAGTCCTGTGTGTCTGAACTCATGAAGAAGGTGAGCGACTAATACACTACTACTGAGTGCCCTTAAAGAGTGCTTTCTTTAGGAGAGGTGCTGCTTCATCTCTTTCAGATCCGGACTGTAGTTTGTAGTGCAGTGGGTTTGGAGCAGGATCTGTTCTGTGTGTGTGTGTGTGTGTGTGTGTGTGTGTGTATGAGATGTAGCTGAAGTGAGTTGTACTGTAGTTTACTGTAGCAGCACACTTCATATAAAATCTGTGTGAAGGAAGAGAAGCTGTAGACGAATCATTTATCTCTTTCACTGACTGGTCATGTGATCAAGCTGCTCTCTGATTTGAGACAGATAATGTAAGCGCTTCAGATGCGGTGTTTTATTATAAAGAGCAGTTATTACACAATCTGGACAGTGTTATTAATGTGTAAGCATCAGTGGAGGTCATTCGTGTGTGTGTGTGTGTGTGTGTGACCTTCATCACGTGTCCTGAAGCATCTCGTCTCGGTTATGAGATGAGCTTCCCTTCATCTGTGTCTTACTGATAAACAAGTTATTCAAGAGTATAATATACTGCATATTTGAAGCGATGTTGTCATTATAGTCAATTACTGTAACCCACGTGATTGTGTTTGCGTCAACATGGCATTAAACCACATGGCCAGAATTAATATCTGTCCCTGCAGCACAAAAGCAGTCATAAGTAACACAGGTATATTTGTAGCAATAGCCAACAATACATTGTATGGGTCAAAATTATTGATTTTTCTTTTATGCCAAAAATCATTAGGATATTAAGTAAAGATCATGTTCCATGAAGATATTTTGTACATTTCTTACCATAAATATATCAAAACTTCATTTTTGATTAGTGATATGCATTGCTGTGAATTCATTTGAACAACTTTAAAGGTGATTTTCTCAATATTTCGATTTTTTTTGCACCCTCAAATATTGTCCTATCATAACAAACCATACATCAATGGAAAGCTTATTTATTAATGACTTATGACTGTTTTTGTGATCCAGGGTCACAATTCTGTCTAGCTCTGTAATTTTGCACACTGTGATGTGATTCATTGCACAGTACAACAGTTCTTATTGTTTCTTCTTTATTTTGAAATGATTATATTCTGACCCGTTTGGTCTGATTTCAGGCTTGTTGGAGTGGACTGACCCAGCAGACGCTCCAGACGGTGTCCAGACGTCATTATGCGTGAGTATGAGCGGTTAGGTTAAGATCGTCTCGTGATGATTGAAGGATGTGTTTCTGAGCTGCTGATGGTGTTTCAGGTCCGAGGCGATCAGAGGCGCTGTCATTGGCATTGACCTGGGAACCACCAACTCCTGCGTGGCTGTGATGGAGGGCAAACAAGCCAGGGTGAGCTCCAACTCCTCTTGATCACATCTAGTGCGTAAAACTTAGACCTGGCAACAAAAAAGCTTGTAGATTGAGCTGTCACCGGTGTGTTCATGATCAGATCCTTAACACAAAATACACTAGTCAACATTTGAAGTGGATCTAAAAAAGTTCATCAAAGTTGTCCTGAGACAAGAATGCATTTTTGTTTTTTTTGGACAACTTTGAGGTTTTGATCCACTTCAAATGTTGACTAGTATATTTCGAATTGTGTAAAATCAATATGCTGTATGTTTCTGGATCCTCTCTCATGTATCCTGTCAGTAAAGCAGCTAAAATACCAGACAGAAGTTTTCTGCAGACACATCTGGATTCATGATAATTGTTCTTAGTCGGAGTATATGTATATGCCATATTTAGTTTGAGGTGAATGAAGCTGTATGTATAGACCGCTATCTCTTCAATATTACTCTCTTGAGACATGGGACACACAAATGTGTTAAAATGGCTTCACTACATAGTTAAATATGTATCACATCACTCATAACTGAGAAACGCAACAGTGCACTTGAGTAAATATTTGAAGCATTTCACTGATTGTGAAGCTACTGAATGAATGCACCTCTTCTGAAGAAGACATTGTTATAATTAAGACATGAACAAATCTGAATGAAGTCACTAGGATGAATCAGTCAACTCTTCTTTATTTCTGTAGCGTGTTATAAAATGCAGATTGTGTTAAAGCAGCTTCACAGTCATAACCAGTCAAATAGCAGAATCATTTATGGTAATTCATAGGCCTGCATGATAAATTGTGATCACAGTTTCTGCAGTATTTGCTCACTGGTTATTTATACTGAAAACTTGAAGATTTTCCATTTGCCAGATTTCATTAGTTTAAAAATCCCCCGATCAGAGCTTTTTGCTTAAAGGGGACCTAACGCACACAGTTTCACCCAATCTCATGTTAATCTTGAGTACCTATAGAGTAGTACTGCATCCTTCATATCTCCAAAAAGTCTTTAGTTTTATCATATTTATAAAAGAAAGATACAGATTTACGATTCTCTCCGAAAAAAGCCGAGCTCCCGGAGGCGTGCCGTGTGGGCGGAGGCTAAAGAGTGTGCCGTGTGGGCGGAGCTAAAGAGTGACGAAGGCGTGTGCGTGGGCGGAGCTCGCCAAAGAGTGAAGGCGTGTCATGGGCGGAGCTAAAGAGTGACGAGCACTTGCGCCGATCGCCAACAAAACAGAGACATTTGATGCCGTTTCACTTACCATCTGTAGATCTGAATCATGACCGGGATCTTTTATAGCTTGGACCGCTCCATCTTTCAGTATTAAACGATGTACAAATCCAGCGTCGAATTGGGCCTTGTTTATAAAACGTTCGTCAACAAAACACTTGAGAAACTCCATTGCTGCCCCGGAAAAACAAACTATATCCACTGTTCACGTAACGCTGGGTTGTTTTGGGAAGCTGAACAAGGTTATCTTTCCCTCACAACCAAAAACACACTTCTTTAGAGACATTCTTCCCGAGCGAGTCCCGTGCAGCGCTGCCGATTGAAGCACGTTGATTGGCTGCTCTCGCTCCGGTCGATGCGTGCAGGGGCGTGTTCTTCCGGGAGAAATGCCCATATAAGGAGTTCCACCGTCGTTTACATCATCAAGAACAACGATCGAAAAAAACTCTCCGAAACTTGTACGAACCCGGAAGTGAGATTTTTGGCACAGAAATACTCTGTTATACGTCCAAACAAAATTTTTTGAAACTTTGTCCATGCTTAGCATGAGAATCCAACTCTTTAACAGTGTAAACAACTCTGAATGCATGAAACAGCATTGTACCCCTCTTTAAAGGGACAGTTCACCCTGTCATTAATTACTCACCCTCATGACGAATTCATTCATCTTCAGAACACAAATTAAGATATTTCTGATGAAGTCCGAGAGCTCTCTGACCCTCCATAGACAGCAATACAACTGAAATGTTCCCAGGTCCAGAAGCGTAGCAAGGACATCAGTAAAATAATCTTGACATCAGGAGTTCAACCGTAATTTACGAAGCTACGAGAATACTTTTTGTGCACAAAGAAAACAAGAAGATTTGCTGAATAAATTGTTATTGTGTTCTTTGCACACAAAATATTAATAAATATGTAAATAAAAAATATTGCTTTGCTGTCTATGGGAGGGTCAGAAAGCTCTCAGATTTAATCAAATATATCTTAATTTGTGTTCTGAAGATGAACGAAGGTCTTACGGGTTTGGAACGACATGAGGGTGAGTAATGACTGAATCTTTAAACTGTCGATGGCCAGTCAATCTCCTCAATCTGGCAACCGTGCTCACTCTACATTAAGGACAAAGCGCTGATAAGCTGAAAACACAGGCAAACATTTAGTGATCTCTATTGAGATGCTATCGCACTATTAAAAGTTGCATGGTTTGCTGGCAGATTTAGTCTCAGCAGACAGCGCAGAACAGCAAAAGACTGGTTGTATGACAATACTGCTGCGACTAAATCTGCCAGCAAACCATGCAACGTTCTGTTGATTGGTGCTTTTGTGAAAACGCTTTAATTCTGAGGAAATGTAAACCAAAAAATAAATGACTTTGAGCAAAATAATTGTGATTGAGTTTAACCATTATCATGCAGCTCTAGAAACTCAGTTATGGAAGGTGTTCAGATTCTGAATGTTATTATTCAGCTCAAGTCTGCTCGGTTCAGCTGGAGGTTCATCAGTTTTGATCAGTTCAGCTGTAAGACTGATGTTTAGTGAAGATCTGTTGATGGTCACAGGTCCTGGAGAACGCCGAGGGAGCGAGGACGACTCCGTCAGTGGTGGCCTTCACAGCTGATGGAGAGAGACTCGTGGGAATGCCGGCTAAACGCCAGGCTGTCACCAACCCCAACAACACGCTCTACGCTACTAAACGCCTGATCGGACGCCGCTACGACGACGCTGAAGTCCAGAAAGATCTGTGAGGCTTTCAAAATTCATGTCCATATACAGCGCTGGCCAAAATGATTAGTACACTAGTATTCTCAGCAGCTAAAAATGGTTTTAAGTCAGTTATTTCTATCTTTTGCTGTAGTGTGTCAGGAGGAAATATCAGTTTACATTAATAGTAATAATCCAGTGAGATGTTTGAGATCTGATCATCATCAGTCTGTCTGGAGTCACATGAAGAAACTGAGACTAAATCCAGAAGAACTGTGTCTCAAGACGCTTCAAGAAACCTCCTGCAAAGCTCCTGAGAAACTCTGCTCAAGTGCACCGAGGACAAAACCTGCTTTAAACAAGCGATGCTCACACCAAATGATGATTTAGTTTAGTTAATTGACAAAGAAAATCTGTTTATGACATTATTTTTGACAGCATCCTCATTTCACAGCATTTTTACACAAGTGCCTAAAGCTTTTAACAGCACTGTAGCTTTGCAGGAGCTTTCTTGAAGCGTCTTGAGACACAGTTCTTCTGGATTTAGTCTTGTTTCTTCATGTGACTCCAGACAGACTGATGATCCGATCACATCTCAAACATCTCACTGATTATTACAATTAATCAAAAAATCACGTTTATTGTCAATCACAGCACATGTGCCTTGATGATGAAATTCTTGAGTGTGCTCCAAAGTGCAACTTAACATATAGATATTTCCTTATACAGATGACTGACACATACTACAGCAAAGTGTACTATTAGATACTTACAGAAATAACTGACTTAACACCATTTACACAGGACAAGGACAAGACTAGGACAAAATTAGCTGGTGATAATACTAGTGCTCTAATGATTTTGGCTACCGCTGTATATTAATATTTATTTATTGTGTGCAAATAAGTGCTGAGCTTTGCTGTGATTGACAGGAAGAACGTGCCCTATAAGATCGTGCGAGCGTCTAACGGAGACGCCTGGCTGGAAGCCCACGGTAAACTGTACTCTCCCAGTCAGTCCGGGGCCTTTATCCTCATGAAGATGAAGGAGACCGCAGGTCAGTCCGTCCGCACGAGGAAAAAACACATAACACAAATGATCCACAGCTCCATCAAACCACTGCTTGTGTGTTTTCAGAGAGCTACCTGGGTCACGCGGTGAAGAACGCTGTTATTACCGTACCTGCTTACTTCAACGACTCCCAGAGACAGGTGCCACACACCTTCCACTCGATCCACTAACCTGTGCATCTGTGCTGAGGACACTGAACCAGCTTTGATTCATGAAATCTGTTATGAACTGTGTTTCTAGGCGACGAAGGACGCCGGACAGATTGCTGGTTTGAATGTGCTGCGTGTTATTAATGAGCCGACTGCTGCTGCTTTAGCCTACGGTCTGGACAAGACTCAGGACAAAATGTAAGCATTAGATACTCATACTACATTATTGCATCATATTTGTATACTAACATAGTTATGGATGCTCTATATCACTTTATCATGATTGATACTGATATTGCAACTTGAAGTATTAATTATGAGTACATGGACTATTAAATCAGTTCACTCAGAAATGCTGATTGTTGTTTGTTTTTGTTAGAACATATTAATTATCAATGTTTAACTTTTTATTTTTAGTATGTTTTGACAGTAGCTTGAGTTGGGATGCTGATGTCAACTTATTTACATTGACAAAAATGTAGTAAAAATGGTAACAACTTAAGTTTTATAGGGTAAAATTTTAATATTCTTATTAAAATTACCCATTGGCTTCTCATAGTGTCTCATATTTGTATGATAACCCCCGGGAAAAATCATACCTGGCACCTCTCTAACATGGTAAAACATAACTGCATGGTTTTTATGAACAAGAGTAGCCTAAGTGCATTTAGTTTACATACAAATGCACAGAAATGTTGTAATTATATTCCTTTAATACATTTTAATGTGTACACTAATAATTAATAATTATTAAAATTAGTCAAAAATCCCTGACAACACCTTAGTTACTACATTAAATCCATAAATTGAAATCATTTGGATAAATTTGTAGTGAAAGCACTACAAAACAACATTGAGTAACACTGGAGACGTTTTCAAAATGCAGTCATTTAGTCTCAGTCTGGAGCTCTGTGTCTCTAAATCGTTCTAGCTGCTCACGAATTACATGCTTTTAGTCAAAAATGTGATGACATCAACTGAGAAGTCCTTCTGAATATTGTTATTTGTCATGGATCTGCTTCCTGATATCGTGCTTGGACTTCGTTCTAAAGAATATTCCTGTGGTCTTGCAGAATCGCAGTGTATGATCTCGGCGGCGGGACGTTCGATATCTCGGTCCTGGAGATCCAGAAGGGTGTTTTCGAGGTGAAGTCCACCAATGGAGACACGTTCTTGGGCGGAGAAGATTTCGACCAGCATCTTCTCAGACACATAGTGAAGGAGTTCAAGAGAGAGGTTTGTGTGCATCCTCCCTAAAAACAAACATGTGTGTGTGTGTGTTTAGTAGTACTGCACTGATCGGCAAATTCGAAGCCAATAACGATTGTTGATGTTTAATTGTAAAGACTCATGAAACCCTCATCTTTTAGCTTGAAGTTAATATGCTTCACCGAAATGTATCATACTGTAAAATTTAGATGCGCTTTTAGAACAAGAGAAATATCAGTTACATATCAATTTAATAGATCAATAATAAAAATGCTGAATTTGCACAGAATTGGCCAAATGATCATTGATGCTTTAATAATTTTAATGTAAAAACTGAAGTTTTGTCATCTTTATGTAAGACCGTTAATAAATGGACTGCAGTGGGTTGTTGGTAATAAGTGCACTTTTACAGATGCTCAATTAAAATGCATTTACCTTTATTAAATTAGTTTTCAGCTGGCGAGCACAACTTGCTCAGATATCTGGTTAATGTAGATGACTGATTTGAATTCTATTAATGCAATCTGGTTCAATCGAAGGCTGCTGTCAGATACTGTACGTTCATCATTGATTAGTTGCTCTTAAATCACATTAGTAGACGGCCGTATGAACGCTGTGCAGGATTTCCACCAGTGCATCTAGGTGCGATGTGAAGCTGGTTAGTGCTGGTCTGGTGTGGTTTGTGTGTGGTCTGATGCTGTGTGTCGTGTCGTTGCAGTCTGGAGTGGATCTGACCAAAGACAACATGGCTCTGCAGCGGGTGCGAGAGGCTGCGGAGAAGGCCAAGTGTGAGCTGTCTTCCTCTCTGCAGGTGAGTGCATGTTTTATAGATGCGGTCAATTCAGACATACTACTGTTTTTCACATACTGGATAGTCTCCAGAAGCAGGGTTGAAGAAGTGTTATAAGCAACACAACCTCTCAGCCTGTGCAGAGATGGAGATGGTGTGGAGCAGAGACACTGAAAGAGCACATCACACTAAATCTGATTACATGTACTAAACAATGTTGCATTTTCAAAACCATCATTGTTAGAATTAATAAAGTTACAATTAACTGGTGACTAACATGCACTGATGCGTGTGGTTTTATGTAGTTATTTATGCACTTTTTTTTTTTTTGTTTATGGAGCTTGGCATTAGTAATATAGCCACAAAAATAGAGCCACTAGCTCATTCAGTGCTGTCCAAGGCCAGTTATTAAGAGCATTTACAGCCCTGTCTATTTTAACATTATATTTCAGGTTTTCTGAAGTCATATAATAACCTTGGGTGAGGAACAGCCTGGAATTTAAAAGGACTAAAATGTCGTCATTTACTTGCCCTTATGTTGTTTCTAACCTCTTGTAGTTTCTTCTGTGGAGCATATAAATATTTTGGTTACCATTCATACTTCCGTTCTATGAACAAACAATTTTTTTATTTAGAAAAGGTCAAACAGCTGATGTGAGTACATGACACTATTCATTTTTTTTGTGTGAAACATCTCTTTTAAAGAGACAGTTCTCCCAAAAATGAAGATTCTGTCATTAATTACTCTCCCTCATGTCGTTCCAGACCCGTAAGACCTTCGTTCATCTTCAGAACACAAAGTAAGATTTTTTATGAAATCCAAGAGCTCTCTGATCCTCCGTAGACAAAGGATATTACCACGATCAACACACAGAAACATAATAAGCACATCGGAAAAGTAGAAAGTAGACAACGCTGATTACGTTCTGGGGTACTCTCCAAAATGACAGAAGACGGTAACTAGGGGAGCAGAATTGCGGTTTTATTACGGTTTTCTTTGCATACAAAAAGTATTCTCGTAGCTTGAACAAGAGCCCTGCGCGGCGGGACTGTTTTCTTAAACCCGCCCGCTCCCGCTGAATTTCTGACCAGGACCGCCCGCTCCCGCATCCTACGTGTTCCACTCCCGCCCACAGTGTTTGTGTCCGCTCCCGCGGACTTTCTCTCAGAGCTTGTGAAAAATGTACACAAATACGATCAGACTAAATATTCGTTCAAGTTAACATCCAGAATAACAGGCTTTAAACATGACAACGTTTAAATAAGATGAAGTAATGCTAAACCAAAGCACCACACCTGACAAAACATTTTTGGGGGGGGGGGTATTTTTTTTTTTTATTGGTGTTATAAAACATTAACCGTTTAAACAAAGCCACAACTAGCGGCACCTCAGTTTTTAAACGTAGGTCTACTGCATGATACACACGCGCCAAACGATTAATTAAAACAGTTTTACTGTTAACAAACAGTTTAACTAGGCTAAATAAGCCAAAGCATAATATGAAATAACTAACTTATTAAATAAATAAACATAGAACTTAGAAAATATGTCACCTCAGGGCAGAGGTGCCAGATTTGTTCGTTGTAAACGAACACTTTTGCACATTTATCGCAACTTGCTAAGTTTAACCCTTTCCCATTTTTTTTTTTTTTTCAGTGACAATTGAGAATTGTTTCCAGATATCTGACTTGCTTTGCTTTGCTTTCGTCAAGTAAACAGCAGCTTTAATTTCTTCTCAGCTTCTTGCGTTGACTCCCATTTCTAATACACGACAAATCCCACCGTTCCCCGCAGGTCTCCCGCAAAATTTTCTTCCCGCCCGCAGCAAAGGTAAAACCGCCCCGCTCCCGTGAGATTTCGTTGGTTCCTGTGGGAGCCCAAACCCAATGCAGCCCTCTAGCTTGAACCCCTGATGTCACATGGATTATTTTAACAATGTCCTTGCTACACTTCTGTGCCTTGATCATGTAAAGATCCTTGCTGTCTGTGGAGAGTCAGAAAGCTCTCGGATTTCATCCATAATATCTTCATTTGTGTTCTGAAGATGAACGAAGGTCTTATGGGTTTGGAACGACATAATTAATGACAGAATCTTCATTTTTGGGTGAACTGTCCCTTTAAATCTGAATTTACTGCTCCTCTTCCCTTCCACTGAAGCACTCAAATCAGTTATCATTTTAAATGGAGAATAGCGCTCAACATCAGGTCGAACATGTCAAACCTGATCGCCGTGTTTACATATTAGTGAATAGTCTGTATGTTTTTAGGCAACAGATTATGCCTTTGATTTTGGAATATACAAAAGGAAAGGCTACTTCTGTTGTTCCACCAATCGAGGTGTGGTTAGCATGTGACCATTTGGGCTTATATAATAGTTTATAAAATGTGCCAAATCCAGGCTAAAGTCTCAAAATGTAATTATGAGATAAGCATCAAAGTTTGATTTCAACCATTCATTTCACTATGATTTCAATCTTTGACATGATCTTACTCAATCAATATTAAAGATATCAAGGTTACATTTTCACAGAATGTTCTTTAGCTTATGAAGGATGATTTTATGCAGAAAATAGTAAATCACCAAAAAATGACTTTAGCTGGGTTTTCACAGGCAGGGTCACATAGTTTCAAAATGTCAATATCATATGTAATACTAGCTTGTGATGATGAATTAGTGAGTTGGGATGAGGTTTCAGCATGCAGTGGTTGTTGCAGGTGTAGAGTAGGTGAGTTTTAGTAACGATGTTGTTATATTTCTGCACACAGACGGACATCAACCTGCCGTACCTGACGATGGACGCCTCTGGCCCCAAACACCTGAACATGAAGCTGACCCGCTCTCAGTTCGAGGGCATCGTGGGGGATCTGATCCGCAGGACCGTGGCTCCCTGTCAGAAGGCCTTGCAGGACGCAGAGGTGTCCAAGAGTGACATTGGAGAAGTGCTGCTGGTGGGAGGAATGAGCCGCATGCCGAAGGTGAGCACAGCTTCATTCTAGTGTTTGATCCAGGCACGCATGTGATCCACCGATTCACTTCAAATTCAACCATAATAGAGTGAACGTTTATCAATTGTACGTAGGGACTGGTGATACGGGCTAAAAAATATATCATGATATTTCTGGTATTTATTGTGATAACGATATCAATGACGATAATTCAGGGAATCCTGTTTCTTTAGAGAAAAGTATTAGCTTTCATTTTTACCCCAAACAGGGTGTTGTGAGCAATACTGAGTATACACGCAATGTAATGACGGTTTAATTCATACTGGAAGCCGGAGGGCGCTCTTGTGCAGAAACTACACACATGCAGCACAGAAGTAATACTACTGATGACGCACCGTGAAATCCCTAATATGGATTTATTGCACAATTACGATTGCACAAAATATATGGCTTATCTGTGTTCTACAAGCAATCTGGCTATTTTTATAAAGAAAGTCTATTTATAATGCAATGCTAATCTACATAGCGTTTATCACTGTATATAATACTATCATTCTGTAATATGAAACCAAGTCTGGTCACAAAAATAAGTATTTCAAAAACTCGACTACTTTAATTTAATTAGGAGAAAAAGCATGTCAATAAATGATATCTTTGTTGGTTTGTAAACGGGCTCATACACATGCTACTGTAGTACAGTTATTCAGACTGATTTTTTGTGCACTGTACAGCCATAATCAGCTCCAGATTGTAGAAGGAGCTCCTTGTTTAGTGATAAACTCCTCAATTTCACGTCTGACTTCTGCAATGTCGCTCCGCACGGTTGCACACAGAAATGTCAACAACTAGATTTTATCATTATTATCACAGGAAGACTAATTCTTATCATGTGGAGAATTTATACCGGTGTATCACAAACGATAAGATATGGCCCGTCCCTAATTGTACGTGTTTTCTAGGGGTGTAGCAGTACATGTATAGAATATCAAAAACTGGACGGCCGTAGACAGCTGACTCCTAAAGATACCAGCGCAATAACACACTCAGCAAAATATCATCTGATTATCGTTATCGATAAAATCCTAGAAATTAGAGATATTATTGTTTCGGAGTGTCTATATACACTAAGTGCAAGTAACCCGTCTTGTTGGAAGAGGCTATTTACACTAACTCCGCCCACTAACGTGTGATTGGGTTAGTCAACACTGAACAAAGACACTCGTTAAACATCAGTTTCAGTGGTGTAGATAAGAGACGTGCTTTTTGACGCGATCGACCTGAGTTCGAACCTGCCTTTTGCCAAACTTTTTTACTCCCTTCTCAAATCTCATCAGAAAGGCATTTATTTTCAATAAAAATGAAGGAAATAATCAAAAAGTTGAAAATAAAGTATCGGGTAGGTGTAGGGAGGGCTTTATTGTCCCAATAAGGTGGCATCCATTTAATAATTTGAATTAAAACTATAATTTACACTCAATACGTTATTATTGCATACTGTTTTATAATGCACTACAATACTGAGGTGCAGATAATTGCACTATTAGCAATTAGTATAAATAGCAGAAAATCTTGCTATTTTAAGTGTAAATAGAATCTATAGCTATTTGCACTTAGTGTAAATAGCCGCTGCCTTGTTGTTTTGTCAGTATGGCACCGCTCTAGTCGAGCTGCTGCTTCATCCCTGCACGTGTGCGTCCTCAGGTCCAGCAGACGGTCCAGGATCTGTTCGGCCGCGCTCCCAGTAAGTCTGTGAACCCCGATGAAGCCGTGGCCATCGGAGCGGCCATCCAGGGAGGCGTTCTGGCCGGAGACGTGACCGACGTGCTGCTGCTGGACGTCACGCCGCTGTCTCTCGGCATCGAGACGCTGGGAGGAGTCTTCACCAAACTCATCAACAGAAACACTACCATCCCCACCAAGAAGAGCCAGGTATGCTGATGCTTTCTGAAGCTCGTGTCGCTCACACCTCGTCAAGATGGAGGTTTTGTACTGAGTTGAGCTTCACGATCAGACGTGGCTTTTGAAGCACTTTTTTGAAACCGTTTCTTTGTTTTATTCCATTTTTCAAAAAAAAATTTGGTGTTGATGTGCTCCTCAGGTGTTCTCCACCGCTGCTGATGGACAGACTCAGGTGGAGATCAAGGTTTGTCAGGGAGAGCGAGAGATGGCCACAGACAACAAGGTCCTGGGACAGTTCACCCTGGTGTGTGCTCTGGGACAGAACACATTTACACACACTGTGCAATACACAATGAAGAAGCAGCTGGAGAATAACTGTTTTCTCATATCCGACTGGTGTTTGTGTGCTGAACAGGTCGGCGTCCCTCCGGCTCCTCGTGGCGTCCCGCAGATTGAAGTCACCTTTGATATCGACGCTAACGGGATCGTTCACGTCTCCGCTAAAGACAAGGGCACCGGCCGAGAACAGCAGAGTAAGTCCAGACGAAAATCAATGATATGTGTCCCTGGAGCACAAAAGCAGTCATAAGTAACACAGGTATATTTGTAGCAATAGACAACAATACATTGTATGGGTCATAATTATACATTTTTCTTTTATGACAAAAATCATTAGGATATTAAGATCATGTTCCATGAAGATATTTTGTAAATTTCCTACCGTAAATATATCAAAACTTAATTTTTGATTAGTAATATGCATTGCTAAGAACTTCATTTGAACAACTTTAAAGGTGATTTTCTCAATATTTAGTTTTTTTTGCACCCTCAGATTCCAGATTTACAAATAGTTGTATCTCAGCCAATATTGTCCTATCATAACAAACCATACATCAATGGAAAGCTTATTTATTCAGATGAATGCATAAATCTCAATTTAAAAAATTGACTCCTTATGACTGGTTTTGTGCTCCAGGGTCACTTATGCTATTCCCAAAGGAAAATCCAGACTTTTTCTTTAATCTTTCACTAAAATATAACAACTTGCTCCACTTCTGAAGTGACTTTGACCTGTTATTAGTGGTATTGGTTAATGTTAACCAGTTCTCAAAAAAAGATGTTTAAGTCGTTGTTTTAGGACGATGTTGTGTGTAATGTGGCTGAAAGTTACTGCAGAAATGAGCACACTGTACACTGTCTGCCTGTGACGAGGAGACGGTGAATAAAAAAAATCAATTTTAGTTGAATTTGAAATAAAAATGTGCATTTGAATGTTAGGTGTGCTTACAGGAGCATCATCAGTGCCAGTTTTTCATTCAAAATATTAGAGAAATATACAAGCTCAGTGCGGAGGAGATCTTGATTAGGTTAAAACCCAAACCAAGCCATTCACACAGAACGCATATTCGCATTTATTTAGATCAGTGGTTCTCAACCTTTTTTTCCAGCGGGCCCACTGTGGTCCAAGTGCAAGTCTCACGGGCCGCACGCATGTCATTTACATATTGCGTCATCAATTCAAACCAACCAGATTTATAATATTATTTATAGCCTAAATATTATGATATCTAAACTATTACATTTATTGAAATGAATAAATAAATAATTCTACTCGCCTAATAAAACACCTGATGCTGTCGGGAGCTGACCAATTTTGTGAAATTCTGCTCGAAAGGAGTAACAGAAAGCCATGTGAAGTTGTGATTGTAGAGTAAGACGCGCACGGACGCGTTTGACGCGCGAACTGCAGAAAGTGTGCGTTCACAAATGTAGCCTATGTTGATCCAAATATGGAAAGCATTTTCGAATTTAATAATCTGAGGTTCTCTCCAGATTTTTGCCACATTTCTGTAATAAGGATGATTGCTGCGTATTTGGGTGTTTCTTTTTACCTGAACATCAAGTGAGTGGCGCGGGGCAAACCGAAAGTCCAGCACTCTCTTCACTGTATGTGAGACTATTCTTGTTTTCTTGGCATTTTCCTCACTTAGTTTTCTCCCTTAACAAATTTGTCCATTCTGATGCTCATTTTACGAACTAATGGCTGCTGATGACTATTTGAATTGAATTCTCCAAAGTGCGCGCTGAATTTTGTTAAATGTGTAACATTAATTACGTGAGTACATTGATCTGCTCATGTCTGAAAATAATATATGAAAAACTAAATTATTTTACATAACAAAAACATTATAGCTTATATTTGTTTAGTACACTTTTAAATGAATGTAAAACCTAAAATGAATTGTAAAACTGAAAGTTATTTTTTAATTGTGTTCAGCACATAGACTGTAACATTCAGCATGGTGGGCCGCATTTGGATTCGTGACGGGCCGCACGCGGGTTGAGAACCACTGATTTAGATGCACGACTGCTGCACTCACGTCTCACACAAGAGATGCATAGAAAGCCATGTGAAGTTAAGAGTTTAAACTTTTAGAAAACACGTGGAGATTTACTCCATTTCAATGCATCTCATATGTTTTAAATACAATGTGTGATCGGTGCTTCGGCTCGTTGAATTAAGCTATGCATAAATACATGATGCTGTTTTGTTCAGAATTTATGTAATTTACAAAATTATTTGATTTATGTATGTTAATTTAGACGTTATGCATTGATTTTTAAGACTCTTATTTCATTGCATTGAATAAACCATTGAATGCACTGCATTATTTTGCTCATCGCACCCTCCTGTGGCCTTGAGAGACGAGCTAAAAGTTTCTTTAAGTCTTATTTAATATGCATATAAAACATATTTTTTACATTTCATTTCATGTTTGACTGTTAAAACAAAAAATGTGTTGTTTATGTCTTAATAAATTGGGTAAATTAAAAACACAGTGGTTAAATGTAACCTTTTTTTTATTGCTCTTTTAAAAAAGGTTATAAAAACGTCAATAATTATCGATAATGAATGATATGAAACATTGTATCGTTGATGCATTTTTTAGCTATACGCCCAGCCCTACCAGAAATGTTGAATATGTCTTTATGAAAAACATTAATCTCTCATTATTTCATGCTTGTTCCTCCAGTTGTCATCCAGTCGTCTGGCGGCCTCAGCAAAGACGACATAGAAAACATGATCAAGAACGCTGAGAAGTACGCAGAGGAGGACCGGAGACGGAAGGTAGCGTCTCTAATCTACTTCTGCTTTTGACACGGCTTTGAATGTGTTCTGGGCCACAAAACACTTCATCTCACCACTAAGAGTTCTCTCTTAAAACCTCTTCACAAAGCTGCTGAGAGACACTTGTGCTGAGGAATAGAGAGAAGTGTTAAGCTCAGAGTAAAGGGGCGGGGTTTACCTCGTTGCTATGGGTGATGTCAGCATGCTCATTAACTATGCACACAGTGATTGGCTGATAGTCTCTGTCAGAGATTTATTCATAGAAATATTGCAGAGTGTGATTTTATGTTGCCATATTCAAATAAAGGTTTAAAAATAAGTGTTAATTGCCACATTCAAAAAGATTTTAAAATGTAGGCTAAGTGTCACTAATTAAACAAGTATATGTTCAGCTAATTGTCAGCCTCTTACATGTGCTTCTCATAAACAATTAGTGAATATGCATATTTACATTTATGCATTTAGCAGACGCTTTTATCCAAAGCGACTTACATTGCATTCAAGTTACAGTTTCTACATTTTATCAGCATATAAACAGCCTTTTAATTAACAGTAGAATAATCCTGGCTGATAGCAAGACATGCAAATGTAAAATAAAACCATACTGGACACAAGAACAGCTGTAACTTCTTCTCCAGCTGATTAATGAAAACAAGGATATAATCAAAGGAGAATCTGGAGTTGAGATAACCTCCAAAACCAAAGGTGATCCCTTTTTAAAAGCTCATTATCGTCAGATGTTTCTAATATGTTTCTGTTCAGAGGCAGATTGACAGAAGCAGTTATTTGAGGATAGTTTGTGACTGAGGACTCCTCTTCACGACTCCTAACCTTTCACAGATTTAGGAGATAGTTTTAGTGCTGAAACACTCTTAGAGCAAGATTTTAGGAGTCCCAAATTTAGGATTGACGCCCATTATTTGTAATATTTTCTCCTAAATCAGTGAGTTCTGAGCTACTTTTAGCCTGAAGCTGTTTTGTGAACACAGGCCCAGATGTGTCACACCGTAAACCTGTTTTAGCATCTAAACGATTGGTTTTGTATTAAAGGATCGCGTGGAAGCGGTGAACATGGCCGAGGGCATCGTGCACGACACCGAGTCAAAGATGGAGGAGTTCAAGGATCAGCTGCCGGCTGATGAGGTCTGACCCTGCTGCTGTCTGATAATCAGTCTGAAGAGATGAACCGCGCTCTTCCAGACGAGTTTAACGCTTCATCTCTTTCTGCAGTGTGACAAACTGAAGGAGGAGATAGCTAAAGTACGAGAGCTGCTCTCACGGAAGGACACGGAGACGGGAGAAAACATCAAACAAGCGGCCACAAACCTGCAGCAGGCGTCGCTCAAACTGTTCGAGGTGGCGTACAAGAAGGTGTGCTCTTCAGCGTCTCAGAAACACTGCTGTGTGACTCAGCTGAGCCGCTCTCACGTTTATCTGTGGAAGAGATTTGAATTCTTCATTTGATTGTTTGTTAATCCAAAAATTGAGCTTTTATTGACAAATAAAACGCTTTTGGAAGCGTATTACAATTATTTATTATAATAATAATAATAATAATAATAATTTTCAATAAATTGACTTTTGAAAGAGGATTTAAAAGATTTAAAGTTTCATAATGATAATAGTTTATTATTATTATGATTCAATGAGTGGACTGTTTTGGAAGAGCATTAGTTATTTTAAATTAATAATAATAGTAACATTTAAGTAAATTGACTTGGAGCATTATTTAAAATTTAATAATAATAATCATTAATTATATATATATATATTTTTTTAAATCTAATAATAAAAATAATAATTATTCAATCAGTGGACTGTTTTGGTAGAGCATTAGTTATTTTATATTATTAATAATAATAATTATTATTATTTAATCAATTGGATGAGGATTATTTAAAATTTAATAATAGGAATTGTTATAAAAATTCAATCAGTGGACTGTTTTGGAAGAGCATTAGTTATTTTAAATTATTATTATTAATAATAATAATAACAATAACATTTCAGTAAATTGACTTTGAAGAGCATTATTTAAAATTTAATAACAATAATCATTATTTATTATAAAATGTTTAAATCTAATAATAAAAATAATGTTATTATTCAATGAGTGGACTGGACTCTCTTGGTAGAGCATTGGTTATTTTAAATTATTATTAATAATAATAATAATAATAATAATTATTATTATTATTAATTGGATGAGGATTATTTAAAATTTAATAATAGTAATTGTTATTGTTATTATTATTATTATTATTATTATTATTTGTATTTTTTTTTCAATCAGTAGACTGTTTTGGAAGAGCATTAGTTATTTTAAATTAATAATAATAATAACAATAAAGATGTTTAATAGTGATCAGGTTTAAATGTAGACAAATGTAGATTATCTGAATTTTACCTGAAATACTGTCTTTTATGCTTGATTGTATTCATTATTTTTGTGCAGGTCTGTCACCTGATGGCTATAATAATAATAATAATAATAATAATAATGTGAAATGTGCTGTGTTTGTTTGTCAGATGGCGTCGGAGCGGGAAGGCGGCTCCAGCTCGGGCTCCGGCTCAGGCTCAGGGTCGGCTCCGGCTCCGGCTCCTCCGGAGAGACAGGAGAGAAGAAGGAGGGTCAGCAGTGAAGCTGGAGTGTGTTTGGACTGAACGGATGCGGAGCGTGAATGAGTTTCCCTCAGCAGCATACTCACCTTACTCTCACACACACACTGTTTCTGACAGTACATTCTACAGAACTATATCATCCTGGCTCCTCGTCCCCCTCCTTTAATATCTACAAGTTCAAACTGAGTTATTGTGTCTGCTGAGAATAATCAGCGTCAGTCTTGAAGTGTTTGATTTGGGTTTAAGGTGATCCTAGACACGACTCCAGTCATCCAGACACACATTCCTGCCTGAGGCCTGTGTTAAAGATCTCATTTAATGCTTTGATGTGGATTTGTTTGGGAATGAATGTGTGGCTGAATGACTTCAGGATGTCTAAGTATTTATAATATCAGGACTTCATTGTTTCAAGACACCAATGTTTTATTTTTAAATGACATATATCTGTTCTGTCCATCAGTTCTGCTTAAATCGCTCATGTTTGAGCCGAGAGGATGAAACTATGAATGAGAAACTCAATAATATCTGATGTGGAATTGATAGTTCA
Source organism: Schizothorax lantsangensis (assembly GCA_027422415.1). Taxonomy (NCBI): domain Eukaryota; kingdom Metazoa; phylum Chordata; class Actinopteri; order Cypriniformes; family Cyprinidae; genus Schizothorax; species Schizothorax lantsangensis. The sequence continues at coordinate 27,578,677 of CM049861.1, read as the reverse complement.
GGCTAATTGTCATAATTTGCTGATCATACCAGCATTGAATCAGGAGCAGTGTCCTTCCAGATCAAGAGACGTGAGGAACAGAGATATTTGTGTCCACAGTAAAGACTATCTGAGCTGAACCCATCTGATCTGCTTTACTAGAGACTTCTTGTTTGATTTAAATCAGTGATGTGTTGCTGTTATGAACGACTGTGAAAGTGAGTTACGTTCTGTCTGTCTCATAACAGCTCAATATAACATGACTTTCTGCTTCATTACAGAAGATTGTCCTGTATCTACAGTAGCTCTGTATAAAGGCTGATGTCTGTTCAAATGTTTAATGTTCATTATGGAACTGAATGATTTAATAGGTTTAAAGAAAGTAATATTCCAATGCAGTCTTTTATAATAAAATTGTGTTTGAACTCATATGTGAGTGTTGTTTGGTTGAGATTTGTGTTTTGAGTGTCTCTCAGTCATGCGTGTGAATAAATGTGTGCCATGTTTGGTGCAAAACTTTGCTTATTAATAACAGACCAGTGTGTGGTCTGGGCATCAGGTGTCCTGAATATAATCTAAATCATGTTCCCTCTGTAATCAGGTTTGATTTTGGATAAACGCATGGCATTTTTTGTTATCTGAATCTTTTTGACAATATTTGCTTGAAGTATGATTTGGTTTTATGGTACTAATATGCCTAAAATTCTTCACTTTAGTTGATTATGGTAAAATGCATGTCCACAGGAAAGGTATAAACTAAGAATATGATCCTGCACACATTGTGTTGAACATTAAAAGCAACACAGAGATGAACATTTACTGTAAACTGAGACGCTGAGAACTATGGAAGCTCTTTCCTCCAAAGGATGATTAAAAATAAAGATAATTGTGACGACTTCTCACAATTTGACATTTTTTCCTCAATTCAGTCATAATTGTAAACTCAGAATTATGTTTATCTATTTGTTTATTGATTGATTTATTTACGCATGCAGCAGAATCAAAAAAGGTAATTGTTTTTTATTTCACAATTCTGAGTTTATCTCACAATTCAACATTTTTCTCAATTCTGAGAAAAAAAATATCTCCGTCTCAGATTTCTGATTTATCCTACTTTCTTGCAATTGTGTTTATTCTTCCAGTTGCGAGTTTATATCTCACAATTTGGATATTTCACAGAGAATTATATCTCATAATTCAGACTTTCCTTCTCAGAATAGCGACTTCATATCTAGCAATTATTTTTATTTATTTATTTTACTCAGAGTTATGAGAAAAAAATGTCTGAATTGTAAGATAAACAGTTGCAATTACCTTTTTAATTTATTATTATTATTATTATTATTAATCCCAAGGCAGAAACAAGCTTGCATAGGAAAGTGTCTCATGGTGCTCTGGTGTAACTGAACACAGTGCTGCGCTTCACTCTTAAACACTTGACACACAAACACATGCAGATATGTATTAAAACTAAAGAGAAAAAAAAATATTTACATTGAAATATGCATTATTACTCTGATTTCTTGAACACTTTATTGTAATTTGTCAGCCCTATTAGATAATGTAATATTGCCTAATTTACATACTGTAAGAGGTAACTTCACCCACTCATTTAAACGAGCCTTTTATACAGAATGTCGTAAACGCAAAAAAAACAAAGAAAATGTATCGCTGAGTGCTGAGCTTTTATTTTGAAACAGTGTTCCGTGAGATCACGGTGTCAGCGTTCACGCGCGCACGGTTTCGAGCGCTAGTCGGAGAGGCGCGCGAGGATTTCAGAGGCGGTGAGAACTTCTTCAAACTCTTTTCATAAGTTTTATCATCGTGTTATGGCATACATTAAGACTCGTGTTTGTTCTGATGTTCAGTTGCTGTGTAAAACACACGTTATGGGTGTCGAAATAAATAAATACAGGAAATACTTGTTGTCATTGGGCGCGCGCAGCAACTCCATATCAAATCTGATAATGAGCGACTGAACGCGACGCGTCAAAACTACAGACTAGTTATTATTATTATTATTATTATATGAAAAGTGCGTTCGTGGCGTGATTGTCTTACATTGTGAAAGCATCCTTACACATACAAACTTACAGTAACGTTAGTGAAACTAAAAACAATATTACGCGTAATGATGATAAGAACAGTAATTATAGTGTACAGTAAACTATAGTTATGGTAATATTTCAGTGGTTAATGTAACGGAAGAGTCGTGTGAAGTGTAGACGGGTGTTAGGACAGTCACTGCTAATAGCAGCTAATGTCTCAGACTCAAAAAGCTGTTTCCAGAGATAACGAAGAGTTAAGCTCCCTCACATTAACACGTCGTTAATAACGTGTGCTGTCGTGTTAATTAAATCACTTAACTATGAATATAAGACTAGTTAGCGAACTTCTTCAGTGTTTGATAGCTAATCTAGCGGCTAGCATTAGCAGCTTCCGCAATAACAGTCTGACACTTGACTCACCTGAGAGTCTGATCAATCTGATTCCTGTCGCTATCAGACTCACTCTGTGAGAAACAATCAAGAGAGGAATTAATTTCTATTGATAACAGTCCTAAATTATATTTCGATTTCATCAAGATCCTTTGGGTTTAGGTCCAAATTATGATCGCAGTATCAGTGGTTTCTTTTTACTGTGATTTGAAACACAAGGCCAGTTTGATTTTCTTAATGTAAACCATTTAATTCTATTTAATTCTTCATAATAAAGCACAAATGTGATTTGAAACACAAGGCCAGTTTGATTTTCTTAATGTAAACCATTTAATTCTATTTAATTCTTCATAATAAAGCACAAATGTGATTTAAAACACAAGGCCAGTTTGATTTTCTTAATGTAAACCATTCAATTCTATTAATTCTTCATAATAAAGCACAAATGTGATTTGAAACACAAGGCCAGTTTGATTTTCTTAATGTAAACCATTTAATTCTATTTAATTCTTCATAATAAAGCACAAATGTGATTTGAAACACAAGGCCAGTTTGATTTTCTTAATGTAAACCATTTAATTCTATTTAATTCTTCATAATAAAGCACAAATGTGATTTGAAACACAAGGCCAGTTTGATTTTCTTAATGTAAACCATTTAATTCTATTTAATTCTTCATAATAAAGCACAAATGTGATTTGAAACACAAGGCCAGTTTGATTTTCTTAATGTAAACCATTTAATTCTATTTAATTCTTCATAATAAAGCACAAATGTGATTTGAAACACAAGGCCAGTTTGATTTTCTTAATGTAAACCATTTAATTCTATTTAATTCTTCATAATAAAGCACAAATGTGATTTGAAACACAAGGCCAGTTTGATTTTCTTAATGTAAACCATTTAATTCTATTTAATTCTTCATAATAAAGCACAAATGTGATTTGAAACACAAGGCCAGTTTGATTTTCTTAATGTAAACCATTTAATTCTATTTAATTCTTCACACAAATGTGATTTGAAACACAAGGCCTTAATGTAAACCATTTAATTCTATTTAATTCTTCATAATAAAGCACAAATGTGATTTGAAACACAAGGCCAGTTTGATTTTCTTAATGTAAACCATTTAATTCTATTTAATTCTTCATAATAAAGCACAAATGTGATTTGAAACACAAGGCCAGTTTGATTTTCTTAATGTAAACCATTTAATTCTATTTAATTCTTCATAATAAAGCACAAATGTGATTTGAAACACAAGGCCAGTTTGATTTTCTTAATGTAAACCATTTAATTCTATTTAATTCTTCATAATAAAGCACAAATGTGATTTGAAACACAAGGCCAGTTTGATTTTCTTAATGTAAACCATTTAATTCTATTTAATTCTTCATAATAAAGCACAAATGTGATTTGAAACACAAGGCCAGTTTGATTTTCTTAATGTAAACCATTCAATTCTATTTAATTCTTCATAATAAAGCACAAATGTGATTTGAAACACAAGGCCAGTTTGATTTTCTTAATGTAAACCATTTAATTCTATTTAATTCTTCATAATAAAGCACAAATGTGATTTGAAACACAAGGCCAGTTTGATTTTCTTAATGTAAACCATTTAATTCTTCATAATAAAGCACAAATGTGATTTGAAACACAAGGCCAGTTTGATTTTCTTAATGTAAACCATTTAATTCTATTTAATTCTTCATAATAAAGCACAAATGTGATTTGAAACACAAGGCCAGTTTGATTTTCTTAATGTAAACCATTTAATTCTATTTAATTCTTCATAATAAAGCACAAATGTGATTTGAAACACAAGGCCAGTTTGATTTTCTTAATGTAAACCATTTAATTCTATTTAATTCTTCATAATAAAGCACAAATGTGATTTGAAACACAAGGCCAGTTTGATTTTCTTAATGTAAACCATTTAATTCTATTTAATTCTTCATAATAAAGCACAAATGTGATTTGAAACACAAGGCCAGTTTGATTTTCTTAATGTAAACCATTTAATTCTATTTAATTCTTCATAATAAAGCACAAATGTGATTTGAAACACAAGGCCAGTTTGATTTTCTTAATGTAAACCATTTAATTCTATTTAATTCTTCATAATAAAGCACAAATGTGATTTGAAACACAAGGCCAGTTTGATTTTCTTAATGTAAACCATTTAATTCTATTTAATTCTTCATAATAAAGCACAAATGTGATTTGAAACACAAGGCCAGTTTGATTTTCTTAATGTAAACCATTCAATTCTATTTAATTCTTCATAATAAAGCACAAATGTGATTTGAAACACAAGGCCAGTTTGATTTTCTTAATGTAAACCATTTAATTCTATTTAATTCTTCATAATAAAGCACAAATGTGATTTGAAACACAAGGCCAGTTTGATTTTCTTAATGTAAACCATTTAATTCTATTTAATTCTTCATAATAAAGCACAAATGTGATTTGAAACACAAGGCCAGTTTGATTTTCTTAATGTAAACCATTTAATTCTATTTAATTCTTCATAATAAAGCACAAATGTGATTTGAAACACAAGGCCAGTTTGATTTTCTTAATGTAAACCATTTAATTCTATTTAATTCTTCATAATAAAGCACAAATGTGATTTGAAACACAAGGCCAGTTTGATTTTCTTAATGTAAACCATTTAATTCTATTTAATTCTTCATAATAAAGCACAAATGTGATTTGAAACACAAGGCCAGTTTGATTTTCTTAATGTAAACCATTTAATTCTATTTAATTCTTCATAATAAAGCACAAATGTGATTTGAAACACAAGGCCAGTTTGATTTCTTAATGTAAACCATTTAATTCTATTTAATTCTTCATAATAAAGCACAAATGTGATTTGAAACACAAGGCCAGTTTGATTTTCTTAATGTAAACCATTTAATTCTATTTAATTCTTCATAATAAAGCACAAATGTGATTTGAAACACAAGGCCAGTTTGATTTTCTTAATGTAAACCATTTAATTCTATTTAATTCTTCATAATAAAGCACAAATGTGATTTGAAACACAAGGCCAGTTTGATTTTCTTAATGTAAACCATTCAATTCTATTTAATTCTTCATAATAAAGCACAAATGTGATTTGAAACACAAGGCCAGTTTGATTTTCTTAATGTAAACCATTTAATTCTATTTAATTCTTCATAATAAAGCACAAATGTGATTTGAAACACAAGGCCAGTTTGATTTTCTTAATGTAAACCATTTAATTCTATTAATTCTTCATAATAAAGCACAAATGTGATTTGAAACACAAGGCCAGTTTGATTTTCTTAATGTAAACCATTTAATTCTATTTAATTCTTCATAATAAAGCACAAATGTGATTTGAAACACAAGGCCAGTTTGATTTTCTTAATGTAAACCATTTAATTCTATTTAATTCTTCATAATAAAGCACAAATGTGATTTGAAACACAAGGCCAGTTTGATTTTCTTAATGTAAACCATTTAATTCTATTTAATTCTTCATAATAAAGCACAAATGTGATTTGAAACACAAGGCCAGTTTGATTTTCTTAATGTAAACCATTTAATTCTATTTAATTCTTCATAATAAAGCACAAATGTGATTTGAAACACAAGGCCAGTTTGATTTTCTTAATGTAAACCATTTAATTCTATTTAATTCTTCATAATAAAGCACAAATGTGATTTGAAACACAAGGCCAGTTTGATTTTCTTAATGTAAACCATTTAATTCTATTTAATTCTTCATAATAAAGCACAAATGTGATTTGAAACACAAGGCCAGTTTGATTTTCTTAATGTAAACCATTTAATTCTATTTAATTCTTCATAATAAAGCACAAATGTGATTTGAAACACAAGGCCAGTTTGATTTTCTTAATGTAAACCATTCAATTCTATTTAATTCTTCATAATAAAGCACAAATGTGATTTGAAACACAAGGCCAGTTTGATTTTCTTAATGTAAACCATTTAATTCTATTTAATTCACAAATGTGATTTGAAACACAAGGCCAGTTTGATTTTCTTAATGTAAACCATTCAATTCTATTTAATTCTTCATAATAAAGCACAAATGTGATTTGAAACACAAGGCCAGTTTGATTTTCTTAATGTAAACCATTTAATTCTATTTAATTCTTCATAATAAAGCACAAATGTGATTTGAAACACAAGGCCAGTTTGATTTTCTTAATGTAAACCATTTAATTCTATTTAATTCTTCATAATAAAGCACAAATGTGATTTGAAACACAAGGCCAGTTTGATTTTCTTAATGTAAACCATTTAATTCTATTTAATTTGTTCATAATAAAGCACAAATGTGATTTAAAACACAAGGCCAGTTTGATTTTCTTAATGTAAACCATTCAATTCTATTTAATTCTTCATAATAAAGCACAAATGTGATTTGAAACACAAGGCCAGTTTGATTTTCTTAATGTAAACCATTTAATTCTATTTAATTCTTCATAATAAAGCACAAATGTGATTTGAAACACAAGGCCAGTTTGATTTTCTTAATGTAAACCATTCAATTCTATTTAATTCTTCATAATAAAGCACAAATGTGATTTGAAACACAAGGCCAGTTTGATTTTCTTAATGTAAACCATTTAATTCTATTTAATTCTTCATAATAAAGCACAAATGTGATTTGAAACACAAGGCCAGTTTGATTTTCTTAATGTAAACCATTTAATTCTATTTAATTCACAAATGTGATTTGAAACACAAGGCCAGTTTGATTTTCTTAATGTAAACCATTCAATTCTATTTAATTCTTCATAATAAAGCACAAATGTGATTTGAAACACAAGGCCAGTTTGATTTTCTTAATGTAAACCATTTAATTCTATTTAATTCTTCATAATAAAGCACAAATGTGATTTGAAACACAAGGCCAGTTTGATTTTCTTAATGTAAACCATTTAATTCTATTTAATTCTTCATAATAAAGCACAAATGTGATTTGAAACACAAGGCCAGTTTGATTTTCTTAATGTAAACCATTTAATTCTATTTAATTCTTCATAATAAAGCACAAATGTGATTTGAAACACAAGGCCAGTTTGATTTTCTTAATGTAAACCATTTAATTCTATTTAATTTGTTCATAATAAAGCACAAATGTGATTTGAAACACAAGGTCAGTTTGATTTTCTTAATGTAAACCATTTAATTCTATTTAATTCTTCATAATAAAGCACAAATGTGATTTGAAACACAAGGCCAGTTTGACTTTCTTAATGTAAACCATTTAATTCTATTTAATTCTTCATAATAAAGCACAAATGTGATTTGAAACACAAGGCCAGTTTGATTTTCTTAATGTAAACCATTTAATTCTATTTAATTCTTCATAATAAAGCACAAATGTGATTTGAAACACAAGGCCAGTTTGATTTTCTTAATGTAAACCATTTAATTCTATTTAATTCTTCATAATAAAGCACAAATGTGATTTGAAACACAAGGCCAGTTTGATTTTCTTAATGTAAACCATTTAATTCTATTTAATTCTTCATAATAAAGCACAAATGTGATTTGAAACACATGGCCAGTTTGATTTTCTTAATGTAAACCATTTAATTCTATTTAATTCTTCATAATAAAGCACAAATGTGATTTGAAACACAAGGCCAGTTTGATTTTCTTAATGTAAACCATTTAATTCTATTTAATTCTTCATAATAAAGCACAAATGTGATTTGAAACACAAGGCCAGTTTGATTTTCTTAATGTAAACCATTTAATTCTATTTAATTCTTCATAATAAAGCACAAATGTGATTTGAAACACAAGGCCAGTTTGATTTTCTTAATGTAAACTATTTAATTCTATTTAATTCTTCATAATAAAGCACAAATGTGATTTGAAACACAAGGCCAGTTTGATTTTCTTAATGTAAACTATTTAATTCTATTTAATTCTTCATAATAAAGCACAAATGTGATTTGAAACACAAGGCCAGTTTGATTTTCTTAATGTAAACCATTTAATTCTATTTAATTCTTCATAATAAAGCACAAATGTGATTTGAAACACAAGGCCAGTTTGATTTTCTTAATGTAAACCATTTAATTCTATTTAATTCTTCATAATAAAGCACAAATGTGATTTGAAACACAAGGTCAGTTTGATTTTCTTAATGTAAACCATTTAATTCTATTTAATTCTTCATAATAAAGCACAAATGCAGTTAGAACTGACTCCCTTGTTTCTGCCAGGGAATACCATACTTATTCAGTTTATTGTTCATATTGTTTATAAGATATTTAAAAAGCTTTCAGAACAATTTTGTTAATTTTCTTAACTCTCGTGCTGTTTTCTGGTCATTTTGAGCCAGAGAGGATTTTCTTTTTCCTGAAATAGCTAGTTAATGTTTATCACATCACACTAAAACATACCGACTTTGCTCACAGAGGGTAATAACAACTGTTTTCCTGCCTTGTTACACTTGTGGTGGTGTTCCTAGTCAAAAATAAATGCTTATAAATCTCTCTATATGCTGTATTATCATGAAATTCTGGATTAAATCTTTGTCAACTCATTTTCTCTCAATTAGCACAGGTTTTGTATTTCTCTCTGGAGCTGATTGATTGTAGGCCTCACTGATCTGATCTTATGCTCCTCAGTTTTTATTAGTTTTTTAGGTGAATAAGCTTAAATGAACTTCTGTCATTTAAAAACAGAGATGCTTAAACTCTGATAAATGAGTCCTGTGATCAAACAGCTCCAGAAAGAAACACAAAACCTGTGCTAATTGAAAGAAAACGAGTTGAGACAAAAATTTAATCCAGAATTTCATAATACAGCATAAAGAGAGATTTGCAACCATTATAAAAGGCTTGTCATTTTTGACCTGGATCACCAAATTATGTGAAGGATTCTCAACACAGCACAAGGGTTAATGTCTTTTTTTAATGACGGTAGACAATAGTGTTGTGTGATTATGATCCATCGTCAGCCTGTGAGATCGCCGATACATGATATTATCATGCTAATTTATTTAATTATTTACTTAGTTTCATTACCGGAAAGTGAACCAACTTAGCGTAAGGCTTAAAAACAGCCTAATGTTTTTAATATGACTCAGTTTGTATTTAACATCATAACAATTTAATAGAAGCATCGTAAGTTACTAATTATACAGCTTACATATCCTTAGTAGTTCAAAAAGCAGTTACAGAAAACAAGCAAATAACATTTATATTACCAGAGAAGATCATCACTGAATCAGTCTTCAGTCTAGTGTGAGTTAATGCACTTTAAAAAACACTCCCGTTATAATCAGTGAAGCTGTCTGCACTGTGTGATGAATACATCTCTTACATCGCATGCACATCTGCACTTTGTTGTTTATGATGAGAATACACGAGTCAGAATTCAGTCAGCGCGCACTGAACAACGAAACCCCACTGTTTCAGCGATGACTCATCTGAACTCTTCTGATTGGCCACTGCATTCATCAACTCAACAGAATCGAGTGTGATTGGTTATAAACGCACAACACTGTAAAAACGCAGAAAAATAAATATAATGGAACGAATAAGCCCTAATATTAATTAGATGGTATTTCAATCCTGATAATATTAATAATAATAATAATTGCCTTGCTATCGTCAAAGGCATCAGCCACAGGTGATATCTCTGACTGTCGTCGATACACGATACTATCGTGGATAGTAGACAACAGTCTCATCATAACAATAACTAGTAACTCTTTTGGTAGAAACGGTGGATTTACTCTTTTGTTCAGCTCAAGCACATAATATTTGTGACCCTGGAGCACAAAAGCAGTCATAATTAACACAGGTATATTTGTAGCAATATCCAACATTGTATGACTCAAAATTATCTATTAGGATATTAAGTAAAGATCATGTTCCATGAAGATATTTTGTCAGTTTCCTACCATAAATATATAAAAACTTAATTTTTGATTAGTAATATGCATTGCTAAGAACTTAATTTGAACAACTTTAAAGGTGATTTTCTCAATATTTAGATTTTTTTGCACCCTCAGATTCCAGATTTACAAATAGTTGTATCTCAGCCAAATATTGTCCTATCATAACAAACCATACATCAATGGAAAGATTATTTATTCAGCTTTCAGATGATGTATAAACCTAAATGTCAAGAAATTGATGCTTATGACTGGTTTTGTGGTCCAGGGTCACATATGAGGCTTATTCTCTTGGCCACAGGTGCCGCTGCCCGTGAGGACGCAGAATGCAGACTATTAAGTGTGTGGTGGTGGGCGACGGGGCGGTGGGCAAGACGTGCCTCCTCATCTCCTACACCACCAACGCCTTTCCTGAGGAGTACATCCCCACCGTGTTCGACAACTACAGCGCTCAGATGAGCGTGGACGGCCGAACGGTCAGCCTCAACCTGTGGGACACGGCGGGCCAGGAGGAGTACGACCGCCTGCGCACGCTCTCCTACCCGCAGACCAACATCTTCATCATCTGCTTCTCCATCGGCAGCCCCTCGTCCTTCGCCAACGTGCGGCACAAGTGGCACCCCGAGGTGTCGCACCACTGCCCCAGCGTGCCCATCCTGCTGGTGGGCACCAAGCGGGACCTGCGCTCAGACGCGGAGACGCTGAAGAAGCTGAAGGAGCAGGGCCTGGCACCCACCTCTCACCAGCAGGGCGGCGCTCTGGCCAAGCAGATCGGCGCCGTCAAGTACATGGAGTGCTCTGCGCTGCTGCAGGAGGGAGTGCGGGAGGTGTTCGTGGATGCCGTGCGCGCTGTGCTCTACCCCGTTACCAAAAAGAATGCCAAGAAGTGTGTGCTCTTATAGTCGGCCGTGACGGAGATGAACTCGTAAAACAAGCTGCACAGGGGGCCCCGTTCTCTTCTCACGCTCTTTCTCGCTTGACTTCTTCGTGTCTCATTGCCTTGTAAATCAGTCTGTTGAAATTGCTTGCCTGGTTTTTTGTTATTGTTGTTGATTAATAACAGTTTGTTGTGCGACGATAAATCAATTCGTGGATCGATTCCATGATTTTCTGAATGCATCGCGATTCTTGAATTGATTCTGATTGTTAGTTTTGAACAGCAGATGGCGCTGCGTGAAACGTGAGCATTTGAGTGTGCAGTTAAAAACTAGCTTAGAGCGCCATCTGCTGTTAAAACTAAGCTCAGAATAGATTCCTTAAAGAGACAGTTCACCCATAAATGAAAATTCTGTCATCATTTACTCACCCTCAAGTAGATCCAAACCTGTATGAATGTGTTTGTTCTGAACACAAAGGAAGATATTTTGTAGAAAGTGTGTAATCAGGCTGTTTTGGGGCACCATTGACTTCAATAGTAGGAGAAAAATACTGCTCTGCTTCCCTCATTCTTCAGAATATCTTCCTTTGTGTTCAGAACAAACACATTCATACAGGTTTGGAACTGCTTGAGGGAGAGTAAATGATGACAGAATTTACATTTCTGGGTGAACTATACCTTTAAATTCGTTGATGCATTTTTTTGTGAATTTTGAATGGATTCTGAGCTTAGTTTTGAACAGCAGATGGCGCTGCGTGCTTTAGAAACAGTTGTACTTTGCTTATTTCCAAATCCTCACACACACACAACACTTGAGCCTAAAATAATCATTCATAAAGTTCTTAAAGGTTGAAGCGAATTACAAGTGTTCACAGTGGGCTGTGTTTACATTAACCTTGCATTATAAAAGCTAAGGTGCAAGTTCATTTAACCACTTACATGACTCTTCTTCGTGAGCATTTGAGTGTGTGGTTAAAACTAGCCTAGAGCGCCATCTGCTGTTAAAACTAAGCTCAGAATCAGTTCCTGAGAATCGCGATGCATTCGCGGAATCAATCCATGAATCGATTTATCGTCGCACGCCTAGTTGCCATATCTACTCGATGAACGATACATTAGATTAGCGATGTCCGCGTCTGTCAGGAGCCTTGACTCGCGGCGTCCTGTGCGTTTAGATGAATGTGCAATATAATGAAGACTGAATGAGCTCCACACATCAGACTTGCGTTTATAGATATCCCAGCCAAATCTCTGATGTGCCTTCAGAATGATTTTTAATACGCGTATTGTGTTTTATTCATAGCTGTTCAGCAATATTTCGATAGGTTGTGTAAAATGGATAGTTTGGGTTGCACTGTGTTCATCTCATGCAGAAAACTGCAGGATATATTTCACTCCAAAATCAAAAGAAAAAAATACTTTCCATAAAGAAATTAAATCTTTTTTTTAAGGAGCATAACGATTTTTAATGCAAAAAAAGTCCCCAAAGAAAGTCACTTCTCCAGAAACAATGACTGTTTTTTTTATTATAATTTTTTTGTATACATATAGTACTACAAATACTGTAATGCTGTACATTTCCAGTTATATTTTTACAAATGCAAAACGTCTTAATGGTCTAAAACTATATATTTTTAATGCTAAATATATTTCCATAGTTGTGATTTTGGTGTTAAATGTGACCCTGAATCTTTGTTCGATTAACCCATCATCCTGAGAATCGTGCCTTATGTGCTTTTTCTATAAAGGGCTGCATCCCGCTGCTAAACAAGTGTTAGTACTGTTGTTGCGATGGCAGATTTAAGCATTGGCCCGTATTGTCCTCTTCAGAGAATCAGGTTACTGCATGCGTTACTGGAGCTCACCATAAAGCCTTGTGTTAGAGTTACTCTTATAACGCTCCACGAGTCGCTGCTCATTTAGTGAACGCCTCACAAACACCAGAACGCTGATGAGTCTTTCCAGCCCAAAGACATGCTAACGCACCGGGTCCAGAGTGCAAAAAACCCCTGCGAAGATCTCATGTCTCACTCGAAGGCGGTTGTTTGGGTTTGTTATTGTTAACCAACAAGTTTTATTTTTGGTTGTGCATGTTCAATAAGAGGCCTGATGTTATCTAACAACACTGACCGCTGTATTTCAACATCCTCATCTCACGTGCATCAGCATTTAAAGATACGAGACGATTTCCAGTGCTGCGGTTGTGATAGAAGTGTCTCTGAATATAACGGTCACTGAGATGATGTTTTACCCCGCTGATATGTGCGATTAGCGTTCAGAACTGGAAGTCGTGGTTAAACATTTTGCAAAACTGACATGTGTGGAAACCTGTGACTAGACAGCCAATGTATTATAACTGAATTAGTCATATATTTTTTATTGCCTAGTGTTTTTAACTTCTTGCTTTTTCTGAACTGCCTCCAAAACTTGACCAAAGAGTGCCTTTGGATACAAAGACATGTTGTGGAGTAACTTGACTCATGCATGTTAACGTTTGAGTCAGCAATCACAATGTTTCTGTTGTTAAACCAGGACAGTGTCTAATCATTCCTTACTTTTTAAACTCAATGGCCAAACTGGATGTAAGTGTTGTGCTGTGTAAGAGAAGTGAAATCTGTGCAAACGCTGAAATCACTATTAGGTGCGTCTCTGGTGAATGACGAGTGATTGTGAGCCTCTTTCTGTGTCATCTTTCAGAGCAATAGTGCAATAGACAATCTGTGTGTCTATGGTATGTGGTACTGCATATATACACTGGGAACTCCATTTTTATCAAAATTGCCATTTTATAATCAAAATAAATTGTATAAATGAACTAACGGTGAAATTATTTAAAATAAATTTGTACACTCTTTCTTTGACTTGTGTGTATTATGATCGGTCTGTTCCTGACACACACAGAGGCGTTGCATCAGAGACCGTCGCTGCTGCTAAAGTGCAGCACATGTTCTTAAGACTGTTTCCGCTGCTGCTGCTGTGCACAAGCCACAACAAAGAGCTGAGAGATATCAAGACGCTGCTAGCAGCTCCAGTGCACACTTCATTTCACAAGAGCATGCAGCAGGTCTGAGTCAGACGCATTGCTTTGTGGTGTTTGAGATGTTCACACTTCAGCTGCAAAACAACACACTGTGCTTTTTATTCTTGTTTATTATGGGAAATGCATTCAAGTGATTTAAATTTGGAAATATTACTTGTTTGGAGACGTACAACGGTTGCAATATTTCATAACTCTAATGTGCTGCAGTTTATGCTATTTAGTAATTATTTTAATTGGATGGTTTCCACTAGGTGGCACCAAACACATCTAGTGTTTTCAGAATGAAATACTGACTACTTCATACAGTTTTCTGTTCAGTTAATATATATATAAAATATTGAGCTAGTGTTTCTGTGACTCGAGCTGTTTCAATGAGAAGCACTGCTGGACAGAATAAATCAACCATGTGCTTATAGAATCTAATCTTTGTTCACATTTGAAAAACGTGATAAAAAGTCATATATTTAAAATGCATGTATTTCATGCTAAGTATAGTTCAAATCATATTTACTGACATATCGCTCAAGACTTACTGATATAGAAATTATAATTAAACTTTCTAATATTAAGCCTAAAATGTGTTTTAATGTCACTATTGATGAGGATTGTATGATTTTTGAATAATATCGGTCTTTAAATACAAGATATTTAAAGTGTACCTGAAGTATACCTACTTTAGCTCAATCACATGTACTTCAGTATGTCTTTAGTTGGACTTCAGCACAATTAAAGTGAATTAAGCACAACATTAGTTGAAGTATACCAGTTTAGTATAATTGCAGGGTATTAAGCACATAAATATGTAAATGTATTTATAGTATACTTAGCATGAAATAAATACATTTTAGTATATTTATTTTGTATTAAAAATGTAAAATGTACATTCATATTTCCCTTACCTTGACTACATAACACAGATATGAATTATTATTTAACAATGCTTTTTTTAATCACGACCTGCTGACTGTAGCATGAAGCTTTTATAAACATGACACTGATCATCTTTCTGTCAGCTCAAGCTTTGACCCTGAGTTCATGAATAACTGTGCAGCGTGTGCACATGAACGTGTGACATCAGTAATCAACAGCCAATCACATGCCGTGAAACCGGTTAACCTTCAGTTTGAAATCAGAGACACTGGGGGAGTGGTTTTATTGTGTTATGTTTGCTCACAGCTGATTGAGTTTGAGATCAGAACAAGAGTAGCTGTGCAGTGT
>CM049861.1:27483198-27558198 GCA_027422415.1 Schizothorax lantsangensis | reverse complement strand
AAATTATGTCATTCAAATGGACAGAAAACAGCGCCACTAATTACATCAATGCTGTTGAATCTCCAGAAATACAGTCCCTCTTACACTCATTCCAAACACAGGCATACCCTAAAAATCAATTCGGCATCAATCAGGAAGCACAAGATCTAAACAACATACTATACAAAACAGCACAAAAAAGTAATTTGACCATTGTTAAACCAAAGAAAAAATGTTTAGAGACTGACAAATGGTTTGATTTGGACTGTAAGGCTCTGAGAAAAAACCTCAGAAATTTATCAAATCAAAAACACAGACAACCAGATAATCCGGCCCTCCGCCTTCATTACTGTGAGGCACTAAAACAATATAAAGCCACACTCCGGCGGAAAAAAGCACAGTTTTTGCAAAACCAGTTTGAAGAAATTGAAAAATCTATAAATTCACACAAATTTTGGGATAAATGGAAATTATTATACAAACCAAATCAAGAAATTCTGGCCATCAAAGATGGGGAGACTTGGAAAACTCATTTCCAAGAACTATATAGCCCAACCGAAATTCAAAATTCTAATCAAAATGAAATAATTAATAAACTAGACAATTTAGAAAGATCGATTAAAGCGAATCAAAACCCCTTAGATTTCCCCATAACAATGAACGAATTGGAAGATAAATCACGGGTCCTGGAGCCCAAGAAAGCCTGCGGTGTCGACAGCCTCCTGAACGAGATGCTGAAACACACAGAGCAAAGCTTCAAACTGGCCATGCTAAAACTGTTCAATGATGTTCTGTGTGTAGGGTTCTTCCCTGAGATCTGGAACAAGGGCCTCATCAGCCCCATTCACAAGAACGGAGACAAATTAGACCCCAACAACTACCGAGGCATCTGTGTGAACAGTAACCTGGGGAAGGTTCTCTGTAGCATCTTAAACACAAGACTGTTAGACTTCCTTACGAAGCACAATGCCTTGAGTAAATGCCAAATTGGCTTTCTTCCAAAATGTCGCACATCCGATCACATTTTTACATTACAAACACTAATTGACAAATATGTACATCAAAACAAAGGAAAAATTTTTGCTTGTTTCGTTGATTTCAAGAAAGCATTCGATTCAATCTGGCATGAAGGATTATACCTAAAACTTATCGACAGTGGAATAGGGGGAAAATTCTATGATTTGATCAAATCAATGTACACAACCAGCCATTGTGCGGTTAAAATTGGAAACCAAAGAACCGAATTCTTCCCCCAGGGGCGTGGAGTGAGACAGGGATGCAGTTTAAGCCCCACCCTCTTCAACATTTACATCAACCAATTGGCCAACATATTAGAACACGCTCCCATTCAAGGTCTCACTCTACACGACACAGAGATAAAGTGTCTTCTCTACGCAGATGACCTGGTCCTCCTGTCGCCCACTAAAGAGGGGCTTCAGGACAGCCTGAATCTGCTGGAGGATTACTGTCAGACCTGGGCCCTGACGGTCAACCTCCAAAAAACTAGAGTAATGATGTTCCAGAAACGCTCCAGATCTCAGGGACCAACACACACATTCATACTATCACACAGAACCATTGAGACCACAAAAACATACACTTACCTCGGCCTGAAAATCACCTCAACAGGTAACTTCACTTTGGCTGTGAAAGAACTCAAAGAGAAAGCTCAAAGGGCTTTCTATGCCATAAAAAGATCAATTAAAATTGACATCCCAATCCAAATCTGGCTCAAACTTTTCAAAGCAGTAATTGAACCAATTGCATTATATGGCAGTGAAGTGTGGGGTCCTTCTATAAAATTTGACTTCTTAAATTGGGAAAAACACCCGATCGAAACTCTACATTTAGATTTCTGTAAAAGAATACTCAAAGTCCAAAGAAAAACACCAAACAACGGATGCAGGGCAGAATTAGGCCAATACCCTCTCCTTCTAAACATTCAAAAAAGAGCCATCAAATTCTGGAAACACTTAAAGACAAGCGACCCCAACACATACCATTACAAAGCCCTGAAACACCAAGAGCTGAGCGTAAGTAAGAGTCCCCTCCTTCAGCTGGTGCTGAGACTGACTGAGCTCACACACACAGAGATCAGCCAGCCTCAGGACACACACACACTCTCAACCATTCGGCCCACACACATTATAAACACAGAAAAAGACAAGTACGTCACCCATTGGACAAACACCACTAAAAACCAGCACAAACTGGAATGTTATTCGGCCCTAAATCGAGAGTACACCATGGCAAGCTACCTGAGCACCGTGAGTGATGTGAGACTCAGGAAAACACTGACGATGTACAGACTCAGTGAACACAGTCTGGCCGTAGAGACGGGCCGGCGCAGACAGACCTGGCTCTCTCGTGAGGACAGACTCTGCTCGCACTGCATGCTGGGAGTGATGGAGACAGAGCTGCACTTCCTCACAGAGTGCACTAAATATAAAGACATCAGAGACCACTACTACCCCAAAATTAATAAAATATTCCCCCAATTCAACACCTGTAATCCAACCCAGAAACTCCGTTTCATTCTTGGCGAAGAAGCCAAATGTTGTAATATAGCTGCAAGATTTGTATCATCTTGTGATCTCCTGAGAGACACACACACACACACACACATTACACACACACACATCTATATCATCTATACAATGTTCACATTTATAAGTTCAGTTGTTACATGATTTCTGTAGTATAATCTTTTATTTATTATTATAATCCTTAATTTATTTTATTAATACTATTGTTCTATTTATTTTTTGCTATATCTAGCCATGTGTTTATATAATATTGCCTTTTTTATTTAGTTTCATTATTACTATTATTTTCTCTAGGCTTTACTAAATGTTCAGATATTCTAAATCATTTTCTATGTTGTTTTAATGCTTTGGCAATACAAGATGTATGTTTTTGTCATGCCAATAAAGCTTTCTGAATTGAATTGAATTGAGAGAGAGAGAGAGAGAGAGTGTGTGTGTGTGATAGAGAGAGAGAGAGAGAGAGAGAGAGTGTGTGTGTGTGTGTGTGTGTGTGTGTGATAGAGAGAGAGAGAGTGTGTGTGTGTGTGTGTGTGTGTTTGAGAGAGAGAGAGAGTGTGTGTGTGTGTGCGTGTGTGTGAGAGAGAGAGAGAGAGTGTGTGTGTGTGTGTGTGTGTGTGTGAGAGAGAGAGCAGGTGAGTGTGTGTGTGTGTGTGTGTGTGAGTGTGTGATAGAGAGAGAGTGTGTGTGTGTGTGTGTGTGTGTGTGTGTGTGTGATTCTGAAACAGAGTTTGTTTATCCACTAGATGTCAGTGTTACATTCTATTTCAATATTTAGTTTTTAGTTTTTCAATATTTAGGAAATTCATGACTGAACATGTTTGATTAACACATTAATAATGTGAACAGAAAACAACACCGAAACATGCAATCAGCTGAATAATACTGTTAATAACAACAATAATTATGTTAATAGCAGATAAATAATGTGATTAACAATAAAACTTATATGTTTTTATTAATGTAAGTTAATATAATGGAATATATATATGGAAATCAACAGAGAGATAAGCTACATCAGTAATTAACCTTCATTCTTCATAAATCACAGTCAACTAAGTTTCATGAAATGTCTCAAAATGTATTGTTCTCTGAAATTATTTATTTGAGAGACAATAAACTATAAGAAATTACACGTTTAACGTAATAACAATACAAAATATTAACAAATAAGAGAGAAAAATAAAATAAATAACTAAAAAGGCATATTCACATTCAATTTTAATGAATAAGGATATTACAAAGTACCGGGGGATAAGAGTGTATCATAGTATTTTATTTTATTATTATACATAGTCTTATTATAAGAGATATAAAAGTCAAAATCAGAACAAAACAAATTTAATTTAGGAGATGAATTAAGATTTTTTTTAATGTATGTGAAATTTTGCTAATAAAATTAAAAGGTTAACAATAAATTCTAGATCCTTATTGCTTATGTTTTCATAATACAAGATAACATCCTTTAAAGTAAAGCAATAATTAATATTTATTAAATTAAATATAATATCTGCCAAATCAATCCAAAACTTGTTTACGACTTTAGTCAAAAAATATGAGTCAGTATCTCTTTGTCATTATTACAAAAACAGCAGTAAATCTCGATGTTAACGACTTAGAAGGGTATATGGTATGTATGATTTTTTATTGTATTATTAATGCAATATTTAAAAGGAATTAACCGAGCTCTTCTCCACTCAATATTCTAGAGTCCCTCTAGGAGTGTGTGCGGGGGCGGGGCTAGCGCTGGTGACGTCGCCGCGCAGGGGCGTGGCCGGCTCGCGGGAATATTATGGTCTGGCTGCAGCGCGCGCGGCGAGAGAAACAGCGAGTGGAGCAACAACAGCGATCATGTCGCTTTATCATTCACATCTGCTGCTCCGATGGACATTTTCCAAAACACTTTCAGCTGACATTCACTCACAGACGGCTCTTTAGATGGCATTCTTCCAGTGCTTGACTTACGGTAGGTTCATGTGAACTGGACGGTGTCTATATGTTTCAGTTATGGACAAATGAAAGGGACATCATCTGAAAACAGGCAGCGTTTGACATTGGTGAGCTTTTCTGAGCCACGTGCGCTAATTTACATTTGATAAAACTAATTACTGAAGGATTGTTATGTGTAATTTGTGTTTTACAACTGTGAACTGGAGACGGGGATATTTCTGACATTACGATATTGATGTTTTAAACTCCAGAGCAAATTTCAGTTCATAAATTGACTTTTTAAGTATTCTGGAACATGGCTTTACCTGACAACGCTATTAGCCTTCCTGGCGAGGAACTGGCTTTTCCGGAAATCATTGAGCTAAACGTCGGGGGTCAGGTGTATATCACCCGCTACTCGACTTTAATAAGTGTGCCGGACTCCCTCCTGTGGGAGATGTTCAGCCAGAAGAGCACCAAGAGCTTGGCGCGCGACACCAAGGGTCGTTTTTTCGTGGACCGAGACGGATTCCTGTTCCGGTATATTCTGGATTACATGCGAGACCAGCAGCTCATTCTTCCGGACCATTTCCCGGAGCGAGGACGTCTACAGCGAGAGGCTGAGTTCTTCATCCTCCCTGAGCTCGTCAAGCTGCTGGCACCGAAGCTCAGTAAGCAGAACTCTTTAGGTGACGAGGGCTGCCAGAGCGACCCCGAGGAGCCCTCGCCCGGAGCCGACCTCGCCGGGGCCGTTGCATGCTCCAGCTTGGCTTCGGGCGACGGGAAGTGCTCCGGGTTCATCACCATCGGCTACCGGGGGTCCTACACCCTCGGCCGCGACAGCCAAGCAGACGCCAAGTTCCGGCGAGTGGCTCGGATTATGGTGTGTGGGAAGACTTCTCTCGCGAAGGAGGTTTTCGGGGAAACTCTGAACGAGAGCCGTGACCCCGATCGCCCGCCTGAGCGCTACACGGCGCGCTTTTACCTAAAGTTTACTTTCTTGGAGCAGGCTTTTGACCGGTTAGCCGATGCCGGCTTCCACATGGTGGCTTGCAACTCCACTGGGACTTGCGCCTTCGCTCACGAGCAGACTGACGACAAAATCTGGGCCAGCTACACCGAATACGTATTCTACCGTGAGTGATCCTAAACCCTGCTTCCCAAGCCACAGATCACCTGCAATAGCTGTAAACGCTTCTAGATCACCGTCCATCAGACTTTCCCACATCTGAGCCCTTAATGCCTCTCAGTAACCTTTCTTCCCTCCGAACGAGCCCTGTTGATCTCCCCCTCACCGAGAGACTGCCTTCCCCTTTCTCAGATCTGTGCTGTTGTTGATGTGTTTTGTCCAGCTAAAAGTTGGAGATGAACTGCTAAACTAGGCTTGAGCCTTTTTGAAAGGGCTTCTCTTATGTCACTCAAATTGTCAGACAACTTATAAAGCTTTTGAGTTGTTCGTAATGCGAAATAGAGATGTTATAGATTATGTAATTTGGGTTATTATCAATGTATCCAAGCCTTTAATGGGCCAAAGGAGAGGGAGGTTATAAAACCATCTTTATGGATGGATGCGAAATGATGAAACCATGCACTGTTTCAATTGGAGGAGCTCTTTTACGTTGAATATATTAATGTCAAACTATTTTAACTAGCATTAATGAATAGCATCAAAGCAGGTTTTGGATTTATTAACTGCACAGAATGGTATATAATGCCACCTGAAAGTGGGTTGAGCTTGGCTGTGTTATTAAGCTTTCTGTGTTTTACTCGTGTAAGGCTTGATATGATACGACTCGAAACATTGTGCTCTGAACACTCACGCTTGAGTTGCCAAATCAGTTGAACGATAGCTAAACTGAATCTTGTTGTTTATTATGCATCTGATATTTCAGATGCCTGCCATTTGTGTAAATTATTTTAAATTCTCTCATGTGCTAATATCATTTTTGTTTGAGTTAAATGCTTCATGTTATAATTTATCTTATTTAAATTTAAAGATACATATATGACCCTGGAGCACAAAACCAGTCGCTGGGGTATATTTATAGCAATAGCCAAAAATACATTGTATGGGTCAAAATTATAGATTTTTCTTTTAAGCCAAAAATCATTAGGATATTAAGTTAAGATCATGTTCCATGAAGATATTTTGTAAATTTCCTACTGTAAATATATCAAAACTTAATTTTTGATTAGTAATATGCATTGCTAAGAACTTCATTTGAACAACTTTAAAGGAGATTTTATCAATATTTAGATTTTTTTGCACCCTCAGATTTTCAAATAGTTGTATCTCAGCCAAATATTGTGCTATCATAACAAACCATACATCAATGGAAAGATTATTTATTCAGCTTTCAGATCATGCATAAATCTCAATTTCGAAAAATTGACCCTTATGACTGGTTTTGTGTCCAAGGTCACATATATTTAAATTAATTATTCAAGTGCATTCAGTAATTCATGTTTGCTTAGGCCTATTTAAGCCATAGCCTGTTATGAACCACCATGATATTAGTTAAGTAGATATTTTCTTCTTCATTAAATGTAGTGCCATTGTTTGACACAGAGCTTTAAATTTCAGGTATTTCTATTGTGACCTCAGGCCAGAATTACCATTAACTGAAACACAGGCACACAATCTCACAGTGGAATGTAGTTATGAGATGTCATTTGGGATAATACATATCATCCAGTAATTTATTTTATGTCAATCAGAAATGAACTTAATCCCTTAATCTTCATTTCCTGATAGTGTTTTGTTCGGGCATTGTTTAAAGCGAAGTGCTAGCTTCAAAGTGTCTTTATGAAAGCATGAATAAAAACATAATTATTCAATGAGTATATTGTCCTAAATTTAAAACAAATGTATGTATTCAATGTATTTGCACATTACCAAAAACAGGCCAAAATGATATACAAACACATGTCCTGTTATCAGGGCCGTTGCTAGTGGGGTGAAAGGTGGTGACAATTCTAGGGGCCCCCACCGCCCAGGGGGCCCCACAAAATCCAGGAATTATACTATATAGGCCCATGTTCTGTGAATAATTCTAATATTTTATTAGTTGTATAACTGAGATATTATGAAAACCACAAAAAAGCATGCAATTTGGTTCCATGCTTGTATATTGTACAGTATATAATATGTGTGTGTGGAGGGGGGCCCACATCAATATTTTTTCAGGGGCCCCCAATCCTCTAGCTACGGCCCTGCCTGTTATATCAATGAAATGAAGTCGATCTTAAATTAAAGCAACAGTTAATGCTGTATTAAGACAAGCTAGTCTTTCATATCTGCTTCAGTGCTTCATTCAGAGACATTTCTATATCAAAGCATGCAAGCATAAAATATTAAGATTTGTAGTAAAAGTCAGAAACAGCATGAGATTCACTCAAATGGATTCTGTTTTATACATTCTGGTAGCATTTTTTTTGCAGGGTGAATATTAATACTGGGTCGATCTGCATTGCTCAGAGAAAGTTAAAGAGAAAATGGAAACATTGCATCAGATTATTAAATCTTTCTCCACTGAATCCTCTGTTATCACGCTGCTTCCCAATTTCTCTCTTTCATTTTGCTCTGTCGTTCCCTCCGCCGAGACTTCAAAGCGTGAACCTAGGCATGGCCAGAATGAAAACCAGGACAAACATATAACCAGCTCAGTCAAAGCAGATTACCCAACCAGCCTTTGTGTTACTGTGTCTAATCTATCTAATTAAGATTGCGCTGGCACACTGAGAAGATCACATTGTACTCCAGTGAGGAACTAGGGAAAAACATACTTAAATATCTTTTCAGCTCAGCAAATATAGAGATGGCATAAGCTGACACAAGAGCTGAAATTATCCACTGAAACATTAACATCTCTTGTTAGCTGATATATGATGAGAGAAAGTGAAACAGACAGGTGGATAGATGCAGACCAGCATCATCACCTAAACATAGTCAACCATCTAAAACACTGCTGCATGGATTTATAGATCCTGCTATTAAATGTAAATAACTAAAAAACAATAAGCCCAAGTTACATCACACACCATCAGAAATAAAGGTACAAAATCTGTCACTGGGGGGTACACTTTTGTACTTATTAGGTTCTAATATGTACACTTTAAGTACTAATATGTACCTTTAAGGTACCAAAATGGAATTTTGAGGTACAAACATGTACCTTTTGAAAAGGTACCGCCCCAGTGCAGCTTTTGTACCTTTTATTTCTGAGAGTGCAGACAATGTATCAGAGATGTCCTAAAAAAAAACAAAAAACAAGATTCGGAGAACCAACTTTTCACAATCATATCAATTTCCTGTTTAACTTGTAAATATGTTACACTACAGAAGTCAGATGGGTTATGAACGCCAACTTATTTGAGTGTTTGTAGATGCATATCACAGCAGGTGGGTTTTAACAAACATCTAAGCTCTGTGCAATAGCTAAATGGTGAAGTGATTTGTGACAGTAAACCAGCGGGATAATTGTTGCATTGTGTGCTGATGTTATTTATAGGGTTCAGACACAGCTATTAAGCAGCACTGCAGCCGTTCTGCCTGCCTATATCTCTAAAGGCATAATCATAATAGGCACTGAGGGGGGTATTTACCCACAATCGTAATAGATAATAGGTTTTTTCAATGACCGATTCTTGGATTTTTTTCCATTTGATTTACTGAAATCATTAATATCTTCGGTCCAAGGCACACAGCTCTTGATGTGTGGAGGGGTCGTGATGCCTCGATTGATCAGCTTTACTAATTAAACGAGGCAGTGATCTGCTGACGTTGAGAAAGAGAGGAAGAACCTCTTTAGCCCCTGAACTGATAAACTGTGCTGTTATATCATTTCTGTTTTAAATGTGATAATGTCCTGCTTTTCTGGGTTTGTGTCAGAGTAAAAGATCTGAACATTTCAGAAGAGACTATGTCTCAAACTGAGTTCATTTTGTAATAATTTATTATGGACACTTGTCATCAAAATTCAAATTTAATATGATCTGAGCTACTAGTCTGATAATCCTCAGAGGAATGTAAAAATTGCTATTACAATATCTGTCATAAATTGGAAACGACAATCCACAGGGACCCTAATGGTGTCAAATAAGAAGAATCCAATAATATCTGAACTCAAACCGAAATGCTTATTTTTCAGTGCAACAGAATCTTTATCTATTTGTAGCTGATGATTGGAGGATTCATGTGTGATACTATTACAAACCTTTGGCTCCATATATATTCCTGTACATTCCCGTCTCTGTTACTGCAAGTCAAAACTGTCTCTATTGTTTTCAGTTTATGGCACAGTCACACTGGAGATTTCGGTGCAGAATCAGGCTGCTTTGAGCAGAGTTCAGTTAGTAGGGTTGGTGTGAAAGAGGCTTTCCATTAGGAACGAGGAAATTTTGGGGTACAGTTGAGGTGAAGTCTGGTTGAAATCAATCCTAACTTGATGCATTTTGCAATCTTTGCATGCTCCCAGTTACCAGTTATATTATATAAAACCGTGTAATATAATCATAGTATGATGCATTCCTCCTGTTGCTCGTCTATAAATAAATTGCTTTCAGAGTACCTCACATGCTTTGGATCTCTTGCATCCATTGATCTGTGCAAAGTATTTGACAAATACTTCAATAATGCAGTGAACTTGGTGTCTTTGCCTCCTGTGATACAGTAGTGAATAGTTGCAGCTACATACTCATAATGATAATGCAAAAACACCACAGTTAACAACCGAATAACATACAATGAGAGAAGACCTGTGGGGGCAGAAGGATGTGGGTGGATTTGAACTCGGGTTCAGACTGAGCAACTGAACCATTAAAAAAAGCAACAGAAAATAGCATTTTAAACCATTTTAGGTGAAACACACAAGACTGTGAAATGTCTCAGTTACATACGTAACCCAAATTCACTGAGTAGAGAATGAGACATATGGTAGTATGGCAGAGCTATAAAGCGTCTTGTTGCATCCTATGGGAACCAGGGTTAAATACATAACTGTTCCCTTTTATAGGTTCACTACATCAGTAGCTGATGCTATGGGAACACTATACTACAGTGTCATAGTACAAAGAGATTGTGAACACATAGACAGGCTTATAAAGGAATATGATGAACAGACAGATGAACCCTCCCAGCAGGCACATAAGACGTTGATATTTGGTTAAATTTTTGTTGCGACGTCGGGTGACCAAAATCCAATGTAAATCCAATGTCTAATGTCAATGTTAAATTGATGTCCAATACCGACGTCAGCTGACGTTGAGATTTAGTTGTTTTTAGGTTGTGTAACCAAAATCCAACGTTAAGCCAACGTCAAATTGACGTCAAATATTGACGTCAACCCGATTTTCATTTTCAACCAAAATGCAACGTCTGTCTGACGTTATGTCCAACGTCAACCTGACGTTACATAGACGTCTGGTGCCTGCTGGGCTGGGAACCAGTAGTCAAGTCCATGCCCAGATTATAAAATCATACAAATTTCCTCTCCACACAAATTTCCTCCAAATGTGAACCCTTAGATAATGCTTCTAGAAGAGTGACCTTGAATGCCAAGAGGCAAAATTAACAAACATGCCTCATAAACAAGAGAAATCACATCCTTCACCCAATGCAGCATCTTTTGTTTCCTAGCAGCAACACCCCTGTGGTGGCCATCAAAGCAAGCCAGCAGCTGATCATATTTATGCCACTGGTTTGTGCAGTCAATGTAAATTCATAATGCCTTCACAGGAACAAGCAGATGCAGTGTTTCAGTCTCTTGTGACTCAAAGGGCGAAGGAGAAACACTGAAAACAGAGTCAAATAAAGTGTAAGCAAGCTTAGGTAAGTAACCATGGTTGGTTGCAACAAAACCTTCACCAGACCGGGAGCAGAATCTATATAGGATGGGCTAACCCTAATCAGGCCTGTAAATCATCAACCCTCTTAATGTGCCCCCTCAGATTTTTAAGACAAGTGGATTTTGAATGCAGCTTCCAAAAGAAAAAAATAGCCGAATTATATTTTTTTTATATTTGATACAATCACACATCATCAGCTGCTAAATTCATATCTGTGTTCGCTTGCTGCCGCTGAGCCAGAGACAGATGTGTTTTTACAGCGCTGCGCATTATAACCAATCACACACGATTCTGTTGAGCTTATGAATGCAACGGCCAATCAGAGGCGTTCAGATGAGTCATCGCTGAGTGTTGAGCGCCAGTGTTTTGTTCAGTGAGCATGGACGCTGACTGAATTCTGCTCTCTGGCGAATTCTCTCATCAGAAACAACAAAGTGCAGATGTGCGTACGATGTAAGATATTCATTTCACAGTGTAAACAGCTTCAGTGATTTTAATGGGAGTTTCTGAGAGTGCTTGAACTCTGGCTAGACTTAAGTCAATGATGATGTTTTTTGATAATGTAAATGTTTTTGCTCTCTTTCTGTACAATGAAAGTGTTATAATTAGTAACTTACAATATTCTTTTATTAAATTCACGTTAAATACAAAGTCAGTCATATTAAAAAATATTTTATGGCATGACACCCATATCTGGTACCTAAGTAGAAAGGCAGGTTTTATGCATAGTTACACTAACGTTAGGCTATTTGCCCATCACACGTTATAGATCAACTAACATCATCTAAACAGGTGCAAAATGCACATATTTGAGAATCGAGATATTTAATGATATAGTTAACACGTTTGGGAATATTTAGAATCAAAATGAAAAAATAAATAAAATTTCAGGCTATATCAGTTATGCTATTGTGGCTGCTGTGTGTCACATGACAAGCATGACGAGCCCCTCACTCGTGCCCCCTCAAAAAATAATGAGTTCGTAACGCCCCTGAACAAGACCATCTTATAAATCAGAATTATATCTGAGTCTGACTCAAGTGGTACAATAGGATCGAGGCCCTGTTAAAC
This sequence comes from Schizothorax lantsangensis, assembly GCA_027422415.1. Classification (NCBI taxonomy): domain Eukaryota; kingdom Metazoa; phylum Chordata; class Actinopteri; order Cypriniformes; family Cyprinidae; genus Schizothorax; species Schizothorax lantsangensis. The sequence continues at coordinate 27,545,830 of CM049861.1, read as the reverse complement.
CTATTAAGATTATAGATTAAAAAACAAAACAAGAAGGAGCAATCATTCCCCGCCACGCACTGTACATCTTAAGAGTAGCTGGGGCTACGTCGGCATAAAAACGTTCCTGAAGATAACACCAGCACTAAACCAACAGTGTGGTGACAAAAGACCAGGGGTCTCATTTATAAAACTCTCTGTAGATTTCATCCTAAAAGTGTACGTATGCACAAAAGCTAGATTTTGCGTATGCTTGATTTTTTTCAGATTTATAAAACCATGCGTATGCCAGAACCTGCGCAAAAATCCCTTTATAAATCCCAGTCAGGGGAAGATTGTGCATATGTGCATCTCCACCCCGACTCCTCCCAGAAATCACCATATATGGAGCTTACAACCCCTAGTTTTACTATGCATAACCTCATCTGCATATCATTTCCATGCATATCCCCATCCACGTGACACCTGTTTAACACCGTCAAAGGTACAAGACATTAAGGAAATATGAGATCCTGGCTGTAATTCAATTTGGGTCATAGCCTACACATGAATTTTTATTGCTAAAAATTGTCCAGTATCCTTGTTACGTTTTATAATGAAAATATCCATAAAAACAAAACGGTTTAAAATAGTTGATCTCATTCTTTTACACAGGTCATATAGTATTTCAATTGTTTTAAACAATTCAAATCAAATTAAATGTATGCTGATAAGGTGAACATAAGCTGAACATCTATTTTTAGTGGAAACAGCTGATATAATAGGCCTATATTATTTGCAGTGTAAATACAATTGTCTGACTCTGCGAATTACTGAAAATATTTTAAAAAGGAAATGTGCAAATCTTACTGTTTTCCTTTAATGGTATCCTTCAAATACAGTGGTATTTTTTTATAATGTTTTGGAGATGCCTTTACACGACATCAACACGTCCGTGCAGCTGTGGTTGTACAGTAAGTATTATCATTGGTCCTATTCAAACCGGACAATGGACTGACCGTTCGACCACCGTATCCAGCTGTGTCCGCCATAATACCGAAGTATCATGATCATTGTTCTCGCTAAAAAAGAAAAAAAAAATCCTTGTAACATGAGATCTGCAGTTTAGTTTAAAAATGAATTATTGTGCACCTATAGCACTCCTCGCTGTCATTAAATCATAGGATGCCACATGAATAGTGATCAAATGCATCCACTATATGTCTAAATTTAAACTTCTGCGTAATGCCTTTTTGTAATTTCAGTGCTTATCTCCATTAATGAGAGTGGAATATTTATTGTAAATGCATATCGAAATGAAAACATAGTTTACTTCATTACTTCTCACTCCAAAAGAGTTCATACGCATGGTCTAGAATGTCTGTACATATTTACAGCAAGTTTATTTTTTATAAATCCGGATATGTGCGTGGAAAATTGCTTACACATATTATATGTCCATTTTGTGCATACGCAACGTTTATAAATGAGGACCCTGGGGTCTCATTGATAAAGCATGCGTACGCTCAGATTTGATCGTAGAGTGTGCGTACGCTTAAATCCACGCCAGCGCTCATATTTATAAAGACGGTGTTTGACGTGGAAAAGTGCTTAGCGTCACGGCAGGGTCTGAGCAGACGTATGCACTTTTTATTGTCAGAGTATTGCAGGTTTTTTAAATGTAAGCTGTTCTTGCAGCTCGCTGTTCTAAATTATGATGACTGGTGATCTTTTATATGTTAATGACATTAATTAGGAGTCGTTTACAAGGCAGAGAGCTGAAACCAGTCAATTGCGCGCAAGTTTAAGATTATTTGCGATTCATTGATTTCACATCTGAAAGAGACGCGTACGCACGTTTTCTGTTCTTACGTTCATTCTATGAATCAAACGTACGCATATTCGAGATATGGTTGTAAGATCAAATTTAGGATGGTTTCTGCACAACATTTTATAAATGAGGATCTAATCAAATAGCATTGTCCAAAGGCTGAATCTGTTGTTTCCACATCTCTGGCCGGGGATGCCACCCGATGCCCTGAACTTGGAAAAGTAGATCTGCTTTGATTGGGATCTCCCAAGGAAGGAGTGTCCCAAGGAGGCTACTGTCTGAAAGAAAACTTTGTAAACGAGGCGCATCTCTGATGCTATGGTGGCATTGTTGCACGAAGCACAAGTGAGAAGATTAGTTCAAGACAGCTGATCTGCTGTTGACAGAAACATTAAAGACGATGGGACTGACAGAACAGAATCTACAGGACAGAGAGAGGAAAGGCAAATATGTGTTTGCATTGTGACACAATCATCCAAAGAGGGCCTGTCTTCCATTTACAGGTTATTTGATCAGGAATGACCAGCTTAAACAAGCTTATGACCAGCTAAGGACCAGCTTTGGGCCAGCACATGACCAGCTTAAACCAGCTCATGACCAGCTAAGAACCAGCTTAAACAAGCTCATGAGCAGCAGCCATGCTTCAAAACATACCTATCCAGCATATGCTGTTTTTTTCAACAGGGTGATCAGGCTTGCAGCTGAACTTTGTGTAACCCCTCTAGTTCTACTCTCCACGCTCGCTCTGATTCGATCTGGTGTTCCTGGCATGGGAGGCGAGCGCTATCAAGGACGATAAGGACCACAGCATTAGCCTCAGTCTCTAGTGCACCTCTTGAGATCAGGGGAGTGAGGTTTACCCCCACAGCTCTTACCAGCTGGCCTCCGATACACTTGCAGGTAAGTAAATCTCCAGGAACAGGATTGGGCACCCTATTCTAGCATATCCCTGCTCCGCCAAGCTAGAAATGGTGGCTCCTGCCAGCTCTTTGTAAGCAAGAGAGGGAAGCACTTTCACTAGGGGTGCTTTTGCATGCCTTGGTGGGTGGTGCTTGCGGCATCGGCCAATGAATTGCTGTAATTCTACACAGGCTTTTGGGAGGTTTGCCCATAGTTGAGTGAACCTATTAAAGCAGCTGAAGTGAAGACACTGAACTACTGAACTAGAAGCAAGCGTGCTGGGAATCACCTCAACCATCTGGAGCCTTGAGTCTTTAATCTGCCCTCTAATAGTCAATAATCTCCAGAAATCTCTATCCTCTGTAGCCTGACCCAAAGAGATTTACAAGGATGGGTGCTTATCTCTGACTGAAATGCTCTTTGTGACTTGAGCAACTTCACAGTTTTATACTGAGCCGTCCTGCACTGCTGTGTTACTTGCCAACATGCAGATTGGAAATGCTTACTAAACTTTGGATTTTTAACTAGGCTACTGTTTATTTTCATCACTCTGTTTAGATCAATCCATAACTGTTGCTAACATTCACACACATAGTGTGAGTCAGATTGAGGCTGGCATGTGTGTAATGCGTTAAGAATCCGTCATGGTACAGGCAGCTGTCACTACAGATAAACAAGAGACTCTGGGAGAAAGTTCAAAGACAATCTAAAGACAAATATTGACACAGTGGGATTAATTACAGCCCACGTCTGCATTGTTCAGAAACACTTGAGGGAATGGAGATGAGAATTTCACAGATGGAGGAACATGTACAGCGATACAATGATACTTCACCCGTGGCAGTTAGTTTTCTGTTTCTTGTTTGATTTCTCTGCTCTGTCCTTCAACCCTGAATAGACTTCACAAACCCACTGTAGCAACATTACAATAAAACATACATTTTACAATGTTTAAGTTTATAAGGAAAATATTTACATTAGAATATTAGATGAATCTTCCAGTATGCCAAATCCACACAATATGGTAACTGACTTCTGACACCAGTCTTTTATGTAAATACATTATCTAACCTTTTTTGATAGATATTGTCAACATTCATTGCATTGTACACTTGTGTAAATATGACTAAATATGGGTCTTTGTGAGCTACAATGTTTAATGTTACTCTGCTGCAGAACTTGCTGAATCAATACAATCAATGAAGTTTATAAATTTATAAAATGACCTAAATTAAGTGCATTTTGCTTAAAATAAGTAAAATTATCTGCCAGTAAAATACTCTTGTTTTAAGAATATTTTACTTACCCCACTAGCAGATAATTTTACTCATTTTAAGCTAAATGCACTGTTTAGTTGTTTTTTTTGCCTGGAAATAAGACAAATTATCTTACGTCATTTTGCTTATCTAGTAAATGCATCTTAATTTAAGAATTTTTAGATATTTTGACTGGAAACAAGACAAAAATACTCAGTAAGATAAGCTTTATTTTTGTTGCAGTGAGTGAGGTAAAAGAATATTCCAGGACATTCCAAGAATATTCCTTGGCTTCGATATCGCCACCTGTAGTTAAAACATAAAACTGCATGTCACTTGTGGAATAGGTCTTTTACAGCACCTGTTCTTTAGCACTGCTCTTCTGCGCGGGTGAATCTGTTAGTTTGAGGAGTCTTCGTGGTTACTGGTGATCACCATCAGTTGGAAAAAAGGTCATACGAATAAGTAAATATCATATCTATCACTGTGGTTTGGATTTTGTCTTGGCACAGGCTTTCTCTTAGAACGGTCCATGATAAATGCTGGCTGACTAGTTCAAATTTTATACAACACTATTTATTCTAGCTTAAACCTATAACTGCTCCTTGGCAGCCACACAAACGATAAAGTTAGCCTGGAATTTATTGGGATTTATTGGGTAGACACAAACGCTTCACAGCTAAACTTCTTTTTATGGGGGCATTTTTCACCTTTATTCACAAAGTGCAATATAGAGTGGACATAAAGTGGTGTGTGTGTGTGTGTGAGAGAGAGAGAGAGAGAGAGAGAGAGGGAGGGATGGGATTGGAAAGGACCACAAGTAGGGTTGCAAAAAGGTGGAACATTTCCAGTAAATTCTGGAAACATTTCAGGATTTTTTGGAATCTTCCAGGGATTTTTGGAAGGTTTCTGGAAATGTTCCACCTCTTTGTAAGCCTTAAACTCAGGTCACCCAAAATGCAAGCATGCCATCCTGAAGCGCTGCCCAAGAGGCTGTTGGCGTTGACCAAATCTGTTCATGTTGTGTTTGTTTGTTTTTGTCTCACACTGCACTCTATAATGTGTCTCTAGTGGTCTGTATTGTCTCAAGGCTGGCTGTTCTTTACAGTGGTGACTGTGACTGATGTGTGTTTACACTCAGCACTTTATGACACAGCATTTATCCTCAATCTGTGTTTGGAAGCATTGCACTTTCTTTCATCCAGGGACAGCGTGTCTAGACTTTGTTCCACTGATATCTTTTCTGTTTGGTTCAGAAGATTGCAGATGCATGGCTTGGTTGTGTCTATAGAAGAGATGTGTTATATTGTTTGGTTTGCTTGGGTTGTTTAGATGTACTTTAATGCTGCTTTGTAGTTGATATGTCTAGTCATGAAATGGCAACATGGAGGTAACCATGATGAGGAGACCCACTCCATGTAGATTAAAAAAAGAGGTTAATGTAATCTATTTTAAATTCTATTTAATTTTAAAAGCAGTGAATTTTTGCAACTTTGAAAGCTCGGGATTCCAATTTTTAGGCTTTCTTTCACTTTTTATTGGGACAAAAATACAGTATAAGCACATCATGAATATCTAAAGGTTAGTAAATGTGCATTTAGGATAGAAGATCAGCTGTATTATTGTATATTGAACAAATATTGAGATTAGTCTGTTTTGAATCCAAAGCCATTAAAGTGCCCTCTGGAGGAGATGTGACTACATCATAAAGCCATTATGAGCCGTAACCATAGAGACGATGTGCATTTGTCTCTTTGAAAGCATCTGACAGCCAGATCACAGGCTCTTAACCAGCACTGGCTGAACATAAGATAACAGATACTCAAGACACTGATCCACTGTGTTCTTGTCAGTCAGTGACGTTTACAGCTTGCATGTTGGTAGGTGTTTTGCTCTTGTGTGATATATGAAATTGCTAGCAATAAACCAACTTCAAAAAGGTATCTGTAATCATTTGTAACAATTCATAAAAAAAACAAAAAAAAAACGTTTTCACACCTGAAAATAAATTTGACTCATTCCTCAAATTGTTAAAAAAACAAACAAACACACACACACACACACACACACACGTTTAATATATATATATTTTTTATGTTTACAGTAATTCAGTTAAGCCTATAGGGCAAGGCTGTATACACTGTGAGAGTCATGCTATATTGTCAAAATATAAGGCATTTTTGGCACATTATGCAACAGAACCCTTCAGTGTGACTATATTCACCATAAGGCACAGGCTTGACATCCTTATTGCTTTTATAAAATGGCTACTATATAATAAAAAAAAATTAATTAGTGCTGTCAAACGATTAATCGCAATTAAGATAAAATAAAAGTTTTTGTTTACTCAATATATATGTTTGTGTACTGTGTATATTTATTATGTACAGTGGTGTGAAAAAGTGTTGGCCCCCTTCCTGATTTTTTATTTTTTTGCATGTTTGCAACACTTTAATGTTTCAGATCATCAAACAAATTTAAATATTAATCAAAGATAACACAAGTAAACACAACATGCAGTTTTTAAATGAAGGTTTTTTTTATGAAGGGAAAACAAAATCCAAACCCACATGGACTTGTGTGAAAAAGTGTTTGCCCCCCACCCCCTGTTAAAACTGTTAACTGTGGTTTATCACACCTGAGTTCAGTTTCTCTAGCCACATCCAGGCCTGATTACTGCCACACCTGTTCGCAATCAAGAAATCACTTAAATAGGACCTGCCTGACAAAGTGAAGTAGACCAAAAGATCCTCAAAAGCTACACATCATGTTGAGATCCAAAGAAATCCAGGAACAAATGAGAAAGAAAGTAATTGAGATCTATCAGTCTGGAAAAGGTTATAAAGCCATTTCTAAAGCTTTGGGACTCCAGCGAACCACAGTGAGAGCCATTATCCACAAATGGCGAAAACATGGAACAGTGGTGAACCTTCACAGGAGTGACCGGCCGACCAAAATTACCCCAAGAGCGCAGCGACGACTCATCCAAGAGGTCACAAAAGACCCCACAACAACATCTAAAGAACTGCAGGCCTCACTTGCCTCAGTTAAGGTCAGTGTTCATGACTCCACCATAAGAAAGAGACTGGGCAAAAATGGCCTGCATGGCAGAGTTCCAAGACTAAAACCGCTGCTGAGCAAAAAGAGCATAAAGGCTCGTCTCAGTTTTGCCAGAAAAAATCTTGATGATCCCCAAGACTTTTGGGAAAATACTCTGTGGACTGACGAGACAAAAGTTTAACTTTTTGGAAGGTGTGTGTCCCATTACATCTGGCGTATAAGTAACACAGCATTTCAGAAAAAGAACATCATACCAACAGTGAAATATGGTGGTGGTAGTGTGATGGTCTGGGGCTGTTTTGCTGCTTCAGGACCTGGAAGACTTGCTGTGATAAATGGAACCATGAATTCTGCTGTCTACCAAAAAATCCTGAAGGACAATGTCCGGCCATCTGTTCGTGACCTCAAACTGAAGCAAACTTGTGTTCTGCAGCAGGACAATGATCCAAAACACACCAGCAAATCCACCTCTGAATGGCTGAAGAAAAACAAAATGAAGACTTTGGAGTGGCCTAGTCAAAGTCCTGACCTGAATCCTATTGAGATGCTGTGGCATGACCTTAAAAAGGTGGTTCATGCTCGAAAACCCTCCAATGTGGCTGAATTACAACAATTCTGCCAAGATGAGTGGGCCAAAATTCCTCCACAGCGCTGTGAAAGACTCATTGCAAGTTATCGCAAACGCTTGATGGCAGTTGTTGCTGCTAAGGGTGGCCCAACCAGTTATTAGGTTTAGGGGGCAAGCACTTTTTCACACAGGGCCATGTGGGTTTGGATTTTGTTTTCCCTTCATAATAAAAAACTTCATTCAAAAACTGCATGTTGTGCTTACTTGTGTTATCTTTGATTAATGTTTAAATTAGTTTGATGATCTGAAACATTAAAGTGTGGCAAACATGCAAAAAAATTAAAAATCAGGAAGGGGGCCAACACCTTTTCACACCACTGTATATATAAAGACACACACATGCAGTAGATATTTTGAAAATATTTACATGTATTTACGTGTATATATTTATATTCATATAATTTATATTATATATAAATATATTTAATATATAAACATTACATATTTTTCTTAAATATATACATGCATGCGTTTGTATTTATATATACATAATAAATATACACAGTACACACACATATATTATGTGAACAAAATCTTTTATTTTTGATGCGATTAATCATTTGACATCACTGTTTTAACCTTTTCCTAAAAGCTGACTCACTGCGTTCATTGATCCGTATTGTAGAAATAGTGATAGAGTGGTGCTATTGATTTTGTATGTGTAAAAAATAAACGGTAAGAGTGATTATATTAAAGTATGTAGAACTATGATGCACAATGATGCACTATCAAGCTACCGTATTAACACAATAACATGCTGGCTTCCTCTTTAAAGTAATGTTCCTCAGCATTTTTTTATAAAAAAATAATTCAACTCATGCCTTAGCTTGTAAAAACTGTGTGTATAGAAATGTCTGTAAATGGTTCCTTTCCAGTGTCTTTGTGCATTGTGTGACAGTTGAGACACTTCACAACAGAAGGACACATTATTTTCTGTGTTAACTGACAGCATGTTACAGCTGCTCTTTCTAGAAATTAACCTTACTTTGAATGTTAAATAACATCTTGAACTGAGTTGTTGGTTCATGAGCATGATTGTGTTGATGATTTTTCACATTCATGGCTACACGCGCGCACACACACACGTACACACACACAGACACACACAGACACACACACAGACACACACACACTCACTTGTTAATGACAGCCTTGTTCTCATAACACATTGAAGCTGATGATGGTGCTGTAAAAATGTGCCACTGACAACAGATGGACTGCCTGGAAATGAGCTGAGGAAAAGATATTTAAACCCACTTCCAGATCTTTCCAGAACAGCGATGAAAGAAGCTCCGACCGATGATCGTCTGAGGCCTGTATAGGTTCACTAACACTGAGGCATCGCGTCAGCAGGGTCATGGAAGAACGTGTACCATCATCATCACTCCTCAGATTTCTCTCCTTCTCCTGTGTGTAATGCTTGGGCATTCGTCATGGTTGAACTATTCTTACTTTGATATTTTATAAGTGAAAGCTTCGCTGGAGGCTTGTTCTTTTGGAGGATATAAACTGTCCGTCCCTCTCTGCTCCAGTCCTGCGGATGCCAAAGTGCTGCGTGATCTAGAGTTTGGGGATCGGATGCTGAGAGATCGAGCAGACGCTCTTCTCTCGTTCTCTCATGTGCAGTGTATTCTCAGAGGAGTTTGCAGACGGGGAGTTGTGTTTAAGTCTTGGATTTCTTGTATATGTCTCTGTTTACTATTCCTGAGTTTTGGATTTGATCCATTTTTTTGTTCATGCTTCATGCACTAATGCAACCTCACTGTCGTGATTACAGCAGCATGTGCCTCCGTCGTACATGTTGGACCCCTCACATTGAGTCTGGCTGTACTTTCTCCTGTTTTTAAGCCTTTCCTCTGTTGAAAAATCCAGCATATGCTGGTTAGGTATGTTTTGAAGCATGGCTGCTGGTCCTGAGCTGGTTTAAGATGGTCATGAGCTGGTTTAAGCTGGCCCTGAGCTGGTCCTGAGCTGGTCCTGAGCTGGTTTAAGCTGGTCATGAGCTGGTCATGAGCTGGTTTAAGCTGGTCATGAGCTGGTCCTGAGCTGGTTTAAGCTGGCCCTGAGCTGGCCCTGAGCTGGCCCTGAGCTGGCCCTGAGCTGGTCCAAGCTGGTCATGAGCTGGTCCTGAGCTGGTTTAAGCTGGTCATGAGCTGGTTCTGAGCTGGTTTAAGCTGGTCCTGAGCTGGTTTAAGCTGGTCATGAGCTGGTCCTGAGCTGGTTTAAGCTGGTCATGAGCTGGTTTAAGCTGGCCCTGAGCTGGTTTAAGCTGGTCATGAGCTGATCCTGAGCTGGTTTAAACTGGTCCTTAGCTGGTCATGAGCTGGTCCTGAGCAGGAGCTAGTTGCTTAGGACCAGCTAAGGATAGGCTGTTTTTTTCAACAGGATCTTCTCGCTGTTTTTTGTGATTCTTTATCAGTTCACATTCCTCGTTTCAGACAGCAATACTAGACTGTGCATTTTTTAATGATGCTTTACTTTTTTGCAACAACACCCTCTGAGCTCAGGAGGTCTACTTTAGTATGTACTTAGGGTTACAATAAGGTGTGTCCTGCATGTTGGTCCTCTCATGTCAAGTCATGTGTGATGCGTTCTGCATTTCAGATGACAATAGATTTCAGGTATTTGTTGGCGATTTCCATAAATCTGTCTGCGAGTGAAAATCGTGGCTAAACTTGTGCAGTGTGATCCCAGCATTAGTGGCATCAGCAAATGAACTGTGTGATTCTATACAGGCTTCAGACCCTCGTCACGCCTGGACCGTGTTCCCATCGCTTCAGCTACTGACAGCATCTCGTTCCCTACTCAGAGAACCAGGTCACATACTGAACCAAGACCACTTCTTCTTTGAGTCAATCTAAAGCTCACATTTCACCCCACAATCAAGAGAAAAAACTGCATAGAGAAACTGAAGCCTAATTTCAGACAGATTTAAGGACGATTTTCTTCATACCGGGACATTTATTGTCACAATTAAGCACATTTCTCCCAAATTCTAATTATCTAATGTGTCAGATGCATTGTTTATTTATTTGTAATTCGTATAATTCTAAATAGTGATTATCATCAGATTATCATTTCTGTGCTATTTATGCTGTATTAAAAAAACAAAAAAAAAACAACAATGAACATTACTATGATGTATAAATATTTTACAAATAAAAATATTTTTAAATAAAAATATATTTTAAAATAATTTATCATTATATTTCACATTACAGTAACAAAATAACATTTTATCTTTTGGTTTTGGGCTAAAATATGACCTGGGACATGTTTTGTTTTGTTTTGTTTTGTTTTTTTAAATTCCTTTTTATATATATAAATTGGTCATTGTCTGCAGTTTCCCCTTTCAGGAAGTGATGTCAATTCAATTCAATTCAAGTTTATTTGTATAACACTTTTTACGATACAATCGTTGCAAAGCGCTTTACAGGAAATTAAGTTTCTACAATATATTTATACATTGTAGAAACTTAATTTATTAACTTATGGCAAAATTTGGTAATTCTGTATGTTGTCTGAGGGTCGGCATCCTCTGAGGTCCTCCGAGGGGTCGGCATCATCTCTTCTCAGGTGTTTGGTCATCTCAGATCATTTAAGGGCTGGATCCAGACTGAAGCTTGTGTAATTCCTAGAAACAGAGAAACAAAGAGACATAATTAGCTTAGCTGTTGTTCCATCCAAGCAAAAATTATTTGTTCAACCAAAGCTAAAGAATAATAATGTGTGTTTGATCAGATATAACTGCAGTACAAGATTATTAGATGCATTATGTGAATGCTTGGCTAAAGAGATGTGTGTTTAATCTAGATTTAAACAGAGAGAGTGTGTCTGAACCCTGAACGTTATCAGGAAGGCTATTCCAGAGTTTGGGAGCCAAATATGAAAAAGCTCTACATCCTTTAGTGGACTTTGCTATTCTAGGTACTACCAAGAGTCCAGAGTTTTGCGACCTTAGGGAGCGTGATGGATTGTAGCGAGATAGAAGACTAGTTAGGTACGCAGGAGCTAAACCATTTAGGGCCTTATAGGTAAGTAATAATATTTAGTAACTGATACGGAACTTAATAGTTAGCCAGTGCAGAGACTGTAAAATTGGAGTAATATGATCATATTTTCTTGACCTGGTAAGGACTCTAGCCGCTGCATTTTGGACTACCTGTAGCTTGTTTATTGAAGATGCAGGACAACCACCTAGCAGTGCATTACAATAGTCCAGTCTAGAGGTCATGAATGCATGAACTAGCTTTTCTGCATCAGAAACAGGTAACATGTTCCTTAGCTTGGCAATGTTTCTAAGATGGAAGAATGCTGTTTTTGTAACATTGGAAATATGTTTTTCAAAAGACAAGTTGCTGTCTAATATAACACCCAGATTTTTGACTGTAGAGGAAGTAACAGGACATCCGTCTAGTTGCAGATTGTAATCCAAGAGATTCTGTGTACTGTTATTTGGTCCAATAAGTAATATCTCTGTCTTATCTGAATTTAATAGGAGAAAATTATTGGTCATCCAATCTTTTACATTTTTAACACACTCAGTTAACTTAGATAATTTAGAAGTTTCATCTGGTCTTGTTGAGATATGTAATTGAGTATCATCAGCATAGCAATGGAAACTAATCCCGTATTTTCTAATAATATTACCAAGGGGCAGCATGTATATTGAAAATAGCAGAGGACCTAGGACAGATCCTTGTGGTACTCCATACTTTACTGGTGATAATTGAGATGACTCCCCGTTTAAATAAACAATGTGGTAGCGATCGGACAGGTAGGATCTAAACCATCTTAAAGCCTGCCCTTGAATACCTGTATAGTTTTGTAACCCAAAATGTCACTGTCATTCAAGTACACATAAAATATAAAATAAAATAATAAAAAACACTCATGCGCCCATTATGCGCAATTAATCGTTTGACAGCACAGAACATGTCTAAATCTTGAGTGATGGCAGTGGCTCTATATTTATTCATCCATTAAGGGGATTCAGAGAAACTCATGAGAGCTGCTTGCAGATTTTCTCTCCCACACTTCGAAATCTCACAAAACACACACCATCCCACGTTATATGGACACTCATTTTCACACACACACACACACACACACACACACACACACACACACACACACACACACTGGTACAGCAGACAGATAGCAGCAGTTGTTTTTGGGTTATGTAAGTCGGTTTCAGTGCTGATGAGGGAGTTTGTGTATGTGATTGGGAGCAGATGAAATGATGCCAGAGCTCGAACACAAGTGAAAGCCAGGGGCATTTTCTCATCATCATACACAGCTGATCATTTTCTCACTTTCTGCACTGCTGATATAACAAACAAACATCAGGGGACACAAAACAGATTTGGCAGCATGTCCTCCTGGAGCTCTTCCCAGCAAATCCTGTATCCTCATACATATAAACTCCAGCCAGCCTGGATCAGCTGTTTTCCACCTGAACTTATGATCTGTGCTCACTCCATACATGTGCTCAGTGCAGTAGCAGATGTCAGGCATAAAGTTGCTCCAAATGTAATCGGACACTTATGTCACACTTACTGTAATTATGTCTGAATGGCGTGATTTTTGGCCCAAAACACTCAAACCCAACCTCATAGCTGACTTCATTGGTCAGCTCAATCACACAGTCCTTTATTAACAAACATTCAGACTTCATGGATTCAGAGATCAGGAAATTCATAATGGATTAAATCATGTCAAACACTAATGCTATCTATCAGGATGTCCCATACAAAAAAAAAAAAACTAAATATATTTACAAAAAATGGCCAAAAATATATATTTGCTAAAATATATTCAAAAATATATTTACATAAATACATTGTCTAACAATATATTTTGGCCATTTTTGTATATAATATATTTTAAATGATAAACATATTTTTAAATAAATATATTTTAAAAATATAAATATATATATTTTTAAAAATATATTTTGCCCCCCATGTATTTCCATATGCGTTCTTCACATCTGAATAAAAACTTTATTTGTTGTGTGTAACACATTTGACCATAAATAAATAATTAATAAAGCCTAAATGTAGACTGCTGTGAGATTGGAAATTTATTTTCTTGCCCCTGGAACACATTTTTTACACATACTGTATATTATAAATGTAAAATATGAAAGTAAATATTAATTTCAAAAATATTTTACAAACACACACAGTACTGCGCAAAAGTCTTAGACCACTAGTATTTCCAGCAGCTAAAAATAGTTTTAAGTCAGTTATTTCTATATTTTGCTGTAGTGTGTCAGAAGGAAATATCAGTTTACATTTCCAGACATTCATTTAGACATTAATAGTAATAATCCAGTGATATTTGTGTCTGATCTGATCATCATCAGTCTGTCTGGAGTCACATGAAGAAACAGAACAAACTGAGACTAAATCCAGAAGAACTGTCTCTCAAGACGCTTCAAGAAACCTCCTGCAAAGCTCCTGAGAAACTCTGCTCAAGAGCACCGAGGACAAAACCTGCTTTAAACACAAAGATGCTCAACAAATGTTGATTTAGTTTAGTTAATAGAAGTTAATTGATAAAGAAAATCTATTTATGACATTATTTTTGACAGCATCCTCATTTTACAGCATTTTTACACAAGTGCCTAAAGCTTTTAACAGTACTGTAGTTTTTCAGGTTTCTTGAAGCGTCTTGAGACACAGTTCTTCTGGATTTAGTCTCAGTTTGTTCTGTTTCTTCATGTGACTCCAGACAGACTGATGATGATCAGATCAGATCTCAAACATCTCACTGGATTATTACAATTAATGGCTAAATGAATGTTTGGAAATGTAAACTGATATTTCCTTCTACACACTACAGCAAAAGATAGAAATAACTGACTTTAAAACCTTTTTATCTTTTTTCGCTGGTGAAAATACTAGTGTCCTAAAACTTTTGCACAGTACTGTATATTGAGCATATACTAAAAAAAGTTTAAGATTAGTGAGTCAATCAGCACCGACATGAGAACTGATGGTGGAGCACTTAACTGGTTTAGGGAAAGAAAAAAAGTCACTGCGTTAAATAACAAAATATCAAAGCATGTGTGATTTTAAAGAAAGTAGCACAAGCACATTTGTCAAGCAAAGTATTTCACAACATGTGAAAAAACAATTTGAAACATAATGATAAAAACAATAGACATAAGGTTAGAAATAAGACAAGTATCAACACTTGAATTAGTGTTCATAGTTAATGTAATGAACGACATCTGTGTGAAAAACTCACCAAAACACCAGTTGATTAGAAGTCATTGTAAAAATGACTTAGAAAAGTAGTATTAGTTCTTAGAAAAGCACAGATGACATTAGTTTTGATATTTTGTATCTAATGCAATGACATCCAGACATTTTTGAGAGTGACTTGTGTCCAAATCCATTTTCAAAGCAGAGCCAACGCTTTGAAAATGCAAACAGAAAAGCAGAGATGTACTTGTATATTCTGTGTGAAGTCCCTCAGTCTCCACAGGAGGAGCTCAGAAGCAGAAGGACCTCTGTGAGGATCACCTGAGCAGTGTTTACTCTGTTCAAAACTCCAGCCACAGTTTACCTATCGGCTGGTTTATCCGGTCTGATGCGCTAAAGAGAGTTTGTCAGGGAATGATTTGAGTAAAGTTCGCTTTAAATTTGTGATGTGGTTCACTTTTTACACTCTATTTTGATTGTCCACTTTAGACATTATACTAACTATGAGTAACTTTGCAACTCCATGTCAACTAGCAGTCAGAATGAGTAGACTATCTGCTTAATATCTGCACTTTATTGTGATGCTCCCCCAACAGATATTCTATTGACTACTAACTTTGCAATTACATGTCAAGTTATTCTGCTAACTAAACCTACTCCTAACCTAACTCAAAATCGCCAAGTGGTCAAAAATGGTTGTGTTTAAGGTTGAGTGCAGGTATGGCTGCTTTGACAATCATTTTAAAGAAGACCCATGGCAGATTATTAAGTAAAAGAAGTTTAAAAAGTGAAACCAAAAAAAAAGTTATAGAGGTTTAAGTTTATGAAAATATTTTATGAAACATGTTGAACTCTAAACCTGCTAGAAAATCAAAACCATAAATCTAAACAATTTGTGTTCCCAAATTTGAGGTTGATATCTCAAAAAATGAGCTTTCAGTAAGATTTTGTTTGGGCGCAGTACCAAATTTTCCCCATTAGATGCCAGCAAAACTCTGCTGGTGCACACAGTGCTTGTGTTTGTGATTTACAGTAGAGTTTCTCTCTCTCAAATATTACAAGAACACACACAATTTTTTATGACACACATACAACCACACTCTGACATCCACACCAACACAATTACAGCTGCATTATTTAATCATAATAATAATTAATTCAAGTTTCAAGTTCAAGTTTCAAGTTTTATTTGTCACATACACGACTATACAGAGATTGTATAACCAGCAGTGAAATGTGAATCAGGTCCGCTCCATGGACAGTGCAAATATTGTAGAATACAACAATAAACAATAAGATATAAGCACAGAATATAAAATATAAAGTATAAGAGAATGTGCATGACAGTATGCTGTAGAATTAAATATTAAGATAAGCATGACTGTACGGGAGGGGGGGGGATGTGCAAACAGGTAGAACATGATGACATGAGCAGCAATCACAAGGAATAAATATAAAATATGATAAGATATCAAGATACAGAAAGTGTTGTGTGCAGATGACAGTATTGTGTGCAAAAGACACTGTCAGTATGAGGTAGATGATAATGGGTGCAAGTATATTACTGATTGTGAGTGATTAGTAAGTGAGGTCATCATGATGTTAAGAGTTCAGTTCAGTTTGAATTCAGGAGCCTGATGGCCTGGGGGAAGAAGCTCCTCCTGAGTCTCTCAGTTTTTGCCATCAGGCTGCGGAAGCGCTTACCAGATGGCAGCAGAGTGAATAGACAGTTTCCAGGGTGATTTGAGTCTTTGGTGATTTTGACAGCTCTGCTTCTGCAGCGTTTGAGGTAGATGTCCTGCAGAGAGGGGAGAGCAGACCCAGAGATACGCTCAGCTAAGCGCACAACTCTCTGCAGGGCCTTGCAATCTTGGCTGGAGCTGTTTCCATACCACACTGAGATGCACTGAGTCAAAACACTTTCTATGGTCCCTGCATAGAAAGTTTTCAGGATTGATGGTGAGACCCTGAATTTCCTCAGCTGTCGCAGATGGTACAGTCTTTGCGTGGCTTTCCTAACCTGTGTTTGAATGTGTGTAGTCCAAGTCAGGTCCTCGGAGATGTTTACGCCGAGGTACTTGAAGCTGCTTACTCTCTCCACAGGGGTCCCACTGATCATAAGAGGAGTGTAGGGCAGCAGGTGTTTCTTTCTGAAGTCTACAATCAGCTCTTTAGTTTTGCTCACGTTCAGAGAGAGACAGTTGTCCTGGCACCATGATGTAAGTCTCTCCACCTCATCCAAGTATGCGGTCTCATCATTGTTGGAAATGAGGCCCAGAACCACAGTATCATCAGCAAATTTAACAATAGATGTGGAGCTGTGAGAGGACACACAGTCATGTGTGTAGAGAGAGTAGAGCAGGGGACTCAGAACGCAGCCCTGCGGGGCTCCTACGTTCAGGGTGATGGAGTTTGAGGTGTACTGGCCTAGCTTCACCACTTGAGGTCTGCCGGTGAGGAAGTCTTGGATCCAGTCACAGAGTGTAGAGTTTAGGCCGAGGCCTGTGAGTTTATTAGTCAGCTTGATGGGGACTATGGTGTTGAAAGCTGAGCTATAGTCTATAAATAGCAGCCTTGCATAGTTACCATTGCTGCTGTCAATGTGTGTGAGGGAGGAGTGAAGTAAGTGAGAGATGGCATCATCAGTTGATCTATTGGAGCGATAGGCAAACTGAAGAGGGTCCAAAGTTACAGGGATGTATGAGCTAATGTGGCTCTTAACAAGTCTCTCAAAAACCTTCATGACTATAGATGTGAGGGCCACTGGACGATAGTCATTCAGGCAAGAGGGTTTATTGTTCTTAGGCACAGGGATGATGATGGATTTTTTAAAGGAGGTGGGAACTACAGAGGTAGCAAGGGACTCGTTGAAGATAGAAGTGAACAAACCAGCAAGCTGATCAGCGCATGATCTCAGGACACGGCCAGTAATCCCGTCAGATCCAGCCGCTTTCCTGATGTTCACTCCCTTTAGTGCTCTACGAACCTCGTCCTCCGTCACGGTGATCACATGATCCTCGCTTCTCTGCCTGCTGCTTCCTGACGCACTGATCGGCAGAGCCGCGCTGCATTCAAATCGGCCGTAGAAGGTGTTTAATTTTTCAGCCAGCGACGGATCTGCACTCACCTCCGCGGAGGATTTGTTTCCAAAGGCACAGATGGTCCTTAGTCCCTGCCACATGCGTCGAGAGTCATTGAGCTGAAAATGAGACTCAATTCTCTCTTTGTAGCGATGTTTGGCGGCACTTACAGCTCGTCTGAGAGCATAACACGCTGCTTTATACACGCTCATATTCCCAGACAAAAGAGCCTCGTTGTATGCGGCAGTGCGTTTGTTAACCGCATCACGGATTGTTCTGTCCACCCACGGTTTCTGATTAGGGAAGGACTTTACAGTTATTGTTTCTGTAGCTTGTTCGGTAAGTGTGTTTACAAAGCTCACTGCCACATCCGTGAACTCGCTGACGTCAGATGAGCTCGCCCTGAACATGTCCCAGTCGACGTCATCAAGAGCCGCCTGCAGCATAGCTTCAGAGTGGGAGGACCAACGCGTCACTTCCCTCTTCACCGGGGGTTCCTGTGTGAGCCTTTGTTTATATTCCGGTGTGAGGAAGATGGCGGCGTGGTCAGACTTACCAAAGGACGGTAGAGAGCGGGCTTTGTATGCATTCTTAAACTGCGAGTAGCAATGATCCAGTGTATTCGGTCCTCTAGTTGGACAGGATACATGCTGGTGAAAGTTCGGCATGACCTGCCTGAGGTTGGCTTTGTTAAAATCCCCCGCGATGATAAAGGCAGCGTCAGGATGTTTGTTAATGTAGCCGCTGAGCACATCGTGAAGATTAGACAAAGCCAAGCTCGTGTCTGCTTGAGGTGGAATATAAACGGCAGTAGCGATGACCGGGGAGAACTCGCGGGGTAGATAGAATGGGCGGCAAATAATGGATAGATGTTCCAGATGAGGCGAGCAGGATCGCGACAGAGAGGAGATATTCCTGGGGTCACACCATTTCTTGTTGGTCATGAAGCACACTCCACCACCCTTGGATTTACCGGCCTCAGCTGTTCTGTCCATCCGTAAAACAGAGAAGTTGTCAGACGGCGTTACAGCAGTGTCGGGAACCGAGGGCGTGAGCCATGTTTCAGTCAAACATATGATGTTACAGTCCCTTATGTCCCGTTGGAAACTTATCCTGGCTCTAAGATCGTCCATCTTATTATCCAAGGATTGGACATTAGCGAGTAGAATGCTCGGTAAAGGAGGACTGTGAGCCCTTTTCCTCAATCTGTTGCGAATTCCAGCGCTTTTTCCACGGTGTTTCTTGTACCGTCTCCTGTGGCCTTAAATTACATTTATATAGCACTTTTCTAGGCACTCAAAGCACTTTACATTGTGAGGGGGTATCTCCTCATCCACCACCAGTGTGCAGCATCCACCTGGATGATGCGACGGCAGCCATATTGCACCAGAACGCCCACCACACACCAGCTACAGGTGGAGAGGAGACAGAGAGATGAAGCCAATCAGTGTATGGGGATGATTAGGAGGTCATGATGGTCAGAGGCCAATGGGCAAATTTGGCCAGGATGCCGAGGTCACACCTCTACTCTTTTCAAAAGACAACCTTTAATTTTTAATGACCACAGAGAGTCAGGACCTCGGTTTAACGTCTCATCCGAAAGACGTTGCTTTTTGACAGTATACTGTCCCCATCACTATGCCCACACAGACCACAGGGTGAGCACCCCCTGCTGGTCTCACTAACACCTCTTCCAACAGCTACCTAGTTTTCCCAGGAGGTCTCCCATCCAGGTACTGACCAGCTCAACCCTGCTTAGCTTCAGTGGGCAACCAGCCTTGGGCTGCAGGGTGATATGGCTGCCGGCAATTTATCCAATTGGCTCTATAATATGCCGAAGCAGAAAACATAAATAAAGCAAGTATTTGATTTACAGACCAAACCTGAAAAAATGGCACCATCTGGTAAAAAATAGTAAAAAAAATAATTTTGAAGCCTTGCCAACAGAATGAAAGCCTATTAACAAAAATTGCATCATTTTACAGTTAAATGGCAATGCGATTAAAAACAGCAGTTTTTATGGGTTTCAATGGGGACATTTTTGTCCTTAAGGTCCTGGGAGAAACTATTTTCTGTACCTAGTGCAAAATAGATTTATTAAAGGAAATGGGGGTGAAATAGTAAAATTCCAATAAAAATACACACCTGTGCCAAAATTTACGCAGCTGGCAATAACACAGGCAAAATGATAAAAATAAAACAGGACAAAAATGTCCAAAATGTCACACAAGGGTTAAATTTAATATAATTGTCAACTGTTGTGCAACAGAATATGTTGTATCACACACTCTGCCACCAATCTGGGGTGTCACTAATGTATTTTGTTTTGTTTCTCTAATGACAGGAGGCAAAGCATCCACGTCACCCTGCTTCAGTGATCCAGATATCGACAGAGCAGCGGTGGAGGCCATATATAACCCACATATATCCAACGTCTGCAGCCAGGATGACACAAACATTTCCCTTGACCTGGACAATGAATCTCTTTCGGACCCCCTTCCTCCTCTCCCTCCACCCCTTCCACCCCTGGACAGCCCTGAGCCGCCTCTGCCTCTGCCCTGGGTGCCAAGCCCTCCTCCGCTGCCTGCGGTCAGTCCGGTGCGACCCACCACTCTGTCTCTGCCCCGGGAGCCGAGCCCCCCTCCGCTGCCTGTGGTCAGTCCGGTGCGACCCACCACTCTGCCTCTGCCCCGGGAGCCGAGCCCCCCTCCGCTGCCCTCGGTCAGTCCGGTGCGACCCACCACTCTGCCTCTGCCCCGGGAGCCGAGCCCCCCTCCGCTGCCCTCGGTCAGTCCGGTGCGACCCACCACTCTGTCTCTGAAAACACTGCCCCGCCCCACACCCAGCAGCACCATGGCCTCCACCACCAGTGCCATCACCAGGGAGAACGGAGGACCGCTGAGCAAAGACCCAGAGGAAGAGGAGAAGAAGCTGATGGAGGAAGAGCTGAAGAAATGCATCGAGGATTTCAGGAAAATCCGCATCCCACAACTCTTCCCAGACCGCAAGAGACACTGGCAGAGTGATCTGCTCAAAAAATACGAGTAATACAGATAAACCACCCTTCTGAAAACACCAGCATTGTTTGGGTTCTGGATCTGGTTGCACCAGCTATACTGTAAGTTACTTTGCCTAGTTGTGGCATAAAGAAGCACTGAAGTTTACACATTGTGTGATTAAATGACTTGTTAGAGACTCTTCAACAGGAACCCGATCTAAACCGTGCACCTGTGTGGTTCACTCTGTGTTATGCATGCCAAAAAATCTAAATGCATTTGTTTGTGTGTGTCAGTATTTATTGCTCCTTAATTTCAAATACCGTTCTTGAATGTTACATAATTACCTATTATATTATTTTATGATTAAAGCTGCAGTCCATAAGTTTCACCTCTTTGTCGCCATCTCTGCCTGCAATTGCAGATACTTGCAGAATAATTTTCATTACGTGTGTTGTGCTCCGGCACGGCTCCAGCGCGGATGAATCTAATGTTTTGATGTGTGGCTATCAGTCACCGCACCGGTGTGGATATTCACTGTACTTAGAAATCACAGATTCTACGTCTTGGAAGTATGACCCAAATAAGAGTTTCACTGGAAAATGACATCTGAACAAGTAACAAGTCTGCCACTTTTGTTCTGACCAACTGAGGAGAAAAAGCTTTACAAGACATCACACTATCAATGGTGATTAAATCTAATGATTGCTTGGCTCATATCTCATCAAACCATGCAAATTATTGTTATACTTTGTTCTCAAAATGTTAATGTTAACAACATAAGCATTGCGTGGCTACATGTATTTAGTGTGTATTAGCGTTACCTGTAGACTACTGGTGACTACGAGTGAATCTCCAGTCACTGATGACTGTTGTATTGACCTTTCTGGATTACAATCTGCCATCAAAATGATAAGTTTATTAATGCTATTAAAAGGCTATTAATGATCCACCACATGCGATATAGCCTCCCAGTACCACTCAAATTAGAAAACATTATTATAAGCTTACCATTGTGAATCAGGAAGGTAAGGAGATAGTTTTGAACACTGACTGGTTATGTACTTGCCCAAAAAATCATTATGGATATTTTTAACCAAAAACGTTACAGACTGCAGCTTTAAGTAATAATGACTTTACAGAGCTTCCAACCTATTTGCCATGTTCCTTGTTTTTTTGGAATGACATGAGGGTTAGTAAATGATTTTCATTTTTAGGATGAACTATCCATATTAATACATCAGCACATATGAATGGCTGGTGCTACCCTTCCCTGGTCCTGGCATGGGATGCTGGTACCTCATCTAGCTGCAGTGGAAAGACAATGTTGGCTACATCTTGGTTATTCTGGTCCATCAGCTCGACCAGCAACAAAAGCATCGCTAACATGCAAAAACTGGTATGAATCATGCTGATTTAATGCTGCTGATTTCATTTAATTCAGTGCGGTCTTTTCAGCATTACAATTGTGAAAATACAATTGTGAAAATTATTTTTGACAACATCACAATGCATATAGAGCAGTTGTATGTCTTTTGTTGAGTCCAGAATCTATTAGCAGTTTAGTAACATGAAGACTATATAAACAAATCTTCCTTAAAACTGGTTTGTTTAAAAAGCATAAAGACATCCTGAATTAAAAAGTTTGTCTTTAAAGGGATAGTTCACTTTGAAATTAAAATGTGGTATCTATCAGCTTACCCCAAGGGCATCCAAGATGTAGGTGTCTTTTTTTCTTCAGTAGATCCAATTTTGATGTTTTTAGGTCAAACCGTTCTAGTCTGTCATTCATATAATGGCAGGTATAGGTCACTGTCTCTATAAGAGGGAAAAAGAACATGCACAGAGACATCCAAATTAAACAATTCCCCATCGTAACTACACATTGATGGCCTAAGACACGAAACGAGCGGTTTGTGTGAGAAAACGAACCGTATTTATATCATTTTTTACCTCTTGTACACAACCATGTCCAAGTGATCTGAGTGCGCACACATCCGGTTTGTGACGTGTGTGTGTGCGCGCGCTCTGGCTCGTCGGCATCAACGCTTGACGGAGGGCGTGTCTGAAGCGTGGTGCTGACGCGCCGTCATAGTTACAACAACCAATCACATACTTCTCTGGTGTTGCATGAACGGGATTGGGTATTTGCATGAGGCGATCTGATTGGCTGACGCCTCCGTTGGCGCTTGAAATGTTGCGTCAGCACCACGCTTCAGACACGCCCTCCGTGAAGCGTTGACGCCGACGCCCCGTGTGAATGCAGCGTGAGCCAGAGCGCGCGCACACACCGGATGCGTGTGCACTCAGATCACTTGGACATGGTTGTGTACAAGAGGTAAAAAATGATATAAATACTGTTCGTTTTCTCACACAAACCGCTCGTTTCGTGTCTTAGGCCATTAATGTGTAGTTACGATGGGGAATTGTTTAATTTGGATTTCTCTGTGCATGTTCTTTTTCCCTCTTATAGAGACAGTGACCTATACCTGCCATTATATGACTAACAGACTAGAACGGTTTGACCTAAAAACATCAAAATTGGATCTACTGAAGAAAAAAAGACACCTACATCTTGGATGCCCTTGGGGTAAGCTGATAGATACCACATTTTAATTTCAAAGTGAACTATCCCTTTAAGGTTGGGTTTGGTTTTTAAATGTATTGATTTATTTTTCAAGCCTTTGGTTCATTTTTTAAACTTTTTTTTTTACATCATAAACTGAGTATGATATTTTGTGTAGACAGAAAACATTCTTGTATCATGAATAAATTATGGTAAAAGACATGTATTGGTTAATTTAGTATGGACCACTAATATATGGCACCAAATAGTTCCTGCAAATTTCTGTGATCGTAAATAAAGCAATAATATCTTAAAGTCAAAGTGTGTCATTTCTGTGTCAGGATACTCAAACAAACGGTGCACAAGAAATGTTTAGTTTGAGTCATGTGTTTACACATTTAAAGGAATCAAACAGGCATGTCTGCTTTTTAACACATTTCCATGACTTTCATGTCATCAGAGAACAACACAAGGAAATTGCCACATGGTCAGTCCTCCCTGTAGTAATCCTCAAAATCCAAGTTACCCCACGTAGCCTGGGGTTGCTCGAGGACACAATGATAGTGACTCTATCTCTATCTCTACCTCTATCTAGATCTAGCAACCTTACCAGCCCTGAGCCTTAATCACTACACCACCCACATAGACTGTGGTAATGCACTGAAGTAAGCTCTTGAATCACCTGAAACTTAAAGAAATATTAATAATCTGGTTGCACCAGGTTTGACGTTAATGACAGCAGATGCCATTGATTCGCATGTGTTTCGCTTATAGTATAAGTTAAGCCAAGGTCACTTAGCCTGCATTATAATCAACTTTGTGTTTGGAGAGAAACTATGAATACAGTCTGCAACACTCAGATGGTGTTGCATTCTTCTGTTTAAAGAAAGTTAAAGAGAAATGACTCACCCCGAAGTACAATTAGCACACTCATGCTTTTAAAGGGGTCATATAATACGATTTCACCTTTTTAACTTTTGTTAGTGTGTAATGTTCAATGCAAAGGGAGAAATGGTCTTTTACAGAATTAGCATAGCATTGGCTACAGCGAACGGCTGGTAAAGGACTACAACAAAGTAATTCCGGGTTAGTGACATCATAAACCCCGCCCCCGGGAACATGCAACGAAGGGGGCGAGGCCATGCGGCGCTGCTTTAGAGAAGAGGAAGAAAACTAGGGGTGCACGTAAAAATCTATTCATATACTGTATGAATCACGATTCTGTCTTCTAACGATTCTAACTGATTTCAAAATCAATGTTCTAAAGCAGCCGTTCTCAATCCTGTTCCTCGCGTCCCCTGCTCTGCATCTCTCTCTCTCTCGCTCTCATTCAGATCAGCTCAGCTCGAACTGTTCCCTTTATACACTTATTTTCCCATAGCTATGACAAGCGTTAAACATGGGTTGCCATACTGTATTAAAGCTTTAATCATGATAAAACCATATATTAAAAGCTAACAGAAGCAGTAGCATAGCATATCTAAAAGTATGAGACAACGACAAACAAAAAACTTAGGCCTACCATTAAGAGCCGTGCTTGCACAGGTTCTGTGCGATCCACTTCACTAATATCCTCTGCGTCTCAATTGGGCTCAAATTGATAATCATTATAGACCACGCCATTGTTTACAATACAATCAGAGCACATGACGCTGAGCTGAGGGGCGGGACGTTCAGACGCGCAGTAGAGGCGGATTAGCCAATCACAACACACTGGGCCAGCTAACCAATCAGAGTCCATCGTGTATTTCTGAGGGAGGGCCTTCACAGGAAGTCAACCAGGAAATCAACCGGCTGTTTTTATGCTAGCTGAAAAGCAGTGTACAATATAGGTAAAATATGTGATGCGATTTTTTAAAACGAAGTTGCTGTGCACCCCATAAACACAATCAATCCTCCGAAAAAATCCATTAGACCACCCCTTTAAGAAAGCATCTTGAAAAATGAAACACAGGTGGAAGAATAACAATTTAGAGCAGGAGTTCTCAACCCTGGCCCCTGAGGTCCACTGTCCCACAGAATTTAGCTCCAACCCTAATCAAACACACCTGAACAAGCTCATCAAGGTCTTCAGGAAATTACTAGAGAGTTACTGGAAGATGAGTTTGATCAAGGTTGGAGGTAAAGGGCCAGAGTTGAGAACCCCCGAATTAGAGGTATTTCAAGGGTACCTTCAAGGTTTTTAGTATAGTGGCCAGACATGGAAGTGCCAAGAGAACCAGATATTCCATCACAGTGCAGCAGTAATTATTTTATGAATGATATGAATGATCAAATTTGGACAGTCAGAAAGAAACCTGGACTTATGCAACCAGGAGGTGAAGTGGAAAGAAGTAAAAGTGACCTGTACATGTCCTATTCTAGGGCACAACAAGACCTTAGCTAAACTGGGAGCAAAATCCGTGCTGATAAGGCATGTAAATCTGCTTTAGGGATGTTAAAACATCAACAAAACCCCTTCAAGAGTCAGAATCTGGCTCTAAATTCTCAAAGTCGTTTGAGCTCAAAGCCATTGTCATGTTAAACCTTCTAAGACTGTAGATAATTCCCAAGAAGGAACATGAGCTGCATGAACTCGGCCTCAACTATCTTTGTCTAATGTATTCTCAACTGCTATGTGTTCAGCAGCAATAAAGCTACATACACTTTAAAGGTGTGGTCACGTTTACCATTGCTCTGCCAAATTTCACCAATGTGACTGCACCTTAAGAGTAGCTGGGGCTTCATCCACAGAAAACACTTGTAGTATTGAATAAACTAGGCAGAGAACTAGGTCTAAGTTGTGATTCCTGCACTAGAATGCAAACAGATGGCACTTAAAAGCATACTTCCTAGTAGAGAGAGCTCTCACATTCAAACAGGTCTCTATAATCTGAGGTGAAAGACCATGTTGTATTAGAGAGGCCATACCCAAAGTTTCCACATCTTCGGCTTGAGATACCACACACTGCCCCAAGCCTTAGATAGCAGATTGGTTCTGACCTGAATTTCTCAAGGAAACCCCTGAAGGAGAGATATTATATCCAAGCATCGTATGGTGCCACCAGCAGAAGAGAAACTCTGTCTTTCCACACTCTTGTAAAAACCTCAAGAAGCAGTCTTATTGGCAGGAAGGCTCTTCAGCCATGAGTGTCCAGACTTATGCCGAGTTCACACTGCACGATTTTCAAACTCGTCGGATCGCAGTTGTTTTCACACTACATGACTATCTGGGGTAGCACTCAGTCGCTGCTGTGTTCACATTGCACGATGGATCGGAGACAGGGGGATTCACATTGCATGATTTCACAATAGGAAGAATCGCCGACAACTCTGTCTGATCCGCAAACTACGTTTCACAACAAAACACACGTGAGAAGTGATAAGGAAATAACGCGAGAAAACCCACGTGCATCAGACCGGAGTTCTCGAGCGAGACTGGAAGTATTAAAAAAAATATAGTCCGCAAATTGTCTGTGCGCTGATTTCCAGCTACAAAAAGAAAAGCAGATTATGCAGGAGGGAGATGCAGGGAACAGAGATTGTGTGTTCTGCAAAGAGAGGTAAATAATAGTTTTGCAGTAACTGTTATGCTGATGTTGCGGCTGGTCAAGCAAATGTTTGTGCGTTGTTTCTGTATGATATAATTGTACATATATCTATTAAAATACTGATATTCTGGTCTATAACTCCTCCCCGATCTTCCCTCTGCCCTGTATCTTTGTCTCTCATTGGCTGAAGGTCATCGCCGATGTAGTTATTGAATAAAACCACAACTAGACAGAAATGGGTTTACATTTTTTATTAATTATTTGAATTGTATATCTTACCCGTGGTTCCGCCGGGATCCATGACTGCAGCATGGAACAAAGGCCTGTTGCGATGTCCTTTATATCCTTTGCTAGGAATTATGGGAAATGTAGTTTTGGGGACCGTCTGGGTTTGGTTTGTTTATTTTTGGAGGTTATGTTTTTTTTGTATGTTAGTTTAATTTTGTTATTGCTTTGTTGAATGTAATTTCATAAGTTTATAAAGTTTATTTGTATATATTATATATAATTTTTTTCTTTGAGGTTTAATGTACTAAATGTACTAAATTTTTGGAATTAAGATCTTGTGAGACCCCCTGTAATTATAAAATGGTTTGGTCTGATTTGTTAAAAGGGTTAAATTTTTGATGGATGAGTTAGTTCTGGTGAGGGATCCCTGGAGAAATATCTGAGGTCCAGAACTCAGTAATGTGCTGATATTTCATTGATTAGTTTTTTTTGTGTGTGTCCTTTCCCATTTTTTCTGCATCCTTGTGATCAGTACATTTGGTGGTGAATAAAAACGGAAATTTTGAAAACTCTATGAATGTCTCCTGGAAATGTATGGAAGAACCCTGACAGGACTGTATAGCTAATGCTGTCCCTGGTGTCACCTGGTATCTCCCAAGGAATAATTTGTTTTCAGTCACATTTGGATTGCACACTAGGGCACTATAAGTATTTTGTAATATGTACTATGTATTATGTTTTTTATGTACTATAACATGACTTTCTATGAACTTTTCATATAAACTGCTTTAGGGTGGGTGATATAACCGTTAAACGTTAAACCCCACTGTTTATATACACTGTTGCAGTGATAGTGATAGTAGTATAAAGCAAGTAGTGTAATGTGAAAAGCAATTTGATTGTGATGCACCGGATTTGAAAGCTATAGTTAAAGTTAAGATTTACACATTAATTTTTTGCCTGTTACTTCATAAAAAGGTGTCATAAGATTTGGAATATAACTCCAGATCTAAGCATAACTGATGCTTTTATGTTCCTTTTGGACATTGACAGTTCATTATACAGTATTCGATGAATGGAAAAGAGCGGCTTGGACAGTCTGCTTAACTTTTGTGTTTTATTGAAGAAAAAAGCCATAAGGGTTCGGAAAGACATGAGTTAGTAAAGGATAATATCATTTTTATTCAACTATTCCTTTAAGAACTTGAGGACTTTCCCTGCAGTCAATCTATAATTTGGCAGAGCACTGCTTCCCCCTCTATCAATAATTAAATAAACATATGCCAATATAAGTCCTTCATCCCTACAACCCCTTTAAACAGCCAACTCAGCCAAACTGAATTTATACTGCATATCTTTGTTTTTGATGTTGTTTATATTTTCTTCTGATTTTGTACTTCATCTCAGTAAAAAGAAATCAAACGATTTTGTATATTTGTATTTTCATCAAACACGTGCTAGATAGATACTGTAGATGGATAGATAGATGGATGGATGGATGGATGGATGGATGGATGGATGGATGAATGAATGAATGAATGAATGAATGAATGAATGAATGAATGAATGAATGAACTACAACACAAAAACCACCTTACTGCCAATTGGTAAGGCGAGTCAAAGTTGTGTTCAATTAATTACAGAATTACAGTATGTGCTGCATTATACAGTGCCTATATGTACAAGAAGTTCAAAATAAGCCTATATTAAATACCAAAAAAATAATGAATCCTGTATTGTTTTCACAGTGATATAGTAATATAAAACTTCTGCCACTTAACACTTAATTAACAGAAGTGTACACTGTGTTGGGATGCTCAAACAAACTGATTCGTCTGGACAGCACTACAGAGACAGAAGTACAATAATAGGTGACCAGGTCGAAGAAATGTGCTGTGTGGAGGTTATATTGTTTTCAGGAAAATGCGTATATAGGCTACATGTTCTATTACCCTCCATTTGTTTCAAGACATGAACTTTTCCCTTAATCTGTCCTAGTTTGATGTTGTAGCTCATCAGCCTTATCAGCTCATTTCCCTGTAATTGGCATCTGGCTGTAGTTAGGAGAAATGGCTGTCAGTCAAAGCCCTGATAACAACTGCCTTTCATTCTCATTTCCCCACAAATGTAGTCACACAGAGATTTGATTTTCAGATGTTTAATATATGCACAATGCAACCACAATTTTCAACATAAATATGCACGAAAGACATTATATAATTTAGAAACTGAGGTTATTAACATTCATTTATTCAGAATTTCCTGATGGAAAAAACTATAGAAAGCTTGATGTCAGATATTGAAGAACTAGCAAAAGCTGATGGTGTTGACGCTATGTGTCGGCTGGGTTTGGACCAAATAACCTGTGCTTGAACACACCGCACAGACTACAGTCGACTGCAAACTAGCATGTGTTCTGCACCTGCGTGTAAGGAATTATGTGTCTATGTCAGCAGCTAACAATACTACAACCCCAATTCCAAAAAAAAGTTGGGACATTTTGTAAAATGCAATAAAAATCAAGAATCTGTGGTTTGTCAATCCTCTTTAACCTTTATTTAATTGACAAAAATACATAGAAAAGATTTACAATGTTTTCACTGACCAACTTCATTGTAGTTTGTAAATATAAACACATTTTGATGTCTGCAAAACACTCCAAAAAAATGGGTCAGAGGCGTGTTTACCACTCTGTCACATCAACTTACAATGTTTAATCATTTGAGATTTGAGGATACTAACTGTTAAAGTTTTGCATGCAAAATTTTTGTCCAATCTTGCTTGATACAAGACTTCAGCTGCTCATCAGTCCGTAGTCATTATTGTCTGATTCTCCTTTTTATGATGGGGCATACATTTTCAATAGGAGACAGATCTTCTGGCCAGTCAGTCACATCTACATGTCTCTATGAAACCACGCTGTTTTAGCACATGCAGAATGAGACCTGGCACTGTTTTAATCTAATAACCATGGACTTCCCATGAAAGACGTCACCTTGATGGCAGTATATGTCTCTGTACAATCCCAATATAAGACTCTGTGTCAATGATACCTTCGCACATATGCCAGTCACCCATGCCGTTTGCACTGATTCACCTCCATACCATGACAGACGTTTGCTTTTGCATCTGCATCTATGATAAAATTAGTCTGTTTTATTCTTATTCCGAGGTCACCGTAGCCACCCGGATCCAGTACGTATGCCAGATCAGATGATGAGAGATGACATCTACAGCCCTGAATGTTAGCGGAGACCACGTCAACTAGATGAGCCACTAGATGAACCTCGTCATCTAGACGGCCGTCGATACAAGACCACGGGAACCATTTGAGTCCCCTGCACAATCTGACTTTGTTGCAGTTTTTTTGCAGGGACAGTTTTGGTGAGGTTGACAACATCTCTGACTCCCTTATCTCAATCAAGATCATTTTGGGTCTTATGTGTAACGGAGCTTTCAAGTTCAAAGCTCAACTTGAACTTATATCATGCTACGTCCCCCAAACCGGCTGGATACGCAGCAATAATGCTAAGAAGAAATCTTGCTGCACACTTTACCAGAAAACCAAGCACAATGAAAGCTGTAGTCTCCGAGGCATGAATTAGCTTTGCATTTAAAACCTTGCATTGTGTGTTACTCATGAAGATGAGATTGAATCCAGGGTTAGACCAGGAATCCAAACCACAATCACAGAATTGTGCTGTTATCATTTTCAAGTGAATTTGGCACAGCTGTGAAATACACACACTGACTAAGCAGGTAATTGTGTGTCGTTTGACTCTGGTTTCTGCTGACGCAGGAGGAGAGCTGCACTTTAATCAGAAAGCTCTTTTTTACCCAGTGCTCACATTTATTAATGTCCAACTGTCTCTCAGCTTAACTTTTTTTTTTTTGGCAGTCTGTTCCTAGACTGCCGTTCTTAGAGAGCACAGGTGAGTCTTCTTGACATTTATTAAAAGTGTCTCAAAAGCTGATGGGAACTTCTCAGATGTCCCTGTCACGGGGGATCTAACCAGATGTATAACAGGGGTTCTCAAGGTCCACTTTCCTGCAGAGTTCAGCTTCAACTCTAATCAAACACGCTTGAACAAGATCATCGAGGTCTTCAGGATTACTAGAAAGTTACTGACAGGTGAGTTTGAGGAAAGTGGACCTCGAGGGCCAGAGCTGAGAAACCCTGCTGTATAATGTAGGTTTGGAAGCAATTTATAATAAGGACTTCTGTTTCTGATCTGATATTTATACGACTGGCAGTTCACACTTTTCACTTTGAAAGTGATGTAATCTGATCATTTGCTCAGACAGTTCCATCAATATAAACTACTCTAAACCTAATCTCATCTTTAGCCACGGACCCTCTTCTACAGACAGTTTAGTCATTCTTGTTATAAGATGTAAATGTCATGTTACCTATTACTAATAGGGTGATTTACACGTAGCCTATGTACTCTTTTCCCTCTGCTTACTACCAAGAGAGCAGCATTCCTAAAAAAACACTTTGCAGCTGTTACGTGTATGTTCCTGTTGAGTTCCTGTTTTGCCTTATTTGGTAGTTCCTGTTTTCATTAGTTAATCATCATTCATTCATATCACCTGTCTTGTATTATTCATCTCGTTTGCTCATTAGTTTGTCTGTCTTTATAAGCCTTCTGTTTCTGTCTCGTATTGATGTTAGTTTAATGGAAATTGTGTGTTGATGTATATTAAAGACTCCTTTTCGCCAATTCCTTCCTTTTAGCCACGGACCCTCTTCTACAGACAGTTTAGTCATTCTTGTTATAAGATGTAAATGTCATGTTACCTATTACTAATAGGGTGATTTACACGTATGTACTATCTTTTCCATCTGCTTAAGAGAGCAGCATTCCTAAAAAAACACTTTGCAGCATTTATTAATCTAGGTTAATGTTTAATTATAAATATAAAACTACATTAAAATGTTCATTTATACAACTTTATGTCTTAACTCTTCTTCTTTGGCTCTCAACGGAGGCGGTCGCATTTTTATTTACTTTTTATACTTCAGATTTTCAGTACAACTCTAAAAATTGTCATCTCCAGAAATTTTCAGATGATTCTGCAATTGTTGGCTGTATAAAGGAGCATGATGAGAGTGAATACAGGGAGCTTTTAAAGAGTTTTGTGGACTGGTGTGAAACGAATGGTCTTAGGCTTAATGCTAGTAAGACCAAGGAAATTGTGGTTGATTTTAGTAGATATCCTCACAAAGTGGTGCCAGTGAATATACAAGAGTCAGAAATTGAGATTGTCACGTCATATAAGTATCTTGGTGTATATTTCAATAACAAGCTGGATTGGTCTGACAATACAGTACAGGTTTATAAGAAGGGTCAGAGTCGCATTCATTTATTAAGGCGACTGAGATCCTTTGGAGTGTGTCAGGCACTGTTGAAGACCTTTTATGATTCTGTGGTATCATCTGTGATCTTGTATGCTGTCACCTGCTGGGGAGGGGGATTGTTAGAGAAGGAGAAGAATAAACTCAATAAGCTGATAAAAAAGGCAGGTTCTGTGGTGGGTTGCGTGTTGCCCACTATTGATGTGATTGCACAGGATAGAATGACTGATAAATTGGTCAGTATAATGAAACAAGATTGTTATCCTCTTCATGGAACAGTTCAAGCATGTGTGAGTACTTTTAGCTCAAGATTAATTCAGCCCCGATGCCATAAGGAACGATATAAAAAGTCATTTTTACCAACAGCCATTAGGTTATATAATCAATGTCATATTAGGTGACTGATGTATTATTTTACATTGTATTTGTATAACATGGTGTAGAGTGTACTATGATGCCTGAAACTAGGGGGGCTGTATGAAATACCGTATTGTGCAGTATCTTCTCTTTTATCTATTTCTTGTGGTGAGCTGCTGTGACATGTGAATTTCCCTTTGGGATTAATAAAGTTAATCAATCATTTAATCAATTTTTTCTCGCTCCCCGTCCTCGCCCTTTTTTCCCTCCCTGCCTGCTCTCTTGTCTCGTCTCGTGTAATACTTGAGAGACTCTCTCTGCATTGCTCCTCAAAACTGAAAAAATCATGGATTTGATCAACTGGTCTCTCAACGCAATTGACACCATCTTCTCGACGAGAAGTTCGGGTTCTGGGGAACCTAACTGCCCTGACGGAACGTTCTCCGCTGGCTACACGATGGACGCGTGGGACAGATGGCATGTCGTGTGTTTAGCGGCTCTTTCCGTGGAGGACATTGAAGATATCTATCTATTCGGAACCATGATAACAGGTCTTCTGCTGATGGGATTAGGCTTTGCCCTGGGTTATCGAAGAATTCAGAAAATGGGAACAGCTGTTCAAAGCCTCACAAGGCTGCCCGTCATGATTGAAGCAGTGGGAAGAGCGGTCAGCATTGAGACTGAGACTATTAACCGCAATATGGATTCTATCATGGAGAAGCTCACGGCTTTTGCAAAGGAAAATTGATGGAGACCAGAACGGACAAAGAGAGTAGCCGTGTAATTGGAATGCGGTTACTCGCCCTAAGACTAAACAAGCACAATCTTATCTTTTCCGGCTCCCCTCTACCAGCACTGGCCTTGGCCATGGCCGCTGTTGGAAAATCAACCCTGAGAAGAGCACCGCAGGGAGACGCTCTCTGCGTTCCCTCCCTCATTCTTTAGACACCTGCTGATTACACATACACACATACTGATTACAAACTATTACACATACACACAAACATTTGCACTCACTTCCCCAAACCCCCGATCCAACGCCTCCGTCGCTTTAAACCGCCAGCCTGACAAGCGGGTCTGTGACTAGCGCCGGGATATGGCTGCCTGTCTGGATGGCTGATTGCCAGAGCTGGATTACCTCCCCTGTTGCAAAGTTGTGTGTCTATGGTGTATTATGTGCTTTATGCTTGAGGTGTTTTTCCTGTTCTCACACTGTAGGAGTATAGTCCCAAGGAGTATAGTCTGGGGGTTATTTTTTTTTCCTCGTCTCTTTCCTCATGTTTGCTGTATTTTTCTTCAAAAATCAAAGCATTTCACTGCTGATTGTACTCTGTATGATTGTGTATGTGACAATAAATCTACTACTACTACTACTTTATGTAATCTAAAATGTTAAGTATGTATTAGTAGGCTATATATAGAAATGCACCATTAGATAATTTCTAATACAAATAATAAATTTAATAAAATTAAAGGGTTAAACTTTACAGTAATACTTTACAAATTAAAGACTTTACAAAGAGGAAAAAAAAGAATATCTCAGTATTTTTGTCTTGTTTTCCAATAAAATATCTAAACATCCTAACATAAATATAGCCTAGATTTACTTCAGAAGCAAAATGAAGATATTTAGTCTTATGAAACAGAACAAAATGAAGATATTTAGTCTTATGAAACAGAACAAAATGAAGATATTTAGTCTTATGAAACAGAACAAAATGAAGATATTTAGTCTGAAACAGAACAAAATGAAGTAAGTTTGCTTAAAACAAGATCAAATATCTGCCAGTGGGGTCAGAAAAATAATCTTGTTTTCCTTTGAATTAAGTTGACATGTCTGACTAAACTCACTTCATGAACTCAATTCATTTTGATACATTTCTTAGAAAACAAGACTGATCTTTTCTCATCTTTTGTTATTTTGCATCTCCAGTAAATTATCTGACTTTGCAAAGGAAAACAAGACAAAATACTAAGGAAGAACAGGTTTTTGCAGTGTCGCAGTAGTTATTTAACAATTCTAGTCAGAGCAGATATTCCAGACGGTTTTCTTTTCTTGATCTTAAAAAAGTCTAAAGTTTCCTTAATAAAACCTGCAGAAATCCTCAGTATTTTTCAATGTTATTTCATGTTAGCTACTGCATTACCTGTTAACACAGAACCGTATTGATAAATGTTATAGTTATATCAGTGTGTATCTGTAAGAAATGAAGACATGCAGTCACACCACATATTTTAGTGTTTATTACCTGCAGACTCAATCAATAATGAAACAAAGGTGTGAACAAAAAAAGAAAAAAAACACCCTGCTGTATTTGGCTTTTATCGCATCTTATTTGCATAAAACTGAGAAAGTCTCTGATTTTTCTCACAGCTTGCTCTGCTCCCACAATCCCCTGCACATCATTTGTTTTCATACAGATTTACAGCTCTGATGATACACATTTATGTGAGCTGGAAAAGGACAGGAGGACATTAGGATGTCCGTACATGTGTTGAAAGTGAGGAGAGGTTAAACATGACCAGTTAGAAACACTCCAGCAGCAAACAGAAGTTATTTAACACACTAAGTACAGAAGCACACACTAAGTGAACATGCATGCTAAAATCAGCTCCACAGATCGCCCAAGACCTCAGAGAGGAGAATACACCAGCTATGAAAGTGTGTCAGTGAGTGGAGAGATCAACAGCATTAACATTTCCATTTGCATCATTAAAACCCAAGAACTAATCCAGTCCTGCTCCTTTAATCTCCTAATTCTCCTGGTTCTCAGTGTCTGTCGCTTCCATCATCTGACTCCAGTCTCAATCTCTCTCTTTTTCCTCCTGATTTCTCTCTGTTGCCAACTCATTTTCATGGGGAAGTTGCTAAAGGAAGGTGTTTGTTGCTAAAAGTTTCTAAATGACGTTGTGATGTAATTGCGCAATGACGTCATCATGTAATTATGATGCAAAATTGTGTCAATGCATCAAATCTCAGCAAAAAAAGAAGAAAAAAGTTATATGTCATTTTTAGATTTGTTTGTAAAATCATATAAATGCATAATATAATAATAAAATATAAGTTGCCTAACTGTATTTTTAATACAACATTGAATTATTGAACACTTGCACATTTTTGAACAATTACAATTTAATTTTTTTTATTAGCTATAAAGTAAAACTACACATTCTGAACAATGATCGTTTTAAGCAGTGTATTAGTAGTTAGTATGCTACACTAAGTAAAGTCTGTAAAAATAGTCTACTATGTTAATATGAAAGAATTTTCCGTATTGATTTTTCACAGGTTTTTTACCTGCATCTTAAATTATGCATTGTATTTTGTGTTTTCAGGTTACATGTTATAATGGATAATGTCCAGGAAAAGTACTATTTTTCTAGATATTTTTCTTAAAGTGTACTAACTGACTTTGAGATCATACACCGATTGGGTCTGCGCAGCCGAACACACATAATTATTATTTGAACAATTGCAAATAGCAGCTAACTATATTCACGTGATGTGTGTACTGCTAGGCATCTTTGGGGTTTTTTGTGTAATTAAAAAAAAAAAAAAAACTTGTGCTTTTGATCATTTGAGTGACTTATCAAAAGTTGCCAAATAAATTAAAATAAATGCTAAATTTGTTGCTAGGTGCTTTTGGAAGAAAAAGTTGCTAGGGTAGTCCGAAAAGTTGTTAAATCTAGAAACAAAATTGCTAAATTGGCAACACTGATTTCTCTCACTCAGTATCAGTAATGCTGATATAGAGGAGCCGGTCTCTGAACAAACCCTTAACCAAAGTGTGTAACTCGTCCTCACCCTTTGTACTCTAGACATGAATGACAGCTCAAATCATGTGTCTGCACCCCCAAAGCCCCGTTC
Source organism: Schizothorax lantsangensis (assembly GCA_027422415.1). Classification (NCBI taxonomy): domain Eukaryota; kingdom Metazoa; phylum Chordata; class Actinopteri; order Cypriniformes; family Cyprinidae; genus Schizothorax; species Schizothorax lantsangensis. The sequence continues at coordinate 27,508,999 of CM049861.1, read as the reverse complement.
ACACCAAGAACGATAACAATAAAGATAACGTTAAAGATAATAGTTCTAAAAATCGTTCTCAATATTAAAGAAAAGCAGAGCCCACACCACAGCTATAATGATAAAAGCTGATGAACGATACAAACATTGACACCCAATCAGAATCCATCCTGCTATAACGAGCTGGAGAATTTAAAGCGGCAGACGAGCGTGCTCTTAGAATAAACAGACGATATCGGACGCTAATATCTTTATAGTTATCTTTGTTATCACTCTTGGTGTGAACGGGGCTTTAAACTAACCCTCAGTGTGCACTGTAAAAAAAATCTGTAAAATTGACGGTAAAAAAAACAGCAGCTGTGGTTGCCAGAATTTTACCGTAAACAAATACGGTAGCAACATTTTAGTTTTTAACTTAAATTTACATTGAAATAATGTAATTTCATTAACTGATATAATGTTAATATACCAACCTATTGAAGTACTGAAATCTGTTTTGTATCTTTGTAATACACTGATAACCACCAAAAGCAGGAGGTGATGAGAGTCACATGATGAACCAAAGCCCATCACAAGCAGCTTTTAAATACTAACATATATATAGAAGGTGCACAGTGTCATTCACACAAACACTAATCACCATCATGGTAACACACATGAAACTGAAATATGCAAAAAACATTAATTTAACAACATTAGATGTAACACAACCCTAATGTAAAAAAAAACATCAAATTTGAAATGTAATGCAGGGAATGTCAATTTACGGTTATTCACTGTAAATTATACACTTTTCACTTTCAAAAATGGTATACTACCGTAAAATTACATGTAATGTCCAATACAGTTTTTCACCGTATACAGTAGGGAAACTTACCGTAAACAATATAACAGGTTTTTACTGCAGCATCTTTACAGTCTTTTACCATTAAATTCACTGTCACTTTTTACAGTGTGTTAGCAGATCAGACAAATTCAGACAAACTGTCCACTGTCACGTCCTGTTTTGTTGCCTTCATTCAGAGACTCTTATTTTGATATTCTGCTATTTCTGTTTTCTTGTTTCCTGTGTTTAGTTCCTGTTTCTTTGGTTGCCTTGGTTTCTGAATGCCCTGATTGGTTTGTGTAGTAACTGATTATGTTCACCTGTTCCTTGTTTAGTTCTTCATTTAGTTCTGCAGAGTTAGTTTGTTATTTGTCTTTACTTCGGTTGCTTTTCCCAGTATTTCCAATGTTTTGTATTGGATTATTACAGTTTTTTTCATTTTGGTGCAAGTTTCACAAACAGGTTGTACATTTTCAGAACTCTTATTGCATTCTTATTACAATCTTATTACATTTCAACGTGTTTCTTAATTATGTTAGTAAAACGCAAAATCACAAAATATCCTTTTTTTACAACAAACAGTAAGGTTTTCATTTATGTAGACATTTCATTCACAGTAACTACCTTTCATAATGCTGTCACTTACTATCAAACATTTGTTTGCCTCTCTTCTCATTCAGATTAATACATGTATTTATGATTTAATCCAGTGATTTAATCTGAGAGAAAGATTTGCAATTTGTGAACCGAGCAAGACAGAGTACTAGAGAGATGAAACAAATGATAAATATGTGTCTGTCAGATTGATCAGAGACACAGATGGCATCAAATACAGTATTTTACATTACATCATGCCATGTGATGCTGTAAACAGAGGCCTTACCATGGTAGAGACGAGCAAAGTACTGTAAGTCACCCTGAAAGGGCTAAACTTTAGACTTATATGCCAAATTGTTCACCTCCGTGTTCATCTTCATCACACCTTTTCATGACACACTGAACTGACAGTATTGTAAACATATGGATATATATATATATATATTTAAGTGTATTTCTAGTGTGACAGCTGTAGCCTGTATTACTGTAACATCTGTTAGTATGGCTGACTTTAAACGTGTCTTGCTTGTCTTGAATAAACTGATTGTTAAAATTATTAATTTGAAAGAAGATCATTCTGTTGTGTTTTGATGATTAAGACAAATTTTCTCATTGCATATTAAAAAAAGTGTTTTGAAACAGCTTTTATATATACTGAACATGTACTGAATATGTACAATATGTCTAAAATGTGTATCTGCAATGAAAGCATGAGCTTTGGTTTAGAAAGACTGACTAGCAGTGCTACAAATGTGATGAGTGTCACGGTGCACACAGCGGGGAGGAACGAGGATTAAACTCAAATATACAGTCTTTAATTCAAACAAGGCAGGAACACCGGGAGTAACGAGTAGACCAGACAACACTAACTAAACAGACAGGAACTTAAATACAAGGGATAATTACAGACAAGGACTAAAACACAGCTGAACTGAATAAACTAATAATCACACTAAACAAGGACAGGAAACAAACCAAATAAGGACACAAGAGGCAGGAACACATGACACACACCTGACAATGAGCTTGGATTTTTGAACTAAGAATTTTGAAAATAAAATCTGAATGAATGAAGTGCATTTTGATCATTGGTTGTGAGTTTTTCATGGGCTGAAAAAAACAAAAAAAAACCATCTGGCTTCTGATATTAGTGTCATGATTGTAAAAAACTGTAATTTTGTCCACGAATTACAGTCACACTCGGCTCCCCCATAAGTAAGCAAGTCAATAAATAAATAGATAACTAAATAAATATTACATTTATTAATTGTAATGAGAATACTCAATTCTTAACCCAGATAATGTAGTTGATTGGCCTAACTGCTGGCCGTAGGCTGCAAAGCAGTGCACTGCAGCAACTTGATGGATCAGTATTAATTTAAAAACAAATAAAGCTCTTAGAAGCAAATAAAGACATATTACCCAAATAAACTGCTGTAAACATAATTGAGCTTGAAGCGTTAAGATCTTTGCTCAGTAGTGTACATATGGGAATATATTAGCTGGAAAGACAGCTCTTTGACTTATGAAATACTGTCAGTACGCTGTGCTGGAGAGGCAGACTCAGCAGGAGCAGTAGAGACACAGTACCGTGTGATGGAGCTTTTTAGACCACAATTAGGCCATTAATCCAGCTGCAGCAGGACGCTTGCATTAATGGATTTCTAAACGTAGCCAATTCACACCCGTTTGTCCCCCGCTACCTGCTGACTGCATCAATAATGCATCAAAGTGACTTACACACACCCAAACACAACCACCAAGAGTATATGTTCTCACAATCCACTCCAGATATTGTTAAACAGCAAATCAGACTGAACATATTCCTGATCAAATATGAATCACCATACACTGACATCTAACATTCACATAACTCAGTTATGTTAGAACGACTACATTTATGAGATCTTTTCTTAGAAACTCCACTCTCTGAATTGGGACGTGTCGATTTAAGAAATCATGGCTGTCCTATCTTGGGCACTTACAGGATCTGAGGATATGAGGGTATGCACTTTTTTAGCAAAAAAAAACAAAACAAACAAACAATATATGATCATGTTAATGGGTAAATTGGCTGGAGTGTATTCCAGAAAGCAAGGTTAACTTACCGTCACATATACCCTGAACTCTCGGTTGATTAACCCAAACTTTGGCCAATGCAATCTCATGGCAATTCATACATATTTTACGAGGTGGATAATTCGTACAAATTCGTACGACCTCACTCGTATGATTTCTGTTAAGTTTATGGGCGGGGTTAGGTGTGGTCCTTTTTATGAATTCCTACAAATTTGCCACCTCGTAAAATATGATTTTTCTGAAATCGTATGAATTTCATATATGTGAGGTCATACGAATTTGTACAAATTAGCAACCTTATCAAAAATTTACAAATTGCCATGAGATCGGGTTGAGTGTGCTTGGGTTAGTTCAGTCAACAGTTAACACACAAGACATTCTCAACAGAGCGACGAATCGACGAGTCAGTGTGGAAACAGGTGCTAAGAAAAAACATGCCATGCTGCTTCTTTCTTCTTCTTCTGTTCAAAGGCTATCTGCATACTTACATCGCCACCTAATTGGTGGTTGTGCAATAATTGCACAACCTTTTCATTTCGTCGTTAATCATTAATGAATAAGAATTATATTGTTTGATATAAATATAATGCATATCACATGTGTATTTTTATTATGGAAATACATTATAGAAAACATCCCGTTGCATAAAGAAGAAAAAAAAACATTTAAATGCAGGTCCATGATATGTGAGATGACAATAAAATAAATATAAATATATTAGTATAAAACCAGCATTACGTTGTATAATAGTGCTTTATAATTAATATATATTGATTAATACATGTTGACAGCTATAAACCTTGATTGAATTAATAAACCTTGTTTTATTTGATCCCTTTTTGACTATCTTCATCTTCATCTGGACTTCTGTCACGTCTGTCACACACACACACACACACACACACACACACACACACACACACACACACACACAGTATATATATAAAACTATAATATTGTATATTATATAAGTATATTGTAATAATACGTATATAATATTGTGCTGCAATCTTCCACACCCACTGGAGCTGCTCCAGAGCAGGTTGCATTCAGAAAAAGTTCTACTTGCATACCATGATAGTTACCTCTGGTTTTGGACCTGAAAGCTGAATTTATCAGTTTATTTACCCTTAAATGGGTCATGAACTGAGAAATCAAAATTCCCTTGATATTTTGACATATAAGAGGTCATTGTGCTTAAAAAAAACTTCTTTAAAAGTTCTTTAAAAGTTTCAGAACTCAAAACTTTCTCGTTAGTCTGAAACAGCTTATATTGAAGGCAGTCTGCCAAACCGACAGCTTGTGGAATGTGCCACTTTATGATGTAATAGTGTGGATAAGCACCGCCTCCGCAGAAGAAGATCAACGCCTGCTTCTGCATCACTGCCTGTTTAGCCCCGCCCACCGTCAGTAAGAACTTGCTCCTTTGTTCACTTCATTTTACCGCGGATTCGTTTAGAAACAAGGCACAATTCAACGTGGGATTTTCATAAAGACTGAGACTAGACCATGCTGTGCTGACTTTATTGGATATGATGTTGCACCACACAACGTCTCAGGTTACGTATGTAACCCTGGTTCCCTGAGAACGAGCAGTCACTTTGGGGAGCGCCTTCAGCATGACTGGTGTCTGAAGCATACATCTAAACATGAACAATAGCATTGGCTGGCGAAAGCCTATGACGTCATTACAATCTCCACATGGAGACTGGGAAGAAATTGAAAGGCTCGCCTGAGCTGGAGGGCTATGGTCAGACAGGTATCTCTTGTCAAGGCGGCCCAGAGCAGCGCCCTCTTCCTTGGCAAGTCAAGCCTTGCTGTGGCGCTTTCCATAATCTCTAACAGCTCAGCGTACGCAGGCGGGAGGATTGAGAGGACTCAGTCTCAACTTCTTCATCCTCATCTAACAGCTCCTGCTCTTCTTGGCTAGAAGCCAAGGAAGCCACAGGGAACCGATGACTGTCCCTCTTTCCTCGAAAAGAGTGACAAACAAGAACTGAGTTTTTCATAGAAAAACTCACAATGGATGCAGATTGCCTCCGCTCAAGGATTTCATGTGCACGACATGTTCTTCACTCAAACAGAAGCAGCACAAGATCGTGTGTGCTTCCAGGCATGATCAAATAATTCAGAGGATCCACACACTTCTTAAACACCTTACTAGTGCTGGCCATGGTGATGTATGAAAGAACAGTGTTCTTACCGGAATGCATGCTTCAAAAAACCTAAAACAGTCTCTTGAAAGACGAAGAAGAAGGATGAATATGACGAATGTGTCTTAACCGACAGTACGCCCTCATTTAGAAGCCAAGGAAGCCACGGGGAACCGATGACTGTCCCTCTTTCCTCGAAAAGAGTGACAAACAAGAACTGAGCTTTTCATAGAAAAACTCACAATGGATGCAGATTGCCTCCTCAAGGACATTGCACGCATGTTCTTCACTCAAACAGAAGCAGCAAAGATCGTGTGTGTCAGGTGTCAAATAACGAGGATCCACACACTTCTTAAACACCTTACTAGTGCTGGCCATGGTGATAGATAGAACAGTGTTCTTACCGGAATGCATGCTTCAAACAAAACAGTCTCTTGAAGATGAAGAAGAGGATGACGTGTTCTTCCGGCGCCCTTTTATACTGTGGTCGCGCTGGTAATGACGTCATAGGCTGTTGCCGGTTATTGTCGTGTTTAGATGCATGCTTTAGAGCCCTGCATTTCGGCCCGGGCCCGATGGGCCCCGACTTTTTTACGTACCTAGGGCCGGGCTTCGGGCCAATTTTCACATCATAGTTCAGACGCGGGCCGGGCCTCGGGCCTGTTTTAGGTTTCTCCTTATTTTTATATTTTAGACATCCATCAATTAGTGATGAAAAAAATTGCTGCACTGATGGAAACAACACGAGACCGTGCCGCGACTGAGAGCGGCTCGACGTGTTTAGTGTCCCGCAGCAGCAGCAGCGAGCTCAAGTGACTTCAGCTGAAGAGTTCTGTGTTCAAATGCACGCGATAGGTTAAAGCTTGCCACAAAGCACCGGCAAACATAACCATGAATGTGTCCGCGGGAAATAGTAAGGAGATATTTGAATTATTTACTAATAAACTAATGTTTTCTGAGTCCGTGTCGCAAGGATGAAGTTGCTGATCCTGACTCGCCGTCTCCTCATTAGAAGCGCCTTTAGAGAGAAATGCATCTTTATTGATTATGATCAAGATTATAATAAAAGAGTTTTTGTTTTCAATTTTTTTATTTCGTTAAGTGATAATTTAAAGCTTTCTATAGATATATTTATCATGTCTATGAGGCATGTATTCGCTCAGCTTCGGTTCATCATTGTGAAGCGCTCCTGTTCAAGACGAGACGGCAGAAAGCACATCATGTTTGTTTTCTTTGTTTTATAAAAGCACGTTTTGTTGATAATGTGAGTGCACACAAACAAAAGTAGACCCTTTACAGTTCTGAATGATGTATTACTCTTACCTTTATCAGAAGAAAATGATGTCGTAGGCTATTTTAAGTTGTTTCCACTGAAAAACAATGCAAGTGTTTGCTCTGGTGCCTCCATGTCCTGCAGAGCGCTGCACAAACTTGGATATAGGCTAGCACACATTATTATTATAGCGCAGGTTTAACGTTTAAACATTGTTATATGCTTGAACTGTTTTAGTATATCTATAGATTTTATTTTAGGCAAGTCGTGATGATTTGAGAAGGCTAAATTGATCAAACATAGGCTATGATCAGCTCACTGTCTGCCGCTGGCCGCTTGGTCGTTACTTTAAAAAAAAACAACTTATATTTAACAAACAAAAATGCTCCAAACGTTTCTCTAAATTAACTTAATAAAAAAACTAAACGAAATATAATCATTTTGCCATTACATTCAAAACTGAAGTATTTTAATAGCTGAAACAGTAGTATAAGCTGTTTTGGGAGAAGGGGGGAAAAAAGACGGGCTCGGGTCGGACTCGGGCCAAGAATTCTGATAAGCTGTCGGACACGGGCCGGGCTAGGGCCTAAATTCTAGGCCCGTGCAGGGCTCTAGCATGCTTCAGACATCGGTCACGCCGAAGGCGTTCCCTATAGTGACCGCTAGAGGATGCTATTCGAAGTTACCTCAGAAGGGAACTGTTTTTATTACGTGATCACTATTGCTTTGTCTGTTATTACAGATCGTTTGATATGTACTGAGTATTTATGCGTTTTTTTTTTTTTACCTAAATCAAAGCACCATCTATCTGTGAAGGATGTATGCTGTTAAACAGACAACTGTCAGCCAATCATAGCAGTGGGCGTTTACCTCCAAGTCTACAATCCGGGGTTTAAATCAGGACAGAAAATAGCCTATTACCTCTACATTATGATGTTTTTTGATGCAAAAATCTTGAGAGCATTATAAGTGGACCTCAGTACAAAATAAATAACAAAGGCAGTTCTTGACCCCTTTAAACAGACTTGGGTATGTCACGTAACCTGCTTTCTGGAATACTGAAGCCCTTGATTTTCACCCAGCTTTAAACTGTTTCAATGTCAGTAGTGTATGCAAATAAACAATGTGTGCTTTGTCTCTGCGTTACCTGAACAGAGATATCCCTGATTATTTGACAAAAAAAAAGTCTGTCAGACAATTACAGAGTTCTGGCATGAAACTCTAGATGGCGCAGTCCGATAGGTCTAACTCAATCTGACCTAATGTCATCATTATCACACGGCACAGCTGATTGGTTCTCTCCTGTATCGGTAGCCAATGAGCTCTCTCAACATTCAAATACATGACTAGTGCTTGCTGTAGCAGTTTGCACTGTGCTCCAGAAACCCTCCACCTCCCCCAGCTCCACCTGTATAGATCTGCTACGAGGTGATTAATGTATGCTATATGGGGGTTATTTCATGTATGTTATATGTGCAGCAGCAGTATTTCTTACATGCTCACAGGAGCATGCTGTGGATGAGTTAGCAGTAGCAAGTCTCAGTACTTGCTCTGCCGCAGCAGCAGCGTAGCAGATCTATTCCACCAAGACCAAATACATTAATATTGTCTTGTACATTACCATGACAATCCCTCCAAGAGTTGTCATGACAGAACTCATTTTGCATCATCCGAAGGCTTTTGTGAAAACTACAGATTGCATTTCTGCATTTTTGTATCTGACATTTTTGTGTTGACTCAAACTTTGTGCATTATGGGCACTGGGGCTTTCCTATCTTGTTTTGCCTCTGTACTTTTTTATCTAGCACTGTTTTTTTTAAAAATCCACTGCATAGACAGACAACTTTTATTAAAAACCCATCTTGCCAATGGTGAAATAATTTTCTTGAATTTCTAGCATTCATGTAACAGATGTTTTACTAACTGAGAAAATACATCAGAGGATTGAGTGAAAGAAATGGGTCAATTCACTAAAAAGAAGAACTGAATGATTAATTCACAAATGATTGGCATTGCAGGATCAGTTGCACAAATACAGTAATAACTGCTGAAATATCTGTACAGTTTTATTTGGCACAGAAGTTACACTCAGCATTAACTAGAGCTCTGGATGTTGTGGATATTGCAGAAAGCATCTCATCTGCTGTCAGTGAGACAGGCTTTGTGCCGCGTCAGACGAGTATTGTGAAGGGACTCTGTGCATTGCTCATACATCATTTTCACCTCATGAACAACACCTGAGTCTGCAGGGACACTCTTAGACAGCAGACGCACTGCAGCAACAGATATACACACAAACACTGAGCCTCAATAGCCAACAATGTTATTACTGACCCAATAAATGAAAGTGACATTTTAAGAGGATATTTGAGTAATATTAGGTAAATATTTAAGACTTCTCAATTATAGAAAACGTTTTTTCCTCTCTTTCTCTCTGTTTTCATATTCCACATTCATAGATCCAAAAGCATTTGTCATCAAACCCGATGTGTGATGCGTCTGAACACAGCATTTGTGAATCGAACACACATACAAATGAGTTGTGTGGCCTACTTTTATCGTGTTCGTTTTGCTGTTGTTTTGTTTGTGTGGCTCTTCACAGATATGATCACTATGCACTGTCATTAAGAGCTGCATGAAGATTCTTTAAAAAAATCCAAAAAACTTTCTCAGCCCACACCACAGCTATAGTGATAAACGCACAGAGAAATGTTATTTTTGGAATCACTTTCAGAACATTTTTTTTTTCCACCCGATGAATGATAGAAGCATTGACACCCTATCAGAATCAATCTTGCTACACTATATTGCCTAAAAGTATTGGGTCACCCCCTTCTAATGAACAGGTTTGACTACTTTAGTAATTTCTATGAGTACAAATCTTAATGTTAAAGCATATAATGATATTCTAGGAAATTGTGTGCTTCTAATATTATAGCAACAGTTTGGACAGGAGCCTTTTCCCAAGTCCTAATCCAAGTTTAACACCTCTGGTGTGACTGTAAATGCAGACCTTGAGCCAAAAACTCATCACCAAACACCAATGATAAATTAAATTTGATCTGCTCCATAAACAGTTCTATAAGCTAATGTGCCTTCTCAACACTTCTGATAACAAGGTAGGGTATTCTCCATCGACCAGTTAAGATTTACAACAAAAATTTGGTCTGATTTTCACATTGGTCTGAACAAAAATATGGCAGACTGCCTGAAATAATTTGTTAATCCACAGTTTGACAGCAGATGGCGTTTATGAACAGCAGAACAGAGCTGTTTCTACGGTAACCTCTGTAAACAAAGCCGCCTGCGCTTCTAAACAAGCATTACACGGAGGGAAGATGGAAAGCAAATGCAATCGAAACTTTTCTGAAGACAGTCTGTTTCCTATTATGCATTCACACAAATAATGAAATGATATTCTTTCATATAATTTCCCTCAGCAGTCTGCCTTCAGTCATGTTTTCACACAAAAACTACTCTACATGTTGCGCCTGCGTGAGACTCTTAATAACTTTGATTAAAGCTGAACTGTATTTACTGTGAGTTTTTCAAATCGTGATAATCAAATAAAGTTTACTGATAATTAAAATACGTAACAGGATCATTAAAATAACCTCACTGGCGAGCTAGCGACGTGTTGGAGACCCCTGCCATAGACTAATGACACACACCTGTTTCTTATCTGCATCTCATCAAGAATTGGTGCCATTTCCTTCTGTGCTCTCCATTCATTTGTCTAGTTGTGTACTCCCCTACTATTTAACCCTGTCAGGGTTTACTAAAGACACACAGTGATGAATTAGCGCTGAAAAGGCATGGACAGAGTTATTTTTGCACCTGACCTTATTGAATATGCATTTGTAGGAGGTTCCCTTTCAGACGCAAAATTTATGGGAGGAGAGTATTAAAATGAATCACGCAATGCGTTTTACTAATGTTTGCGCTCATCAAATTACTGGCATTTGCACCATTATTTAACTCCCAAAAAAGCATGTCTTAAAATATTTTGCACTTGAAGTGGATGCAATTATTGTTGATAGAGGAGGCACCAGAGAACAGAGAGCACGTGGTAGAACGGAGAGGATTTTTTCAACATTTATTAATTTATTTGGGATGCCAGAAGAACACATTATTGAAAATATCGTTTGCCAAGCCATGTTATTTTTAATTTGCTTCAGGAAATAAAAGACATCTTGGAACTTTCAACTAGAAGTCTCAAAATACCAGGTCTGTCAAAACTTCTTGCAAACTTTCATTTTTGGCCTCTGGTTCTTTTCAACGTACTGTGGCTTCTTTATTTCTTTATTTGCGACTATGCTAATTTGTGCTGTGCTTGGTAGCCTATATTGCATTGGTGGATATGTAAATGAGATGTTGCGTCTGTGTTCTTTAATTTATGCATTGTTAGTAAATCACCCGCAGAAATTTCCCCTCTGGCGCTGTTTTGGAATTGTGCTCTCGCCCTAATTTGCCCTGTTTAGTAAAACTGACCCTAATTCTCTTAATACTCACCTTTCACACTTTCATTCTGACGGCACCCATTCACTGCAGAGGATCCATTGGTGAGCAGGTGATGTAATGCTAAATATCTCCAAATCTGATGAAGAAACAAGCTCATCTACATCTCAGATGGCCTGAGGGAGAGTACATTTTAATTTTTGAGCAAACAATTTCTTTAATGCAACAAAAAGAAACAAACTTGTAATCAATTAGTTGTAATAAAATGACCAGGTTGAAGAAACACCCTGTTACACTAGCTATGTTTCCATCCACCTATTTTAATGCGCATTTTGGAATATCGCAATAAAAAAAACGCTGGATGTGCATAAATTCTAAAAATGTGCATAAAAAACGTATGCGCACATTTGACACGGATGAACTTTTTATCCGATAAGAAAAAATGTGCATAAACTATGATGGAAACACATTTACCGATTCCTCCATGCCCATCGAAAAAGTCATGTGAGTTTGCGCTATGAGACGGGATAAGTTGACTAGCAGCGGACCGATCTCGTTCTCAGCATCTATATGTTGTTATGGTCGTTCTGAAAAACCTGAGCAAAGTCTATCAAAGTATTTCTGTATAATTGTGTTACACGACTGCATTCCCAAGCAGCATCTGCCTCCGAAAGCAATGACTGCATTTATTGTGTCTCGTCTGCTCGCTCTGGCGCAAGTCATTTATCATATATGAAAATTATTATATTCAGTGGCTTCTCCCAGTTTTCTTAGTGATATTTAGTGCCAGTTTATCAGGAAGTGACGATTTTGTTCTCTTTGACTCTTTGGAGGTGATCAGTTTGTGGCACTGCTGAGGTGGTATGGAAGCCCAGGTTTCTTTGACAGTGGCCTTCAGCTCATCTGCATTGTTGGGTCTGGTGTCTCTCATCTTCCTCTTGACAATACCCCATAGATTCTCTATGGGGTTCAGGTCAGGCGAGTTTGCTGGCCAATCAAGCACAGTAACACCATGGTCATTGGACCAGCTTTTGGTACCTTTGGCAGTGTGGGCAGGAGACTGTATGGAGGGGGACCCCCCCCCAACCCCCAACCCCCAACCCCCAACCCCAGCCTAAATGTAAATGTAAAAAAGGAGATAATTTGTTATTCAACTAATAATAAATACTTCTCTGAAATCTTATACATTTTTTCCTATCAGGTAAATTTAGCTTATTTTAAGGACATTTCGATATTTACTACACAACAATACAAAAACATTGTTTATGCAGCATTTGTAGTAAATTTGCAAGGAAATCTGTGAGTGTTCTTACAATCATAAACACAGATAAATGTCCTGTCCACAGAACATCTCTGCTATGGGTAGCTCATAACACCAATAACAAACAACACATGGCTGAACAAGCGCATAAATGTGATTGAGTGCTGAGGTGATGCTACTATCTGGCTGAAAGCATCTCTCTCCGTCAGGGATTATACCTTTATTCAGGCGAGTCTACAGGCCCTGTTCAAAATAACATATTACCATACTACTTTTACTATTTCTGAAGTATGCATGCATGTGTAATGTGTACATTATGCATATTTTCTGTATATGCATGAAATATCCAGATGGCCTACTAAAGCCTGCAGTGACAATAAATATAAGTGAGATTGCAGAACAGCAGTGAACATTAACAAATGAGTGGATAAAGCTTTCAAGTGCCCTGTGAGTCCTGAGAGGTCACAAACACAGCAGACTAAACGGAGCAGAGCTGTGTTTTCTGAGAGTCCAAAATCACTTACTTTCTGAGTAGGTACTACATTTGAATGTGAACCTACTTCACAACCCCTAAAAAAGTGTGTCCTATATAGAATGAATATGAGTAGTATGAATGAATCTGCCATGTTGTTACCGTCACATGACCTACCTGTGTCAGTTTCCTTCAGCTCCAGAGTCACATGACACTTATAGCTCAGGTGACTGGCTCAAAAACAACTGAGTAAAGACGAACGGGTTTCATATTGTGTGTCAGCAACTGAACAAATTAATAGATTATTCAACTTTGGCGAATGATATTTGTATAGGAATAAAAAATATTAATAATATAATTCAGCTAAGTTGACTAAACTGAATTATATTAAACCATCATAATCAGTTCACTTGAGATGCAATATCATGTTTATTTCCATGACTGTGCTACAACATAAAGCCCAGCACTGCCATGCTAATAGAGCAATCGCTCTCACACGTTATTATGCATATTACAGCTATCCTGGAAAATAGTGTCTTGAAAGAGTAGAAGACATAACACTGATCTAATGGAGAAAACCAGCACTGGACTTCATTTGACTTTCTTAACTGATTGGTGATGCATAAACCTGGACATATACATAATTGTGTGTCAAAAACATAACAATATAAGCTCTTCCCTGCTGAAAAATGCTCATTTAGTCTGGTTTACAATGATCAGGCTGGTCTAGTCTGGTGGTTTTAGAGGGGTTTGGGTCCTTTGTCAGTTGCTCGGATGGGAAAATCATCTGAACAGCAGCTTGGTAAGCATGCATTACTTTCATGATATGACCATGATATGCCCTACGCTTTTTGGAAAATGTAAGCATGGTAAGTGCATACTTATTCAATCTAAATTCAGTGCTTACATTTGTAGTCTTAAACTAAATGCATGCTCTTTAAGCACTTCAAGGACCTCGTATGAACCCTGTTGAAGCCAACGCTGACTAGATCTCTACCAGTCTGTCCTGGGCTGCGACTGAGCACAAGCCCGTATGATCTTCCGCTGCTCATTTGAGTGTTGTGTGGCATATGGAGCTCATGAGTTACCAGTGTTTTTGAAAAGAGGATAGACATGTATATGCTGGAGGGTAAATCCCTGGCAGGCCTGGAGCCATCAGAGATGCTGGATTATCTGTGCAATCTTCTGGAGTGAGTGACTGCGCTCTTAAACACACACACACACACACACACACGCACACACACACACGCACACACACACACGCACACACACACAAGTGACTGCACCCAGACTCTAATCCTTTGCTGCATACAAGCAGACTTCATACACACACACTACAGTGCTTATTATACTTTATTATAGAAATGATTTCATATAAATGCAGCAAGTCTTTGCCATAACCCAGCAATGGACTGGCCATGTATGCAGGCATCCAGGGAAAATGAACAGATAGACAGATAAAATATTTCAGTCTCAGAAATCCAATGAAAGTAGGACTATATCAAATTCTCTGCACACCCGGGACGACTGCGTCAGAAGCGTTTGAGAATAAATGTTTTCATCAAACCTTTCTGTCATTCTGGTTCACTCTCTCTGCATCTGCAGGTCCAGAGCTAACAGACCACAACACAAACACACATTCATCTAAGCTGCTTCAGTTCAGTGAAAGCTGCTGGTTGAAGCAGTATTGCTCAGTCATCATTGTCACTTGACCAAATGGTATAATTTGCTTTCTAGACAACCGATTTATCCTCTTTTAGTATCTAATCTCTGTGCACAGTCCATGTGTTAAATAGTGGCCATATCAATGGAGTCTACAATGAAGAGATAAATATAATGGAAAAGAACATAAGAAAATAATTTTGAGCCATATTTAGAACATAAAAAAAGGTCTTTCTATTCTTTATGTACAAATAATTCCTAATAACTCCTATATTTTGTCATTTCAATTTTCTAGTGAAATGTAACCTTAATGTATTTTGGTGAGATTCAACCGAACACAAAAAAAGTCCTAAAATTAACTAAAGCTGCTAAACGCAAATCAGCATATTATTATGATTTCTGAAGGATCATGTGACACTGAAGACTGGAGAAATGATGCTGAAAATACAGATTTGATCACAGAAATAAATTACATTTTACAATATATTCAAATAGAAAGCAGTTATTTTAAATAGTAAAAGTATATCACAATATTAGTTCTCTTGCTGTATTTTGGATCAAAAAAATATAGGATTGGTGAGCAGAAGAGAATTCTTTAAAAAACATTAAAAATCTTACTGTTCAAAACTTTTGACTGCTAGTGTATATACATACATACATAATGTACATAATATACTGTATATATATATATATATATGCGTACTGTGTATATTTATTATGTATATATAAATACACACATACAGTATATATTTTGAAAATATTTACATGTATATACATTTATATTGTTATATTTTATATTATATATAAATATATTTAATATATAAACATAACATATTTTTGAATTTTATGCATGTTTGTATTTAGATATAACTAATAATATACATAATTAATGTACACAATATACGCATATATATTATGTAAACAAAAACTGAAATATATATGTGTGTGTGTGTGTGTGTGTGTGTGTGTGTGTGTGTGTGTGTGTGTGTGTGTGTGCGTGTGTGTGTGTGTAATGTGTGTAATTCATAATAACTCATATATTTTGTCTAGTGAAATGTAACAATGTTTTTGGTGAGATTCAACCAAACACACACACACACACACACACACACACACACAAATGTCTAAAATGAACTAAAGCTACTAAACACAGTTGAGCTTTTATCACTTATTTCAGAACTCTGATAGCTGCAGAGCTTTCTATCTGGCTGTATTTGTTGAGTAACAAGCTATGATTTCTGGTCAAATACCTTTGACTCGTTGCGGCTCAAATATTTGTAAGCACATCAAAGCTCCTGCAGTGGAGGTGGTCTTCAGGACGTCTAGTCCTGGTTGAGTCCTGACTGCTCCCGTGGGCTGGTTTTCCTTCAGCTCTCTGTGTGGGTGTGTGACACTGTTGAGATGGATCGTCTTAAGATCACTTTGTCCACCCACTCGTCACTTTTATGTCTGGAAAAAAAAATGACTTCAGGAGAAAGCTTGTGTATCAGAAAACAATTCCTTTCGCTTTTTAGACGAGCGTTCTTGGCTATGCATTTGTCTAAAGATTTATACACAATAAGTGTTTTTTAAGCTTGTGCTGAGCCTTATGATTGTTTGCATCATTGTTTTTGCAGACCCCCTCCGTTTGCTGACCGTTCTCACCTCTATCAATAATACAGTCGCTCTGCCGGGGAAGAAGCTGAGCGCGGCTCTCACCAGGGCTTTGAACAGAAGGTCACGCTCTCGAGGTGGTACTAATTAAATCCCCCTCCTGCCCACTCGCTAACACCCACCTGCATACGCAGCATTCATTAGCCCTCTGAGCCCAGCGGTGGCCTCACCTCTCCAACCTCCACAAACAAACACACCATCCCTATACCGTCAGACCCACACAGCTGGACACGATCACAAGATACGCAGCACACACCTGTGCAATTTCATCTCAAGATTGCCATCAAACCTGCAAACGCCAGACCTGTGAAAACGGTGATGCATGGGGGAATGTATCTCCAAAAAATGTCTTGGAATAAGCAGTTGAAAGTTCTCACAAGGCTGCATTTATTAAAATGCAATAAAAACGGTAACATTCTGAAATATTATTACAATTTAAAATAGCTGTTTTCTATGTGAATATATTGTCAAATGTCATTTATTTCTGGATTTTCAGCATAATTAGTCTTTAGTGTCACATGATCCTTCAGAAATCATTCTAATATGCTGATTTATATGATTCTAATATGATAATAATAATAATAATACATTTTATTTATAAAGCACTTTATATTTTGAAGAAAATCTCAAAGTGCTACAAAAGTGTCATAATAAAATAAAACAAAACAATTTAAGCACTAAAAGAAATGTAAAAATTGAAAGACTTTTTAAAAAAGGTAACTTTTTAGACCCTTTTTAAAATATGCTGCTAAATTATAGTCAGTTATTTATTTATTTATTTTGTATTTTTTTTTTGGGGGGGGGGGGGGGTCTTTGATGAATAGAAAATACAAAAGAACAGCATTTATTTGAAATATTTTTGTAACAGAAATGATTTTACTGTAAATGTGAATAATTTTAATGCATGTTTGCTGAATAAAAGTGTTAATTTCTTTCCCTTTTTGTCTCTTACTCTTTCAATGAGTCTCACCTGTGCTTAGTTTAGTTTCTTGATTTCTGTTATAGCCATTTGTTTCTTGTTTCTAATGGACTGCCTTGTGTTTGCATTTCCCTTGTTTGTAGTATTACTCATATTTTTTGATTAATTTGTTGTTTTCATTACATTCTTAATAAACGTCTGCTTGCATATAGTAGATCCTCAGTTTAACTACATCTAGTCTCTAGCAAAATGTTATGATTTCAAACACTACTTTTATAATACAGGTGAAAAACGCCATCAAAACCTTTCTGAAGACAGTCAGTTCCCTTCAGATGTACACTCATATAATGCATATTAATATATACACCACAAACAAATCTCCACAAGTGAATTTCTTTGCTATCCAGCACAAGTTATCAACTTTATGAACAACAAATAAAACGATTATTAGACTTTCCTAAGTGCATTGGTTGCTAGTCGTGTTGTATTTCGAGTCCTCTGGAGGATGCATAGGCTATATATCATTGAGGATATCTCATTACAGAAAAACAACTATTATAAAATGACTCTTATTCCTCCTGAGGTGTAAATTACTGTAAAAAAGAAATTTTACTTTGGAATTTAATGGTGACTTTTCTGAAATAAGGCAGCCTCAGTGACGTATGTGACCTCCGGAGGACGCAGTCTTCAAAATGAGACACAGCAAAGGTGTTTCGAGTGATTTTTACTGTATCTCTACACGTTTGATAGAGTGCTCTTGTTGATGTTCAGGGTGTTGATGACTGATTGCTTACTGGCCCTGAGTCTCTAGACCCCTTCTTCAGTGTTGGACAGAAATAGCACTGTTTCCCTTAGAAAGCATCACTAATATCTCAGTTGTCATGGAGTGATGCATTTCCCAGTGTTTGGTTAAAGCTTGTCAAACACAGTGTACACAAATAACCACACGGCTCTCGAGGCTAAGAGCGATCCGCTGCAGATTTCAGGATAGGACAAACAGAGCACTAGTCAGCTCTCTCAAAGCTATTCCTACATATCCATAAGAACATGCATCTGCTGAGATTTCTGAAATGAAAATGAACCCTGGTGTCACACTTAGCATGAAAAGCATTGCCGCAGGCAGGCAGGTATTCAGTATTAATTGCTTTCTGCGTGGACACACTTGCTCAGGCGTCTATTCTGGTGGCTGCGTGGGCAGATCACTTACAGAATCTATTTTAGTGACAGAGAACATGAGCAAAGCCTTGTGTATAATTACTGTCATCTCGGCTGATGACAGAGCGATGGATAGCTGGATTCATTCACTGAGGAAACATCAGATCCTGCAAGGAGTAAAAAACACAGCTCATACAGTCACACTTCTACATCACAGCATTACTTATCTAGAAATTACAGGGGTTTTCAACTGCTTACACACTAAATGTTCACTTGTCACACAGTTTCTGAAAGCTGACGCTCAAACAGCAGAAACACACCAAATCTGTAAAACCAGACACTAATTCTCAGCCTTTTCAATTTAATAAAACACTTTTTGCAAAACACAACACCATTCTCTATGAAACACACTCAAATCTAACAGGAATTCATATTATGGCAAAGGTGTTTGCAAATGCTTGCTTTTGAGATGTGTTTGTGATATTTTGAGTGCTTCATTTCATTTTTCAAGAGATGTGAGGCTTTTTGTGCAATTCTTGGATTTGTGTGTAAAGTTTTAAAAAAAGGCAAAGTTTTGAAACTGTGTGAAAGCAGCTGAAAAACCACTGTAATCTAATTCAGTCACCGAATAAATATACACTGACCTCAAGTGATAACAAACAAAGCATATGAAGTTTCCAGTGCATGTACTATATAATGCACTGTGAGGTGCAAATATATATTTGGCTGGGCACAACTGATCAAATAATCTTGTCAGGAATCAGAAAGAGTCTTAAAGATATATTTCACCCAAAAATAACAATTCTGTCATCACTTATGTTGTTCCAAACCTACAGAGCCACTAAAGAGACATGATGATGGTGAAATGATGAGATGGGAGGAAAAATATGGTAACACTTTACATGAAGGGGTGTGCATAACTGACATGACACCTTCATAATCATGAAATGACACGTCACGAATATGAAGGAGGTTTTATGCATGTTTATGACAACTGTCATTAAGTGTCATTCGCTCAGTTAATGTCATTTTTAATGCAAAGATGACATTATTTGACCTAACCCTAACCCTACCCTTACCCCTAACCCTAGCCCATAACAAACACATCTCAAGCAATGTCATCTTTGCATTAAAAATTACATAACTGAGTGAATGACACTTAATGACAGTTGTCATAAACATGCATAAAAAACCTTCATATTCATGACATGTGTCATATCATGATTATGAAGGTGTCATGTCAGTCTTATGCACACCCCTTCAAGTAAAGTGTAACCAAAAATACAGATTTCAATGCTTTTGTGTTCAATTGCAAAACTTTTATAATGGAATTAATATGCGGTGGGGAGCAGTGCATTTGCGAGCAAAGCCAAAGTTTCTTGGGGGAACGCAATAGTTTTTCAAGAAATGTTTTGCACAAGAAAGCAAACGTTTAGCGAGAGAATGCAAAGTTTCTCAACACAATAGATTTGTGAGAAAATGTATATGTTTTGCAAGCAAACACAAAGCTTAAACACATTCGTTTATCAGGAGAACGCATTTGTTTTACGAGGAAATGCAAATGTTTTACAAGCAAATACTACGTTTCTTGAGGAAACATGATACTTTTGCAATAGATCCCAAATGTTTTGCGAGAGAATGCAAAGGTCCTCGCGGGAAAAAAGAGAGAAAATACATCATACATTGAATAAGAAAGAGAAATATGAAGAATAAGAGAGAGAAACTGCATCATGTATTAAGAATAGGTTCAGAAGTCTCAGCAGGGTCAGTTTCTGGGGAAGTTTGGGATGTTTGCCCAGGTCTTATTACACATGCACCATTAAATCATCCTGACAGACACTACTAACACCGAACAAGACCGCAAAGCCCCGCAGACAGTGATCCGCTCAGCATTTCCCTCAAAGCAGGACAAGAATAAACAATCATTACAGATCTCAAACAAAACCACAACCTGAGGGCCATCATTACCCCCAAACACAACAACATCATGACGGATCTGTATAACTGCTCTGTGTTACTGTGTTTTCTTCAGCAATCACATCACAGTTCACCACAGCAGACCCAGTGTAGAAATATCTGATCTTACTTTGCCTCATCTATAATAGAGATGACCGAACAGATTAACCTCATGTCTGAATATACTTCTCAAAACATACAAAAGAGACAATGACATCGCAGTGTGGTGAGCATTTTTGAGGATGTAAACAATACAAAAATGCAAAGATATTTATAATGGCAAATATCTGCATTAGGCGTAAAACATATGATATGAAAACGATGATATGCAAAAGGGGCTTGATGGAGGAATTAAGCTCTGTACGAGGTACTGTAATCTGTTTTGCCATTTGGATTATTATTCAGTGCAATGGTTGGAGAGAATTAAAGTAAATCTTAAAGGGACCATTCACCCAAAGATAAATATTCTGCATGTCATCATTTATCATCCTCATATCAGTCCAAACTTGAATGACTTTCATTCGTCTGAAAAACACAAAAGGTATTTTGAAGACTGTTGGTCAGTACACAGAAACTCAGGTTTGAATCGAGATGAGGATGAGTAAATGATGACCGGATTTTCTTGTTTGGGTGAACTGTCTCTTTAAATGTGCAGACGGTCCAGACAAGCAGAGAATCTGGCCGTCTCACTACACTTTAAATCAAGCAGTGGAGTGGACGTTGCCTACAGTGTGGTTGCACTCTCAACATGATGACGAGTTTAGTGAGGGCTTCAGGATATCAGTAATAAGATCAGGAGGATGAACATGAACTTTAAGAGGAAACAAGAGAAACTATGCAGTCAGAATCAAACAGCTGCTTTTAACATGCTTGATATGCATCCTGTGGCCAGCTGGGATTGGATTTCGTTGACCTTAAAGAGACAGTTCACCCAAAAAATGACAAATCTGTCAACATTTACTCAGCCTCAAGTTATTACAAACCTTTCTTCTGTTGAACACAAAAGAAGATATTTTGAAGCAATGTTGGTAACCAAACAGCTGATGGTCCCCATTGACTTCAATAGTGTGTTTTTTTCTCTCCATACCATGGAAGTCATTGGCTAACAGCAACTGTTTGGTTACCAACATTCTTCAAACATCTTCTTTTGTGTTCAGCAGAAGAAAGAAACTCATACAGGTTTCAAACTTTAGAGTGAGTGAATGATGACAGAATTGTCTAGTGCTGCAGGGATGACGTATTATTGTAGGCCAAAACCTGGAAATGAGTTCCCTTACAGAAAAAGCACATGAATTTCACATGTGTAAAAGCACATGTGGTCACATGTACATGTGATTCTGCACATGTGAAATGTATGTGGTTTTTCTGTAAGGGTTCAGCATGAGTTCACTGAAGTCAGAGTGTTTTTGGTTAAATTCCTGAAGGTCTGTGGTGAACAGAAGCTCAATATATTTTAGTCTACGACATTAGCCCCCGGTTTCACAGACAAGGCTTAAGCCAGTCCCAGACTAAAATGCATGTTTGAGCTGTCTCCACTGAAAATATCTTGCTCCGATATATCTTAAAATATGCCAGTGTCATTGTTCTGTGTCAAGATGCACACCTGTAATGTTTTCTTCTAAGGCATTTTTGTAAAAGTTTCTTAAATATCTTAATTTAACTAAAGCCTAGTCCTGGCTTAAGCTAAGCCCTGTTTGTGAAACCGGGCCAATATACACCAGTAAGTTAACACCCCATTGTGATTTTTTATAGGTTATAATTGTCATGAAAAAGGTGGATGCTAGTGGCTAAATGGGATTACAGAGTAAACTCATCTCACTAGTCACTTTAACAGCCTCGTTTTGTTAGTAATCATCCTCTTACAAACTATTCTAACTCAGCTAGACTAGCTGTCAGAAGCTGGTCAGAAGATGGAGACATTAAAGTTATTTGACTGCTGTGTAGTTTATTTCTATTCACCCAAAAGAACATTGGTAAAAGTTGAACTTAACTTGAACTTTTTTAACTTAAATCGTATAGAAGAGGCATGGTCTGAAAGCACATCTACCAAATGTATAAAGGTTCGTTTAGGACATTGTACAAAAAAAAAATCCTTTACATTTTTTAATAAGTTTCATGTACAGACAACAATGCTTTCAAAATGATCCCCGTTCACTCTGATCAGCAAAAACAACTAATAATGCTGGGTTTCACTTTATTTTGATGGTCCCTTTAACACATTCTGTTGACTATAAGTAACATTGCACCTACATATCTACTGACTCTCATTAGAGTGTTAGTAGAGTATTAGTAGACTGGTGGTAAAGGTACATACTAGTACTTTAAAAGTGCTCATTAGTGCCTAAAGTGTACATATCTGTACCTTTTGAAAGGATACAGTCCAAGTGACTGTTTTGGGTAACACTTTATTTTAATGTCCTTATTACACGTTACATGTACTTACTATTATAATAACAATAAATTATGCATGATTACATGCAAGTAACCCTAACCATATAGCAAGTACATGTAGTTAATTAATATTACTCAGTACTTAAATGTATAATTACACTGTAACAAGGACACCTTAAAATGAAGCGTGACCAGTTTGTACACTACCAGTCAAAAGTTTTTGAACATTAATACTTTTAATGTTTTTTAAAGAAGTCTCTTCTGCTTACCCAGCCTGCATTTATTTGATCCTAAATACAGCAAAAGCAGTAATATTGTGAAAAATATTTTAAATAACTGCTTTCTATTTGAATACATTTTAAAATGTAATTTATTCCTGTGATCAAAACATCATTTCTCCAGTCTTCAGTGTCACATGATCTTCAGAAATCATTCTAATATGCTGATTTGCTGATCAAGAAACATTTTTAGTTATTATTATTATTATTATCAATATTTAAAACAGTTGAGTACGTTTTTTTTCAGGATTATTTGATGAACAAAAAGATCTGAAGATCAGCGTTTATCTGAAATATATATATTTTTTTAATAACATTATACACCATTCAAAAGTTTGGAGTCAGTATATACTGTATATTGGGAAATAAATTATAGAAATTAATACTTTTATTTAGCGAGGATGCTTTAAATTAATCAAAAGTGATGAGAGAGACATTTATAATGTTACAAAAGATTTAAAAGATTTCTATTTCAGATAAATGCTGTTCTTCTGAACTTTCTATTCATCAAAGAAACCTGAAAAAAATATACTCAGCTGTTTTCAACATAATAATAATAATAATAATAATGTTTTTTGAGCAGCAAATCAGAATATTAGAATGATTTCTGAAGGATCAGAAATCATTAAAAAAAAAAATCAAAACAGCAAAAATTCAGCTTTGAAATCATAGGAATAAATTACATTTTAAAATATATTTAAATAGAAAACAGTTATTTTAAATAGTAAAAATATTTCAAAATTGTACTTTTTTGCTGTACTTTAGATCAAATAAATGCAGGCTCGGTGAGCAGAGGAGGCTTCTTTAAAAAACATTAAAAATCTTACTGTTCAAAAACTTTTGACTGGTAGTGTACCTTTTTGTTTTATTTTATTTTATTTCAGAGAGTGTGCAATATAAACAACCCCTACTGACTTCCTTGAACTTGTTGAAATGAAAAGCCTGTAAGACTCAAAATAGTCTGAATAAAGCGCAGTCATATCAGAAGCTTAACTTCCTCACAGAAGTCCCATTACTCTCTGCGCCCCTGTGGACTGAGAGGTCTATCTTCTGCAGCCCTGCTGTGACTTCATTACACTCCGCTCTCACGCCGGCGACACACAGGGGATGGCACGCTTGTGCAGACCAGCTAATTGCTCCCTTCCAGACCCCGACTGAGCTGAGCTGAGGACAGAGCAAAACAGCAGTGCTTATCACCATAATGAAGAACAGCTGCTCTCCGTCAGAGCTACAACAAAAGCCTTGCAAATGATACAGAGGCTGCATGCTAATATGCTTACTTCCCTATGTAGGAGGTGAAAACATGCTGAAATAGTGTTTGAATTCACAGTATTCATAAAACAGGTAAAAATATATATATATACCCTGATATGATTTCCAGTGAGATTCTGAAGTGCACTTCATCCCATGAGAGGATTTATGAATAGTAGTGAAGCAATGCAACTCAGTCACATGATAATGACAACATGATTAATGTAGTGCACACAGATTGCTTTACATACACTGTAAACAATAAATCCGTGAAATAACACACATTTTTAACTCTAAAACACAACTCAATGAAGTGAAAATTTCAAAATACAGGTAAAACACCTGTAAAAAAAAAATACGGAAAATTTCCTCAAATTAATATAGTACACTGTGCCCTATTTGTGTATATATAGCATGCTTTTTAATGGTTAGCTAGTGTGTAGCATCAGGTCCAAAGAATAACTAAATCACCAAAGAATATTAAGAGATTCAGATAAAATATCCTAACACATCAATTGTTTTTATTTTATTTCCTCAAGTTAATTTATATTATTATAAAGACTTAAATTGCCTCTTTTACTGAAAAGCAAGATGAAAAATATGGATTAAAAAATAATTTAGCATTGTGTGGGATATCAGAGCGAATCAGACAGTTTAAGAATCGATCAGGGGTGCGTTTCCCAAAAGCATCGTTAGCTAACTATGGTCGTTAGTTCCATTGAACTCTATTGGTAACGACGGAACCTGCACCCCAGATTGGTGTTAGAACCACCAATAGAGCAAATTCCACAGAGAAGCCCCGGATAACAAGACAACGTCATAAATCTGTCCACGATACCCTGGCGCCATGAGCCTGGAGCAAGCCTAACCAACAGAACAGCTTACAGCATTAACACAAAAAATGAACACTTATTGATAATTCCACCTCAGGAAGGAGATTGTCAAATTTGGGGCAAGTAATCAAGATTGATGGTCAAAGAGATGCACAGCATGGCCATCACATATAAATCCATGATAGAAATCATGAGCTTCCTTGATTGACTTCCCCCAACCAACTAGCAGACAAGACCAGACTGAAATTCCTTCTAAACATTTTCTGACCTGTGTTACTCAGAACACATTCTCACATTCACACAATGGCACAGAAACTGTGTAGATGCACCTTAAATCATCTTAAAAGGACTTATGAGCAACTAATGATTTCTGTGCATAACTCCATATTATGCATGTAACCCACACATTTGACTATTATGTCCTAATCACTCATTGTGTATGTCTTTTTAATAACTATTGAATAGCTTAAGGGTTCATATTCATGTTTGGTATGTATGAGTTTGAAAATCCTTGCTTGAAATGCTTCTTCCAATCAATTCTTTGTCAAATGTATCATATTCTGGTTATAGAAATCATGTCCAAAATTATACTCTGCAAAGAGTGG
>CM049861.1:27455698-27478198 GCA_027422415.1 Schizothorax lantsangensis | reverse complement strand
TGTTCCACTTAATGAAAGCAAGTTACAAGGGCATTTGTGATTTATTTTCTATTTGATCAGAGATGCTGAGTTGACGTGTGTGCCGGTGAACAATGGACTCATTCCTCTGTCAGTGCATCAGATCATTTTCTGATAAATGAGACAAATAAAAGTGTCTGAAGATGGAATGAAACGGTTTTTGAATGTGCAGTCAGCATGGGTTATTAATAATGATGATGCCCAGTGAAAACAAATGCTGAGACAGAAAATGTAAAGTCAAGTCTACAGTTGTTCTCCACGACTAATTCACCATTGCTTCCCTCCAGATTTCCCTAGGGTTGTTTTATTTTTTTTAATGGGGTTTTTCAAATTATGAGTGTGGTAAATTGATAATACTTGGACGCTATTCTCTCCAACATACATTACACACACCCATACTGAAAATGTGAGTTTTCAAGCAGTTGTGCTTATATTTATAAACATATGTTTGTAATAAACAGTGTTGGTAGTAACTGATTACATGCATGTAATGAGATTCCAAAAATTAGTACTTGTAATTAGATTAGATTAGATTTTAAAATGCTCATAATCAGATTACAGTTACTTTTTCACTGGTTACATGATTACATATTATTCATACATTGACAGTAAATTATTCAAAATGTATTGATTCACCCTAAATCTTTTTTTTTCTTTCTTAATTTTTCCTAAAAACGTCTACTGTTCATATACAAGTCTTCCAGGAAACACACACAGCCACTATAGTAGTAATGTATTTTTATTTAATGCCATGTCAGCATCTTAGGCTACATGGTAAAATCAAGTATAACAAATACAATAAAACCAGCAAACAAACAAACACAAGTTATATTACACAAGATTCTTTACATTAACATATATTTAAAAACGTTTTGCCACTAAACTTACACAGAAAATGGAGAAGCCACACAACATTTGACCACTGGATTTTATTGCATTTTAAAGGTGATATATGGCAAAAACATATAGGCCTGGTTTCACAGACGGGGCTTAGACTAAGCCAGGATTAGATCATAGTTCAATTAGGACATTTAAGTAATTTTTATAAACATGCTTAGAAAAAAACATTACTGGTGTGTATCTTGACACAAAACAAAGGCACTGATATATTTTAAGATCAGACAGTGCAAGTTTATTTCAGTTGAAACAGCTCAGATTTACATTTTAGTCTAGGACTAGAAGTCTAGTCTTAAGCCTTGTCTGTGAAACCGGGGGATAGAAATATAAGTGCTGTATAAACTCTACATTTCCTAATGACTGCGAAGGATTACACGTCCAAAAGAAAAGAAAAGAAAAGAAAAAGCATTTGGAGATACAGTTTTTTCTCCCTCAGCATTGCATTTCTAATCAACCGACAAACACATTTTCACTATTATTTGAATTATCACTCAGTCGTTTAATTGTGTATTATGTTTTTGGAGGGCTTTTGTGTTTCAAACACATGAAAATGCACAAATTCACACATTTACAGTGTAATTTGTTTAGCCTTTTTTGCCGGCCGAACATAAAATAGCTTCTTGAATTTCCAGCCCTGAGTTAATATCTCAATTTCTCAAATAATTTAACAACATTTAGATGTTTACAGTTCTGAGCTGTGGGTAAAAACAAATAAAGTATTTCTATGTGTTTTATTTTTATTAGTTGATTAGTTGATTTAATGATCAGTTTTCCATTAACTCTCAAACCCCCAGCAGTTCATGCATGAAGCCCAGCTTTGGAAACCCTGGTTTAATGCAATGTTTTCATGATGTTCATAAAAAAAAAAAAAAAAAGGAATATATTTTCTTACCAGTTAGGTCAAAAGTAATCCAAAAGTAAGTCTAAATACATGTGTAATCTGAGAGATGTTATGACTGATGTTACAAAAAACAATTTTTGTCATGCAATTTGTAATCAGTATGAGCGACACCTACACCTACTACTACCTATACTGTTTTTTTTTTTTTATATATATTTACCAGACATATTTTTTTCTCACAAATTGAAAAACCCCATTATAAAACCTGTTGGAAAAATCTCAAGGGAAACAATGGCCAATTAGTGTCAGTCCTGTGTCATGTGTTTCCTGCCCTCTTGTGTCCATATTTGGTCAGTTTCCTGTCCTTGTTAAGTGTGATGATTAGTTAATTCTGTCCAGCTGTGTTTTTGTGATTATGCGTCAATTATCTTGTGTATTTAAGTTTCTGTCTGTTTAGTGATTTTGGTTTGGTCCACTTGTTACTCCCGGTGTTTCTGTGTGTCAGCCTTGCCCTTGCCCTTGCCCTTGCCCTTGCCCTTGCCTTGCCTTGTCCTTGTCCTTGTCCTTGTCCTTGTCCTTGTCCTTGTCCCTTGCCCTTGCCCTTGCCCTTGCCCTTGCCCTTGCCGGTTATATTAAAGACTGTTATTTTGAGTTTATCCTCGTCTCGTGTTCCTCATTCCTCCCCGTTGTGTGCGCCGTGACAATTAGTCATCACGACCGCAGCACTCTGTTGGCTTCTAATCTATTGGCATTATTATGCAAGTATCTCTAACTCTAGATGTTAGAATAGTTGACATATTTCACATGTACATTAGGACCACACTGTTACTGAAACACTGATCACCTATAGCTGACTTTGATCAAATCAGTGCAAGCCTGTTTTGACAGAAGTCTGTTTTCCCACAAACTCATTGTGAGACTGTGTTTGATGCAGGTGGATGGAGAAAACAAGGCAGACTGGCAAAAAGGACAGTAAGAGTGTGTTCAGTGGATATACAGGTTCAATCAGGGGTGAAGAGTCTGGACTTCATCTTCAACTTGTCTTAAGCATCGTCTTGTTAAGCATCCTTAACACTCCCATGACACTCATCGTAAAGAGTAGGGGTGTAACCCCGGTGTCCTGGCCAAATTCCCTCCACTGGCCCTTGTCTATCATGGCCTCC
This sequence comes from Schizothorax lantsangensis, assembly GCA_027422415.1. Classification (NCBI taxonomy): domain Eukaryota; kingdom Metazoa; phylum Chordata; class Actinopteri; order Cypriniformes; family Cyprinidae; genus Schizothorax; species Schizothorax lantsangensis. The sequence continues at coordinate 27,475,279 of CM049861.1, read as the reverse complement.
TAATAATCCCCATCCACTTGATTGGCTCTATGACTCTCTCTCCTCTCCACCTGTAGCTGGTGTGTGGTGAGCGCACTGGTGCCGTTGTCCTGTGGCTGCCGTCGCATCATCCAAGTGGATGCTGCACACTGGTGGTGGTTGAGGAGAGATCCCCTATATGATTGTAAAGTGCTTTGGGTGTACAACAATACACAATAAAGCGCTATATAAATGCTTCATTCATTCATTCATTCATTCATCCTTGTATCGTAACTTTGATACAAGGAGAGAATTGAGTCTCATTTTCAGCTCAATGACTCTCGACGCATGTGGCAGGGACTAAGGACCAACTGTACCTTTGGGAACAAATCCTCCGCGGAGATGAGAGCAGATCTGTCGCTGGCCGACGAATTAAACACCTTCTACGGCCGCTTTGAATGCAATGGCGGCAGTGCAGCTCTGCCGAGCAGCGCGTCAGGAAGCAGCAGGCAGAGAAGCAAGAGTCATGTGATCACCGTGTCGGAGGACGAGGTTCGCAGGGCCCTAAAGAGAGTGAACGTCAGGAAAGCGGCTGGACCTGACGGGATTACTGGCCGGGTTCTGAGGTCCTGCGCTGATCAGCTTGCTGGTTTGTTCACCTCAATCTTTAATGAGTCCCTTGCTACCTCTGTAGTTCCCACCTCCTTTAAAAAATCATCATCCCTGAGCCTAAGAACAATAAACCCTCTTGCCTGATTGACTATCGACCAGTGGTCCTCACATCAATATTAATGAAGGTTTTTGAGAGACTTGTTAAGAGCCACATTAGCTCATCCATCCCTGTTACTTTGGACCGTCTCCAGTTTGCCTATCGCTCCAATAGATCAACTGATGATGCCATCTCTCACATTCTCCACTCCTCCCTCACACACATTGACAGCAGCAATGGGAACTATGCAAGGCTGCTATTCATAGACTATAGCTCAGCTTTCAACACCATAGTCCCCATCAAGCTGACTAATAAACTCACAGGCCTCGGCCTAAACACTTCACTCTGCGACTGGATTCAAGACTTCCTCACCGGCAGACCACAAGTGGTGAAGGTAGGCCAGTTCACCTCCAACTCCATCACCCTGAACGTAGGAGCCCCGCAGGGTTGTGTCCTGAGTCCCCTGCTATACTCTCTCTACACACATGACTGTGTGTCCTCTCACAGCTCCACATCTATTATCAAATTTGCTGATGATACTGTGGTTCTGGGCCTCATTTCCAACAATGATGAGACCGCATACTTGGATGAGGTGGAGAGACTTACATCATGGTGCCAGGACAACTGTCTCTCTCTGAGGAAATTCAGGGTCTCACCAACAATCCTGAAAACTTTCTATTCAGGGACCATAGAAAGTGTATTGACTCAGTGCATCTCAGTGTGGTATGGAAACAGCTCCAGCCAAGACTGCAAGGCCCTGCAGAGAGTTGTGCGCTTAGCTGAGCGTATCTCTGGGTCTGCTCTCCCCTCCCTGCAGGACATCTACCTCAAACGCTGCAGGAGCAGAGCTGTCAAAATCATCAAGGACTCAAATCACCCTGGTAACTTTCTTTTCACTCTGCTGCCATCTGGTAAGCGCTTCCGCAGCCTGATGGCAAAAACTGAGAGACTTAGGAAGAGCTTCTTCCCCCAGGCCATCAGGCTCCTGAACTCAAACTCAGCCTCTTAACATCATCATGACTTCACTTATTAATCACTCACAATCAGTAAGATATTCACTCTCTACCTCACACTTTGCACACATGTTGTTTTCTTATTTTTTTATTTATTTTTCTGATTGCTGCTACTGCAACCATGTACAACCTATTTGACATTCCTCTCTTGTACGTCATGCTTACTTAATATTTAAGTCTACAGATACTCATGCATTTTTTATATTTTATATTTTATATTTTGTTCATATCTTTTTTTTTTATTCATTTAATTTTATGTATACTTCTTTGGTTGTTTTCTAATACACTGCTGGAGCGGACCTGTATACTGCTGGTTATCGTGTATGTGACAAATAAAACTTCAACTTGTCTTGTTAAGCACAAAATCCAGCAAGTGTTATACCAAAGCAAAAGCAGTGGGAAATTACTGCTTCCCAACATTGTCCTGTGACGTTAACAACCTTGAAATGGAGACACTCTCTTATCTCTACTCACGAAGAAGATAAATGTCCCTTGAAACCAGAAAAACAAGAAGATTAGACGCAATAATTCGAGCTGCTAAAACTACTGGAGGAATGAGTGTAATTCTGTAGATGTCTGAGGCTGAAAGATGAGTAGATAAGAGAAATAATAATAGCTGATTTGTCTTTGAATGTCATACTGTTTAATAAAGAATATGAAATACATGCAGGTAGACTTTCTCCTTCATGAAAGCATGAGGTTATCATCCCTGTCCTCTAATGCTCTCATCTATCCACCTTATTTTTCTCGTAAGAGCGGCGCGCGGTCATTTGTAAATTCTATGAGTCTGGATTCTAACACCGCCGCTCCCTATAAGCAGAGTACACAGTCTGCGTAGGGCACCAACTCCCGGGGGGGCACCATCCCAGTTGCTCCAAAAAAAAAAGTGACGCGCCATTCCCGCATCCGCACCCGCGCCCGCTCGCACCTCATGTTTGCAGCTGAATGCAAATGATCATAATTGATGGACAACTATGCCCGTGAAAAGACATCAGCAGTCCGGCGCCAAGAAAGAAGAAAAAAGAGAAAAGATGAAAACGAAGCCTGCGTCACGTTCAGATAGGCTACATTCATAATCCTGTGAAACTTTTTTGGGTGTTGAGGTTAATAACGTGTTTTTATCACAACCCTTACAAAAATTAACCATGGTTTTATCATAGTAAAACTGCTCAATTTACTTTTGTGTGATTTCTGAATGCTTGAGATAAAAGCATTATATTTACATTTAGCAGACGCTTTTATCCAAAGTGACTTACATTGCATTCAAGTTACAGTTTTACATTTTATCAGCTCTTGCTTTCCCTGGGAATCGAACCCATGATCTTGGCGTTGCTAGCGCCATGCTCTACCATTTGAGCTACAGGAAATCCTGCAATCAGACAACTGTATTAATAAAATAATAGCCACAGGTAACTGTCTAGAGCTACAATTGTAATTTTTAAATAATGCAATTAGTTCTTGTTGTCCTTCCCTCTCTCCGTCCCTTTTGACTGGACTTTGAGATGTTGAGTATGTGTCTGTTGTTTAGTTTTGTTATATTTTGGATGCTGTGTTGCGTTATGTGTGAAAAAAATAAAATAATTGATAACAAAAAAAATTATGCAATTTAATTACAATTTATTTATTTATTTACTTTTATATTTTATTAAAGGTCTATTTTGACCCCTATGGTAGGTGTTTTTTTTTTTGAGGAGGAGGCACAACAATACAATCCTGCTTAGGCACACATTTGGCCAGCAGCGGTCCTGATAGCTTCCGGTCTCATCCGCGTCCAGCTTTATTTTAGCTGCAAAAACAGCTCGTTTTGCTGCTTGATACTGAAAATTGATGTGTCTTACTATATTATTTGAATGTATTCTCTTAATTATGAACACACTGGTTTAAACAGTTTTACCGTTTACTACACTTTGTTATTCTTCTCGTTAATAAACCGGAAGTCGTGCCCACAGACTTACTTGGTTTATCACATTAATGTCCAATTTGTGTAAGTTAATGAAGGGACACTCTAAAACACTTAACGTGGCTTAATGCATTAAAACAGTGTTTAAAAGACCAAACTCAACCTTATCTGTACATAGTATGATTTATTAATAAGGTTTATTGAGTTTGGTATTTTTAAAAACACTGTTTTACTTCATTAAACCACATCCTTATAATGGTTTTCTATGAGAGAAAAACACTTTGCATTCTTATTCTGGACTCATCTGCTTGTCTGTACATTAAATGCTTTGTTAATAATGTGTTTGGTCATTTAAAACACTTGTCTTTAATAATAAACCACGTTAAGTGTTTCCTTATAACGGTTTTATATGAGAGGAAAACGCTTAAAGCGTAATTAACGTAGGTAAAAAAATATATATAGTTTGTCAAGACGAACTTTGATGCTGGCATAAGAAAGCCTAGCCTGAAAATGTAATTGTACACGCTTAAGTTTAAAACCATATATATCTATGTCTAAAACAGTTTTAAAGTTTAGATAGATAGATGCCTCACTCCAGTCCAGCTAGTGGCGGAGTCGAATAGCAGAAGAAGAAGAAGAAGAGGAGGCGTGTCTGTGACGTCACGCGCGTAACATCCAGAATCAACTATGGCGGAAAGGTAGTGGCGACTCGCACTTTACCGGTAAAATCGACATCGGATAGCAGATATCTGCACGATTCACCATTATCCGTTTTCGGCTCACGCGCAAACATCCCACCTCCTCGCGCACTCTCTCTGATCCTCGCGGAACTGACAGAAACATGCCTAACATCAAGATCTTCAGCGGCAGCTCGCACCAGGATCTGTCTCAGAAGGTCGCGGACCGTCTCGGGCTGGAGCTGGGAAAAGTGGTGAGCAAAAAGTTCAGCAACCAAGAGACGTGGTGAGTCATTAATGGAAATCATCTGAGCGGGTTTTATGTTAGAACTTTAACATGTTGAAGTGCCGTTTTTTCGCGGGCCGCTGGGAGTTGTAGTTCAAACGGTGGCTGCCAGCGCTCCACGTGGGTTTCAGAAAACTACAACTCCCAGAATGCTGTGCATCTGCACGCGAGGCGATGTTTGTTTGCCTCAGTTTGGACATACATTTTGTGACTAATATTGCTATTAAATAGCATTTAGACACTTATGTAGGAATGGAAATACATAACTCAGTTATTAGTTTCCGAGCTTATACGGTATACATTTACCAAAAACCTTCCAGTCATGCCATGATGGCTTCACTCCGCACATGATCGCTTTAATGATAGTCTGGTGGGTCAGTTAAGTGTTATCATAAGGCCTTAGTTTGTATTTATTAATTTGTTAGGGGAAGAGTTATTTCTGTGCTTTCTGGCTCCGGCAGCGTTATGTTTAAATAATGCAGTGACTCTGAGACCTTCCCCGGTTATCGGTTCGCACTGATGAAGAGTATTTGATTTCATAACATGTTTTCGTCCTGTAGAGTACCTTTACAAAACAAATACAGTGATGATATAATGTTTCACTCATGTGGTAACACACAGTGTTGGGAAGGTCACTTTGGATTGTAATAGGTTACAGATTGCAGGTTACCCAGTTAAATATGTTATAAGTAGTGTAACTGTTTCAATTACTTTATTAAAGTAATGTAACTGATTACATTGATTCTAAATTTGTAATGAATGTTTTCAACTGTTAATCATTTTCACACATTTAATGCAGGCAGGGTTATATAATAATAATATAGATTATTATAATTTAATTTTAAAGCACAGCCACCACAAAATCAGTCTTTAGTACCTCGTCTTACTTTGAGATTGTTCTGAGGTTAAATACAGATTTAAAATCATAAGATATTGTTTAATAGCTGATACTGTTTTTAAATCTAACTGAAAACACTGGTATCTAACAATGCATTGGGGGGGGGGGATTTATGTATATGCTTTATTATAAATAAAGCATATACATAAACCCAAATAGGAAATAAAACAGTTATTGAATAAGCATGTGTCCTGAAACATTGGTGTCTCATATTTTAGAGCAGCCTAATGTAATTTATGAAAAAAATTAATTAAATCTGTATGTGTGGGAAAATATTCAGATGTAACCCACTTTGTAATCATTAACATTTTTATAAGAAACTGTAATTTAATTACACACTTTTCACAGCAACTGTAACTGATTACAGTTACTTTTATTTTGTAATTAAATTACGTAATTCTGTTACATGTAACTAGTTACTACAGTAGCTTTGGTGTAAGAAGCTCCTTAGTGATTACCATATTCAAATAGACTTTTATTTACATACTACTCCAAGATTACATGATATACAGTGTGTTGTCAATTTAAGAAAAAGCTTTTTGTTGTTGTTGCAGCTTTAATATTGTAAAACAAATGCATCTTCTGTTTGTTATCAGAGCTTTATTGGTTGAAGTAGTGTGAGCAGATGATTTGTTTACTAACGAGATGTTTCTGCAGCGTGGAGATCGGAGAGAGTGTCCGTGGAGAGGATGTGTACATAGTGCAGAGCGGCTGTGGAGAAATTAATGATAATCTTATGGAACTTCTGATTATGATAAACGCATGCAAAATCGCATCGGCCTCCCGAGTCACAGCGGTCATCCCATGCTTCCCTTACGCCCGGCAGGACAAGAAGGACAAGGTGTGCTGTCTCAAATCAATGAAATCTGTCAGTGAAAGTGAAAGGAGGAGAGTTTTTGTGCTGTTGTTGGGAAGTAGGTGCTGTGGATCATTGTTTTGTTTTTTCACTCGTCTTCTGCAGAGTCGGGCTCCCATTTCTGCCAAGCTGGTGGCAAACATGCTGTCGGTTTCTGGTGCTGACCACATCATAACCATGGACCTGCATGCATCTCAAATACAGGTGTGTTTTACAGCACTCCGAAAGATTTAGTGATGCAACACACTCTCTCTCACACACACACTCTCACTCTCACACACATACACACACACACACCGTCACACACACTCTCTCACACACACACACACACACTCACACCGTCACACACACACACTCTCTCACACACCGTCACACACACACACTCTCTCACACACACTCACTCACACCGTCACACACACACACACACTCACTCACACCGTCACACACACACACTCACTCACACCTTCACACACACACACACACTCACTCACACCGTCACACACACACACACTCACTCACACCGTCACACACACACACTCACTCACACCGTCACACACACACACTCACTCACACCATCACACACACTCACACACTCACACACTCTCTCTCACACACACACACTCTCACACACCCACACACACACACACTCACTCACACACACACTCACACAGTCACTCACACAGTCACTCACACAGTCACACAGTCTCTCACACAGTCTCTCACACAGTCTCTCACACAGTCTCTCACACAGTCTCTCACACAGTCTCTCACACAGTCACACACTCTCTCTCACACACTCTCTCTCACACTCTCTCTCACACACTCTCTCTCACACACTCTCTCTCACACACTCTCTCTCACACACTCTCACTCACACACTCTCTCTCACACACTCTCTCTCACACACACACACACTCTCACACACACACACACTCTCACACACACACAGTCACTCACACACTCAGTCACTCACACACTCAGTCACTCACACACTCAGTCACTCACACACTCAGTCACTCACACACTCAGTCACTCACACACTCAGTCACTCACACACACAGTCACTCACACACACAGTCACTCACACACACAGTCACTCACACACACAGTCACTCACACACACAGTCACTCACACACTCACTCACACAGACACACACACACACACACACTCACATTCTCACACACACATTATATTCTTTATTTTTTATTTACCATGCTGTCATACTTAACGTATTTTATAGGAAATGAACAGCGACACAATAAGGTTCTGAAAGTGCTGTAACAGACCCAAATCATCGCTGCTGCGTAGCTGCATTTTTCCAGTTGCTAAATATGTTAATGTAGTTAATGAAGGCAGGAAGGCAGTTCTTGGAAATGCATGAGATGTTGTGGGAAATGAGCTCAAAGGTCCAAAATATATCTGAGTGATTTTGCTTTCTTCCTTGTTAGGGTTTCTTTGACATTCCAGTGGACAATTTATACGCAGAGCCTGCGGTTTTGAAGTGGATCAAGGAGAACATCCCTGAATGGAAGAACTGCACCATCGTGTCTCCGGACGCCGGAGGAGCCAAGAGGTCTGGAGGCGTCCCGTTTACTGCCTGTTTAGTGTGTGTCGTGGCTGATCCCTGAGCTCTGTTTCTCCATTCACAGGGTGACCTCCATTGCAGACAGGCTCAATGTTGACTTTGCCCTCATTCACAAAGAACGGAAGAAAGCCAACGAGGTGGACCGCATGGTTCTGGTGGGAGACGTCAAAGACCGGGTGGCCATATTGGTGGATGATATGGCAGACACCTGCGGCACCGTCTGCCACGCTGCTGATAAGTAAGAAGCTGAAGAAAATATTCATGAAGTGTGTTATCTGTACCGCAGATTTTGTGTGAAACGGTGTGAGTGCTTCAGCAGCTGTAACTGTGTGTGTGTGTGTGTTCAGGTTAATATCAGCAGGAGCAGTTAAAGTGTATGCCATCCTCACCCATGGCATCTTCTCTGGTCCAGCCATTTCACGCATCAACAACGCCGGCTTCGAGGCTGTAGTTGTGACCAATACAATTCCTCAGGAGGAGAAGATGAAGCATTGTCCCAAAATACAGGTTTGTCCCGTCAGAATGCTTGTTCAGTGTCTGTGTCTGGATTGAAGCAGCATAGACTAGTCTTTTCTTTTCTCCACCAAAGTGAAGAGAATTTAATCCAATCATTTTTTTAAAGGTGTTTTACTCAGGAGATGCAAAAGATGCATTTTATTTTATTTTTCCTAAAGGGCTAAAGTAACATTTTAAGGACAATATATTACTTTTTACTACTTTTGTAATGTTTGATTGCAGAATTTGTATATGTGTGTATATATATAGATAGATAGATAGATATAGATATAGATATAGATATAGAGATATAGATGGATAGATAAAAATATAGAAAAATTCTAGTGGTAGTAAATGTTAATATCACATTTTAAAATATAATAGTGTCATTATAAATATACGAATTGTCTCTAAATTGGACGGCCAGTTTAATAAATATTATGAATTTACTGTGTCATGTTAAAAAATGGAAAAGTCAGCAAGCTATATATTATAATGACAATTATTCTTTTAGTCCCAACAGCAGGGACACATTTTACCCCAAATACCATACTTGTGTATATATAACTGAATTATTGAAAAACTGTTGATTTAATTTCCTTGAACAAAACTGAAAAGCATCGTCTCAAAATATAGTCAAGTTTGATCAATGCTTATTTGCTAAATCTAGACTAGGGATGCACCGAATTATTCGGCCAAAAATAGCAAAAAAAGCTCTTTCGAATTAGAGAAGAGAGCAAATTGTACCGAACAATGATGTGACACAATCAAACAGAGGTGCGCACTAATGCAGCAAACATCTCTGTAGTGTGGAGGCATTGAAAACTGTCAGAGAAAGATGCTAAAGTCATTAAACGCACCGACAGACAGAGACTGTTTAGCACTGCATCTCATATCTTCCATGAGAAGAGGACGGGGGGGTGATGCTGGTTAACTGTCACCTTGGCCTTAAACGATTAGTAAATAAACTGTTTTCTAATACACTCATGAACTGCATGTGTTCAAACAGCGCTGCACGAGCTCCCGGTGCCAGGGTTCAGAGTCCAAACCACTGCGCTGAAACTGTTACACCTCAGCTGCTCAATAACATGAATTTTTACAAGGCATGGATGTGTCAATGTGATGCGTGCAACAAACATCTTCCAATATTCTTAATGAGAATCATTCATAAATCTGCTGCTGTCATCAAAAAGAAGCGCTGAGGTCTTCCTGCGGGTTTCTGCCAAAATAAAAGCTCCATCAACATTCATAAATGTTAGTATTGTAATTTTACTGTTGTTCTGTAAAATAAAATAAAACAATAATTACAACAGCTATATTAATACATGTATTATAACATTCACACAGAGTTCAGATCTGTAATAGATTTGTATCTGTGGGATCTCAAATATTTCCTAATGTTTAAAAGAAGTCTTTTCTGCTCAGCAAGGCTGCATTTATTTGTACAGTAAAAATACATAACTGATTCAAGAAGGGGGTCTCAAAAATGACCAAACAAATTATTTTACTAATTAATTTTAAGTTAAGAAGTGCTTTGTTGGTATAATGTCTGCTAGACTGTAAAAAAACAAACAAACAAAGTTCACTGTTAAGTAACTGTTTTTTTTGTAATTGTATTTTTGTCTTTGAAAAGCAAGACAAAACGGTAAAAAGTACAATTTGGGTATTTAATTTATGCAATGATAAAAAAAAATGCATTTTGCATGGGGGGAAAAACATGAAAAAACATGTTCGGTATTCAGCCCAGTGTTTTATTATGTTCGGCTTCGGCCAAGAATTTTCAGTTACACTTTACAATAAGGTGTCATTTATTAACATTAGTTAATGTATTAACTAACATGAACAAACAATGAACAATACATTTATTACACTCTTTATTAATCTTTGTTAATGTTAGTTAATAAAAATACAGTTGTTCATGGTTTATTCATGTTAGTTCACGGTGCATTAACTAATGTTAACAAACAACTTGTGATTTTAGTAAATGCTGAAATGAACTAACTAATATTAAATGCTGTAGAAGTATTGTTCATTCTTAGTTCATGTTTACTAATGTTGTTAACTAATGAACCTTATTGTAAAGTGTTACTGAATTTTCATTTTGGTGCATCCCTAATCTATACTGTTTTAAAACTCATTAAAGGGATATTCCTTTGAAATTAAAATGTGGTATCAGCACCCCAAGGCACCAGACGTAGGTGTCTTTTTTTCTTCATGTAATTTTGATGTTTTTAGGTCAAACCGTCAGGTTCATATAATGACGTCAGAGGGAAAAAGAACAGACGAGAAATCCAAATTAAACAATTCCCCATCGCATTTTGGTTGAAAATGAAAATCGGGTTGACGTCAATTTGACGTTGACTTAACGTTGGATTTTGGTTACACAACCTAAAAACAACTAAATCTCAACGTCAGCTGATGTCGGTATTGGACATCAATTTAAAGAGGTAAAAAACATTGTTTGTTTTCTCACACAAACCGCTTTTCGTGTCTTAGATTTACATTGGATTTTGGTCATGTTCTTTTTCCCTCTTATAGACGTCCTATACCTGCAATATGACCAAAATTTAACCAAATATCAACGTCTTATGACGTTGTGTGCCTGTTTTGTGCCTGCTGGGTTAGATCACAGAATCAAGTTTGCTTTGCTGCCTGCGATCACATCAAGAAACAGTGCAGTGGTTTAGAGGAGAATGAAACCGTGATGCAGCCTAGAAAACAGAAAACATGAATGACGTGTGATAAAGAGATGGCATGTTATCACGCAGATTTTCTTTCATGCTATCTGATCTCTGCAGGTCATCGACATTTCCATGATCCTCGCCGAGTCCATCCGCAGGACCCACAACGGAGAGTCTGTGTCATATCTCTTCAGTCACGTTCCTCTGTAACGTACCACAGCGGCCAAACCAGAGCTCCCTCGTTCATCTGACCCAAAGATGTGTTCCCAGAGCGCAAGACCTCTTCAGCTCCGTCCTCACGTGTTTCACAGTCTGTTCTGCTCAAATCTGTTACAATCTGAGACTGTGAACGGTAGTCGGTATTTATTTACATGCTTTTGCATTCATTCCTGTGCTCGAGAAGAGTAAAGTCACATCATGAAGAGATGGAGAGATGAAGATAATCTGTGGACACACTTTATGAATTTCAAGGTTTAGTTGACTAGATGAAAGCAGTTTTAGCTTGTGCTCTGTGCAGGCTTAACACTAGATCCTTAAATCTGCCTTTTATTTCACTTTCCTCATTTTGTTTTCTCATGGATGTTTTTAAAACTCTTTATATGAACATTTCTATAAATAAATAAAATATCATTTTGGTTACATTATGCCATTCTGATTACCCTCAGATTCCTCTGTGTATTGATTTCATTGATATCGTTTGTATTTCAGAATACTAGGCTAAATTTAATATTAAACTGCTTTGGCATTATTTTGTTCACGTTCTTGAAACATTTGCAGAACATATATTCTGATTTTGAATGCATTCTGATAAAAAGAGATATTTGAAAACAAACGTTAATCTGTTCAGAAAGTAATTTGTGGAAGTGAATGTGCACAGATTACAGGAAGTAAAACAAACATTAAATCAGACCATAAAAACAAGCAGAGGTGAGTAAGAATGAACGGCTGGTGTGAGATTTACAAACAATGTTGATATAGAGGTCTGCAAACAAGTGCAGATGGTGTGAAAGGATTCAGCTATAAAACATACATACACGCATGCATGCATACATAGACGCACACATATATATACATACACGCATGCATGCATACACACATATATATACAGTGGGTACGGAAAGTATTCAGACCCCCTTAAATTTTTCACTCTTTGTTATATTGCAGCCATTTGCTAAAATCATTTAAGTTAATTTTTTTTCCTCATTAATGTACACACAGCACCCCATATTGACAGAAAAACACAGAATTGTTGACATTTTTGCAGATTTATTAAAAAAGAAAAACTGAAATATCACATGGTCCTAAGTATTCAGACCCTTTGCTCAGTATTTAGTAGAAGCACCCTTTTGATTTAATACAGCCATGAGTCTTTTTGGGAAAGATGCAACAAGTTAATTTGGGGATCCTCTGCCATTCCTCCTTGCAGATCCTCTCCAGTTCTGTCAGGTTGGATGGTAAACGTTGGTGGACAGCCATTTTTAGGTCTCTCCAGGGGCCAGTTGCATAAACTTAGCCACCATGTTAAGACTGTGTCTTAAGAACTAGTTTGACCAACTAGCAGTGGCCATGGGGTAATCAGTCTTACTTTTCCAATACATATAAGATCAATCTTCCTTTTCATAACTGAATTAAAAAAGTTATGACCAGTCTTGAAGAGAAAAAATTAGATGACTAACTTTTTAAGACTAGGCTAAACAGTTTATGCAACCGCCCCTGGAGAGATGTGAAACAAAACCCATCAAAAATTGGGGGAGATTCACAAGTCAGGGCTCTGGCTGGGCCATTCAAGAACACTACACACAGTCACGTATGAGACATGGGTTTCAGTTGTTCCTTGTGTCAAGCCACTCCTTCGACAGCGTTATTTTAGCTGTGTGCTTAGGGTCATTGTCTTGTTGGAAGGTAAACCTTTGGAAATCGGCCCAGTCTGAGGTCCTGAGCACTCTGGAGAAGGTTTTCGTCCAGGATATCCCTGTACTTGGCCGCATTCATCTTTCCCTCGATTGCAACCAGTCGTCCTGTCCCTACAGCTGAAAACACCCCCACAGCATGATGCTGCCACCACCATGCTTCACTGTTGGGACTGACCAACTATTGGACAGGTGATGAGCAGTGCCTGGTTTTCTCCACACATACCGCTTAGAATCAAGGCCAAAAAGTTCTATCTTGGTCTCATCAGACCAGAGAATCCTTCAGGTGTTTTTTAGCAAACTCCATGCGGGCTTAACCCCATAGAAAATCATGTGTCTTGCACTGAGGAGAGGCTTCCGTCGGGCCACTCTGCCATAAAGCCCCGACTGGTGGAGGGCTGCAGTGATGGTTGACTTTCTACAACTTTCTCCCATCTCCCGAATGCATCTCTGGAGCTCAGCCACAGTGATCTTTGGGTTCTTCTTTACCTCTCTCACCAAGGCTCTTCTCCCCCGATAGCTCAGTTTGGCCGGACGGCCAGCTCTAGGAAGGGTTCTGGTCATTCCAAACGTCTTCCATTTAAGGATTATGGAGGCCACTGTGCTCTTAGGAACCTTAAGTGCAGCAGAATTTTTTTTGTAACCTTGGCCAGATCTGTGCCTTGCCACAATTCTGTCTCTGAGCTCTTCAGGCAGTTCCTTTGACCTCATGATTCTCATTTGCTCTGACATGCACTGTGAGCTGTAAGGTCTTATATAGACAGGTGTGTGGCTTTCCTAATCAAGTCCAATCAGTATAATCAAACACAGCTGGACTCAAATGAAGGTGTAGAACCATCTCAAGGATGATCAGAAGAAATGGACAGTACCTGAGTTAAATATATGAGTGTCACAGCAAAGGGTCTGAATACTTAGGACCATGTGATATTTCAGTTTTTCTTTTTTAATAAATCTGCAAAAATGTCAACAATTCTGTGTTTTTCTGTCAATATGGGGTGCTGTGTGTACATTAATGAGGAAAAAAAATGAACTTAAATGATTTTAGCAAATGGCTGCAATATAACAAAGAGTGAAAAATTTAAGGGGGTCTGAATACTTTCCGTACCCACTGTATATATATACACACATGCATGCATACATAGACGCACACATATATATATATATATACACACACGCATGCATACATACACACACACACAGTGTTGGGAAGGTTACTTTGGAAATGTAATAGGTTACAGATTACAAGTTACCCTACTTAAAATGTAATAAGTAGTGTAACTTTTCAATTACTTTATTAAAGTAATGTAACTGATTACATTTGATTACTTTTTGATTACTTTTCTAATGTTTTCAACTGTTAATAATTTTCAAACATGTTAACCAGGCAGGGTGAACCTTACAGTAGTGCTCAACACTGATTACTGTCAGACTTTCCAAATCTTTCATCACTTGAATTAAGATTATAATATTTTAATTTTAAAGGAGACATTGGATGAAAAATATCTTTATTTGCATATAAATGTGTCTTAGCAGTTTGTAGACACAACCACCCTACAATGATAGAAATTCACTCCTTTTTTTAATCCCGCCAAAACCTAAACAGTCTCAATTATCAAGCCATTTTGATTTTGGAGTGAATAGCACTCTCTTCCACCTTCAATACCACGACTGAGGTGAGACCCTTGAGCAAGACACCAAACCCCTAACTGCTCCTGGAAAATGGGCTTGGATGGGTTAAATGCAGAGCACAAATTCTGATGTCCCCTTGGCCTCACTTCACTTCTCTTTCACTAAATGTGTTTATGCCTGGCTGCGCAAATCATTTTACTCCAGCACATCCACCACAAAATCAGACTTACTTTAAAATCATGCAAGGTGAGGTTAAATACACTCTTAAAAATAAAGGTGCTTCAAAATTTACACTAAGGTTATTTTTTAGCTTCAAGCGATGCGATAGATGCATAGAAGAACCATTTTTGGTTCCACAGAGAACCATTCAGTCAAAGGTTCTTTAAAGAAGCATCTCTTTATAATCTGAAGAACCTTCTTTCGCCACAAAGAAGCTTTTGTGAAACAGAAAGGTGCTTCAGATGTTAAAGATTCTTTATGGAACCATTTAGACAAAAGGTTATTCTATGGCATCGTGAAGCACCTTTATTTTTAAGAGTGTACAGATTTAAAATCGTAACAAGAAATAATAAGAAGCAAGAAATAAAAAATAGCTATGATACTGTTTTTGAAATCAAATCTTTGCATAGCTATGACAGGAAACACTGGATCTAACAATGCCTTAGAAAAAAATAGTTAATCTTAAAAAAATAAAGCATATACAAAAACCCATATGGGAAATATAAGAGTTATTGGATAAGCATGTTATAAACTTCTGAAACATTGGTGTTTCATATTTTAGAGCAGTCACTGCAATTTATGAAAGAAATCAATTAAATGTATATGGGAGTGTGTGTGAAAAAAATCAGATGTAACCCCCCTTGTAATCCTTAACATTTTCATAAGTAACTGTAATTTAATTAAAAAAAAATTCTCAGTAACTGTAACTGATTACAATTACTTTTATTTTGTAATTAAATTACCTAATTCCGTTACATGTAACTAGTAACTCCCCAACACTGCACACACACATATATATATATATATATACACATGCATGCATACATACACACACATATGCATGCATACACACACACACACATATATATATACAGTATATACACACACAGGTACACAGTGGGTGTGTTTTGACGGTTCATAAGAAAATACTATTAGCCTGTTGCCGGAAGCAGAACATCACGTGGTCGTCTAATGCACCGAATAACGGAGTGACATCTTTAATCGATGATACAGACGAGTCACATCTGTCAATCTGCAGATTTCACATTTGTTCTTCATTTATCTGAGTCTGTCGAAATAACGCGTGTATATTCTTAAAGTGACAGTAACTCATTTCCTCAGGACTGAGCGCTGAGAAGCTCGGATTGAAGGTAATAAACGGCGCTCACATGAACTGTTTTCTTTTTCTTGTATTATCACTTTCATTTCAGCCGATGCATCGCTGTCAATCTGTTCTGTTTGTCGTTTCACAGGAAAACATCACAGAGACATTTCCAAAGGTGAGCCTGTATAATAAGAGGACGAGCTGTTGTTTGCTCTGATCAATACTGTATCAGGGAGGGTTGGGTTTTAAAGCAATGCAGTTTCATCATTTAAAACTGTATGCTCATTTCTAAAACAAAACTAAAGCGTCTGCTAATGAATATAATACAGATATTAATTGAGAACACGCCTCTGAACAGAAAGATATGTTTCTGAATGATAACTATTACAGTTCAAAACTGAAAATTACTAATCATACAGGCTAATATTCAATAAAGACAAAAATTTAATATGTCTCTTTTTGCAAATAATGTCTTGTTATGCAGTTATTGTTCTATGTATTATGTTAAAAGCCACACATAATATAGTCTCTTTGTTTTAATTGGACAGAAACAGAGGAGGCTGGCAGCTACACTTATGTGTTTTCAATATTGTTAGGATTTATAAAAATTAAGATAGCATTTAATGACCTTTACGTCTTTTGGAGATCACAGATTTCTTTGCAAACTGATTATGCTAAACAACTAGAATAAATATGCATGTTTGTACTAATATCTATTGAATAATTTCCTGTGGCTCCCTCTGGTGGACAACAGCAGTGATGTGATCATTCTCATTAAAATTCATTAAACTAATCTTTTCCTCAGAAGGACTTGTTCTCCATATGCACAAAGTTTTGATAAGTTTGGACTTTGTGCACACAAGATATAAGCATATTAGTCATAACGGGCCACACCTAACAAATGTGTCGGATCATATCTGCTACAACAGATCCAAATTCTTGTGATAACTTCTTTCCCAGCATGGTCTTGTGCTGACATGTGCAATGTGTGGCGAAACAGGGTTTTATCAAAAGTTATGTTATGTTATAGATAAACATAATGATTAATACATGTTTGCAGTTATCAGTCCAAATGCAAGGTAGCTTATTATAGCATCACCTTTGGCCTGTTTTCACAAAATTTGATACACACTTGTTTTCACATGATATACGAATATGTCCAATTTTGGACTGGTAGACCATTCAGAATTACTAGCTGCTGCTGGTGGCCATGTTTGTTGGTTTATTGATTGTTTTTTTATAGTTGAGTCGTATTAGAGGATATGTTGCCCAGCAAAGAAGATTCATACCAATTTCAAACTTCACAGATCATTTAGTAACACTGTTATTAATGAATTTTAATTGTAAAGCCCCCTATAGGTGCAATTTTAGTTCAACTTTGCAAGCATCCGCAGAATATCATGTGTGTAATAAGACATTTTGTTGGGCTTGAGAAAACCATATGGTTTCTTGCTCTTAGGGTTTCAGAGTTATGATCCAAAATGCAAATTGCCCTCTTATAGCGCCACCTAGCGTTAGACTGATGCATGTCTGTGCACATGAGATGATGGGAACATCTGCTTTAATGTCCATTGACTTCTTTAGACAAAATTCGCTGGACAAACCACACTCATGTTTAGTTTTCTCTAGTGTTGCCGCTCTCACCGGTTGTGTACTCACTCTGTGTACTTGACATTAAATTACTTAAGTTATAGATTTCACAGACA
Organism: Schizothorax lantsangensis; assembly: GCA_027422415.1. Lineage (NCBI taxonomy): Eukaryota > Metazoa > Chordata > Actinopteri > Cypriniformes > Cyprinidae > Schizothorax > Schizothorax lantsangensis. The sequence continues at coordinate 27,457,651 of CM049861.1, read as the reverse complement.
GATAAATGTGGGGAAATGATCTCAGAGCTACAGACATCACAGCCACTGCACTGCTAGAATCTGCCATCTTCCACAACACATCTGTATTTAATTAAATAAATTAATTAATACAATTATTATGGGCCATTTGAAGGCTTTCAGGTAACATGCGACAACATAACATAACTCTTATATTAAGATAAGGTGCACAGCAAGAGCAATCATTACTGTAATGTGACTCTCGAGTCCTCTCTCACCAGCAGTGTCAGAGATGGGAGACAGAGCAGACTCTTGGGTCCGGTTTCACAGCTTTCTGCACGGAGGGACGTCCAGCCTGATCTCCACGCTGACCACCGTCATCACCTTCCCTCTGTACAAGACCGTCTTCCGGCAGCAGCTGCACAGCACGGCGGTGCGAGAGGCGGTGGCTCAGTTACTCAGCGAGGGTCCGGTGAAACTGTACCGCGGTGTGTTACCACCCTTGCTGATGAGATCCCTGAACGGGACGCTCCTGTTCGGCCTCCAGGACACCTTCCAGCAGCGGCTGCGGCTCTGGGGCCGTGTTCCCAGCACTGCTCTGCCGGCTCTGGCGGGTTTGGGTGCAGGTGTGCTGGAGGCCGTGGTCTTTACCCCATTCGAGCGTGTGCAGAACGTCCTGCAGAACAGCAGGAATGACTCCAGCCTTCCTTCATTAAGAAGCATACTGCACAAGCTAGCTTCGAGGCCGTTAGCGTCAGGATACTACACTGCCTTCTTGCCCATACTGGTCCGCAATGCCTTAGGGAGCAGCCTGTATTTTGGGCTGAAGGACCCCGTGTCTGAGACTCTCAGGGCTTGTGGCTGTTCTCCTGTAGCGTCCTCCTTCATTACTGGTGTGTTGAACTCAATGGTGATCAGTCTGCCGCTCTACCCGCTCTCTGTGCTGGTGGCTAACATGCAGGCTCAGGTGGACGGAGGAGGCGGAGGGGTTAAAGGCAGCTGGCAGGCAGCTTTGGGATGCTCGTCAGCGCAGGCTGGCTCTTCTGTACCGTGGAGGATCGCTGGTCATCTTCCGCTCATGCATCACCTGGGGAATCACCACTGCTATATATGACCAGCTGAAGAGACACTCCAGATGATCACCAAAACCTCGGCTCAGGTTAATACTCAATGCTGCTTTACAACAAACTTGATGGATTTCAGTTATTTACTGTATCACCAATCTGCTGATGTATGCACTGGTGCAATAGTGATGCAAGATGTATAATGTGGAATGAAGCTGTGCAGATGTTCAGTTCTATTAAAATGTGAAACAAATACATATGCAATGAAGAGAAAACACGCCTGTTTTGGTTCTTCTCAAATACTTCTTTTCTAGAGCCGATTTAGTTTTGAGCTGTTTGTATTGTCAAAATGAGTTTGTTTCTTCATCAGGTTTGTAGAAATGTGTCTCTGCATCAGTGTCTCAGCAATGGATGCTCTGCAGTGAATGGGTGCCGTCAGAATGAGAGTCTGATAAAAACATCACAATAATCCACACCACTCCAGTCCATCAGTTAACATCTGGAGAAGACAAAAGCTGAAACAAATCCATCATCAAGATGAGTCCATAATCCATAATAACTCTTCCTCCAGTGAAGTAGTGCATCTGCTGTTGTCTCTCTCATCAAAATCCAGCCACATATTTGTTTAGAGCTGTTTTGGACTTGTAAACGGTGCTTGATCTGTACAGATTTCTCTCCTGATTCAGACCAGAACACTTAGAGAAAGTAATATTATGAATAGAAGACTTGTGTTTTAGCCGCAAGCAATGGTCTGAAGTTAAAAACGTCTTGATGATGGATTTGTTTCATCTTTTGTCTTCTCCAGATGTTAACTGATGGACTGAAGTGCTGTGGATTACTTGTGGATTATTGTATGGCAAGCCGTTGTTGACTTATATTCATTCTCAGGATATGAATTCTTGATATCAACAATTCAATTTTCACTAGTTAA
>CM049861.1:27445698-27450698 GCA_027422415.1 Schizothorax lantsangensis | reverse complement strand
CCTACCCTAACAGTCTACTCTGAGAGTTAGTAGACATGTAGCTGCAAATAAATGAGAATTAGTTGACATGTAGTTACAAAATTACTTGTAGTTATTACAACCCGAATTCCGGAAATGTTGGGACATTTTTTAAATTTGAATAAAATGAAAACTATAAGACTTTCAAATCACATGAGCCAATATTTTATTCACAATAGAACATAGAGAACATAACAAATGTTTAAACAGAGAAATTTCTACACTTTTATAAACCTAAATGAGCTCATTTCAAATTTGATGCCTGCTACAGGTCTCAAAAAAGTTGGCACGGGGGCAACAAAGGGCTGAAAAAGCAAGACATTTTGAAAAGATTCAGCTGGGAGAACATCTAGCAACTAATCAAGTTAATTGACATCAGGTCTGTAACATGATTAGCTAAAAAGGGATGTCTTAGCCGGGCTCAGTGCGATTTTTTAAAAGTCCTTTAGGATTGTACTTGTCAGAGCACGAACATGATGATCTCTGTGGGATCAGTTGTCAAGTAACTGTAGATGGGCAGAGGCTCTCCAATCTGTGAAAGAGTGCGTACCGGCAAAAGATTGTGGAATACTTCAGCAACGTAAAAACAACGTTCCTCAACGTCAAGCTTGTCTTGAGAAACGGAGACAGTTGTATCGTAAGGCTTGCGCCAAATCTTCTGCACTGCCAATCTCATGAAATTTGATCAACAGCCATTAATCTACAGTCAAACCAGCATAACATTTTAGCATTATAGGAATCTTTTAAAAAATTTGTCTCAGACGAGCAAATTCAAAATCGAGTGTGAGCCGGGCTTTAAGAGGCTCTCTCAGGAGAAATCTCTGTGCGTAAGGGACAAGGCCGAAGACCTTTGTTGTATGCCCGTGGTCTTCGGGCCCTCAGACGACACTGCATCACTCATCGGCATGATTCTGTCATTGACATTACTAAATGGGCCCAGGAATACTTCCAGAAACCACTGTCGGTAAACACAATCTGCCGTGCCATCTGCAGATGCCAACTAAAGCTCTATCATGCAAAAAGGAAGCCATATGTGAACATGGTCCAGAAGTGCCGTCGTGTCCTGTGGGCCAAGGCTCATTTAAAATGGACTGTTTCAAAGTGGAAAAGTGTTCTATGGTCAGACGAGTCCAAATTTGACATTCTTGTTGGAAATCACGGACGCCGTGTCCTCTGGGCTAAAGAGGAGGGAGACCTTCCAGCGTGTTATCAGCGTTCAGTTCAAAAGCCAGCATCTCTGATGGTATGGGGGTGCATAAGTGCATACGGTATGGGCAGCTTGCATGTTTTGGAAGGCACTATGAATGATGAGCAACATATGCTCCCCTCCAGATGACGTGTATTTCAGGGAAGGCCTTGTGTATTTCAGCAGGACAATGCAAAACCACATACTGCAGCTATTACAACAGCATGGCTTCGTAGTAGAAGAGTCCGGGCGCTGAATTGGCCTGCCTGCAGTCCAGATCTTTCACCTATAGAGAACATTTGGTGCATCATTAAACGAAAAATACATCAAAGACGACCACGAAGTCTTCAACAGCTGGAAACCTATATCAGGCAAGAATGGGACCAAATTCCAACACCAAAACTCCAGAAACTCATAACCTCGATGCCCAGACGTCTTCAAACTGTTTTGAAAAGAAGAGGAGATGCTACACCATGGTAAACATGACCCCGTCCCAACGATTCTGAGGCCTGTAGCAGGCATCAAATTAGAAATGAGCTCATTTTGTGCATACAATTTTAAAATTTATCAATTTAAACATTTGTTATGTTCTCTATGTTCTATTGTGAATAAAATATTGGCTCATGTGATTTGAAATTCTTTTAGTTTTCATTTTATTCAAATTTAATAAACATCCCAACATTTCCATTTTCAAGTGGACCATCGTAATAAAGTGTAACCTGTTATTCTAATGAATCGTAACTCTTGTGCATTCGCAGAAAAATAAGGTGGATAAACATTAGATAAACACTTTAATTGCTTTAAGGAATTATTTTGCATCAAACACTATAATATGGAAGAGAATCTCATGCAAAGCTTTACCCTGGGTTTTACATGTTTCGGGCGGTTTTTAGCACAGGGTTAAGCAACACTTCACAGTTGTAATGAGCAGGGAACAGCTCTGCTTGAACCCTGTTTCTCTTGATTCTCTAACGCTCTCGTGTGCTGCTTTCACAGATATCGAGCAGGAGAAGAAGGCTGCAGATGGAGGCAAATGAATGCAAGCCATGCCGCTCTCCTCCTGCATATCATTTATACCTGCATACTCAATCATTTATAAATCTACTGGCATTTTTAAAAGCATGTGAACTGCAGAATCATGTATGTAATGGGAACTGTGGATATTTTCGATCTTCTGATCATGTGTGATTTCGAGAGGAGCACATTTCTGTATCTGTCATCACCAGCTAATGGCTTCTCGCATCAATCTGCTGCCATTCTGTGCTGGCTGTTCTTCAAATAACATGTGAGATGATATTTTTGTTTAATAAATGACCATAAAAACTTCTTAACTGTGTCCAAATGTTTTAAAACCATCGCTTTATGAATAGTAATCTTAGTAGCTGTTTAGTGAAAAATTATTATTTTTAGTGTGCAGTACTTGTCAAACGTCGAGAAGCATTATCATTTTAAAATGTTTTTAATGACATCTCTTCTGGGCTGCATTCATGTGCTCAATAATACAGTAATATTGCAATTTCAAACAGCTGTTTTCTATGTGAATATCTGTTAAAATGTCATTGATTGCTTTAGACATTAAACTAACTATAAGTAACTTTGTCACTAGTGTTACTATGTTATTTAGCACACCTTCACTACTGAACTCTTGCCAAAGGGAGCGAGGTACAGTCTGTAAGTCATTATCTAACAAGTTTAGAATGAGTTTATGTCACTTGTAGATCTAGAAAGGCAGACATGCATGTTTTTGGTTGATTCTACAGGTGGCAATATTGCAGCCCTCAGGGGGAAAATAATGTGACACTAATCTGCATATTCAAATATTCCATATATATATATAAACCGCATGTGTCTGTGCAGCAGAGCTCATCACACAACACACTGAGAGACAGTGAAAGATAACGTTGAGTAACTCGTGAAGATGTTTGGCTTCACCAGACAGACGAGTGTGGTCATGTCTGAAGAGAGCAGGGTTACTATCCTATTAGATGCATTCACCTAAAACATATGTTTCACCTAATATTCATGTGTCAGTGCAGGGTGATCTACACGCTTAACTTTAACACTTAGAGGTTTGTTTAAAACCGTATCCAGTCTTTGAACAATAGTGGTGATGCATGATTTAGCAAACACAATTAACAGGCAACACTGATATGTGAAACATGAATCTAGAGGGAAAATCAAAAAATAAAGGAAAAACAATTTAATTTTGTATGATTTATACGCCATTTTCCTTATGGGATCAAAACATTTCGGGTGTTACTATCCTTGTGGGGACATTTTGTCACCCCACACACACAAACACACACACACACACACGCATGCACGCACACACACACACACACACACACACACACACACACACACACACGCATGCACGCACACACACACACGCATGCACGCACACACACACACACACACACACACACACACACACACGCATGCACGCACACACGCACACACACACACGCATGCACGCACGCACGCACACACACACACACGCACGCACACGCACGCACGCACACACACACGCATGCAGGGCCGAATTTACCTCTTTTCGTGACATAGGCAAAACAAATTTTTGGGCTTATGTTCAGTCAATAAAAATGGAATGTAGTTCTTAATTAGTTTGAGAACTGAGAAAGACATTCCATTAATAGGCGCGGCGTCTTGGCCACATAACCACTTCGAGAGTGCATTATGTCTCTAATAATTTGAACAGCCTGGAGTCACAATCACACATCGAGACATTGTTCAGATGATTTGTTTCATGACATTTGACATGTTTCTATGGAAGCCCGTTTCTGCCGCTGAATACAAAAATAAAAAAAGGTTACTGCGACTTTTTAATCTCTCAATTCTGACTTTTTTTCCCTTCAAAATTGTGAGATAAAAGGTTGCAATTACCTTTTTTATTTTTTCCATATGTTTTCGTCCTGAAATCTCGTGTGTGTTGAACTAATACGCACCTCATCCCAAACCTTCTGTTGCAAATTCCAAAATGTCATTTTAGAGCCAATAACAGAGGCTTGAGCCATTGATATGCGGCTAATGCAGTTATTAATGCAGTCTAATACAGTTATTAGAGAGAGAGAGAACTTATTGAAAGTGGAATAGGAGGTAAAACCTATGACCTCATCAAATCAATGTACACTGAAAGTAAATGTGGCGTAAAAATCAACACCAAACGTACAAGGTATCTCTCCCAGGAGCGTGGAGTGAGACAGGGCTGCTGCTTAAGCCCAACATTATTTAACATCTATATAAATGAACTGGCGCTCAGTCTGGAGCGATCTGCAGCTCCTGGCCTCACTCTACACGACTCAGAGATCAAATGCTTGCTGTATGCAGATGATCTGGTTCTGCTGTCTCCCACTCAACATGGTCTACAGCAGAACCTGGACCTGCTGGAGCAATACTGCCAGACGTGGGCCCTGACAGTCAACCTGAAGAAAACCAACATTATGATCTTTCAGAAGAGACCCAGATCCCAAGGAACACAACACACATTTTCATTAGGCACGAACCAGATAGCACACACATCACACTACAACTACCTGGGTTTGAAAATCACATCCACTGGAAACTTTAATCATGCTGTGAATGAACTGAGAGATAAAGCACGCAGGGCCTTCTACGCCATAAAACGGCAATGTCCTATAGAAATCCCTATTAGAATTTGGCTGAAAATATTAGAATCAGTAATTGAGCCCATTGCACTATATGGCAGTGAGGTGTGGGGTCCACTGACAAACCCAAGTCAAGATCTCACTAAATGGGAAAAACACCCGATTGAGAC